>JAJOZX010001467.1:357500-888252 GCA_023014485.1 Bathynomus jamesi
GTGTGCGCGCGCGCGCGCTCACGCTTTGACCTCTATTCAACGAAACTTCGTTTTTAATCTTTCTTCATTTAGCTTTTGAGGTAATTTTAAATGTAAAATAATTAAAATTTTGTTAAATTGACGTTCATAATAATTAATTAATTAATTAAGGTTATTAAATATGGAAAAGTTGTGGTTGTGGTTGTTGTTGGAAGTTTTGTGGAGTGTTGTTTTCGGGATACCTCGTCCAAAAAATAATCTTTCCCCAAAACAGTTAAATATTCAACAATTAATTATATTATTTACACGCTTGAGTTACACTTCTGAGGAAAAGGCGGAGACCTTTTCCTCAAGAGTGTAACTCGCTTCCATATTAGCCATTGAGTGTTATTCTACCTGCAACCAAAAAAAAAGCTCCCAAAACAAGACCAACTTGAACATTTGGCTTAGTTCTGATGTATTACTTTTGTAAATTTAATTTAATTAAATACATTTTCCTACGAGACCGGACTTATGGGACACCCTGTATATATATGCGCCTCGGTGGTGTAGTGGTTAGCGTCGCTGACTACGAATCCATTGGCCCCGGGTTCGAGACCCGACGGCAGCCGGCGCGCAGCAAAACCCAGCTGTTCATCCTTCCACACAATAAAGAAAGTGGTTGGTAGATAAATGGGTACCCTAGGTGGCCTAGTGGTTAAGACGCTGTGCTGCTGATGGGGCGTGGTTCGGATTCCACGTTAAACTGTAGGTCTAAGGTGGAGTGAAAAGCTTGACCTTCGTCAGAATGAACAAATCGGGCGGAAGCTAACAAAGGTTATATATATATGTGTGTGTGTGTGTGTGTTTTTAAAAATACTTTTACATATTTCACAATGGACAAAATAGTAGATGGCATTATGAAGTTTAACTACAAAAGTACTTTGCCTTTTTAAACTATTTTTTAACATTTGAACATATCGATCTTGAGCGATACAAGTGATACAACCGACGTTCGAACCTGTTCTGTAAGGATTGAAACCCATTTTCGATTCGTTGTTGCGTGATTTGGCAGACGGTTGTTTGTTTCGATTCGTCGAATGTTAAGGCTTTGTGACGTAAACGCTACCATACTTTACGCGGCTCATGAAAAGAATCGTAAAGGTTAGGTTAATTGTTTAGGTCGGGGGAACGTGGTGGTGGTGGTGGCGGCTGCGGTCACCAAAGTTTTCCTTCTCTTTTTACCTTTTTCTTTTCAAATATTGAAGTATAGTTGCAAATGGACTCTATTTTAATGGACAAATTATTTTTGGTTTATAAGATTTAAAGCGGAGAAAAGTTGGGCAGTATTGGAAGGTTGCGCTCTCCATTTATGGCACTCGCCCCATCCCAAACCCCCTGGAAAAGAAAGGACCAAATACCTACTAAGACTTTCGTAAGACTCGCCACACAATGACCGAGTCTTCCTCGTTATTGGTTTTTCACGTCCCTTAAATACGACAATTGTGGCTAAAACATTGCCGCTGAAATGATATGCCGCTTCATCAGAAAGCGTTAACCGCTCCAAAAAGCTCTCTTATTCCCCGATATTCGTTTGAAATTAAGCTTTGAACATTGAAATTTTTAAGCACGTTTATTCACGTTTAGCTTTAGCGTGTTCTCGCGTTGTTTACATATTTTGAAGGTTTGGTAAGCCGTTTTCTCGCGTTTCTGTTCAGTGTATCTCGAACAGTTTTGTCGCTGTTTCTTCACTAATTATATTGGTCTTCCAATAATCGTTTATCATCATTCATAGATCGCGTTTCTTCAACGTTGTTTTCCTTTAGTTTGCGAACGAGTTTTCAAGGCGTGGACCTTTCTCGTAAATCTATTCCGAACTTTCTTCTTAAGTAACTCGTTAAAATTCCAGTAAACTCGGTTCATATATTTTCTTCAACTGTCGCCATTTTATTTTATTTTTATTTATTTATTTTTTTTGTACAGTCTGGTCCAGTGTTTCTCAGCCTTTTTCACACGACAATACACTAAAACACGTTTGGTTGGAAATGTCATGGCACACCACCCGAGTTTTTAACATTTTCATTCTATTGTCAATGAGAAACTTGTACCCGTTTTAAGCCCATATCACGCGGTCTTTGTCGTTTTTCACCGCAGAATCGTGCTCCGCTTGAAACCGATTGTTGCAGCTTACATATTAATCGTAAACAATTGGGGTTTAAAACATTTTTAAGATCGTGTCGCTCAATAGCGATTATTGTGTATTACATTGCCGATTAATTTGGCAGCGGCAAGAATCTCTCTTAAGCGGAGCAAGATTCAGTGTGGTGGAAAAACGGCAACAAACGGCCGTGCGGTACGGGCTTTATCCGGCTAAGGCCGGCCGCGTACGGGATCGTCTCGACCGACGACTGAAGTCGCGCGTGATTTTACATTGACAGAATGGGAGCCCCGCACGCTGCAGCGACCGCGACGCGATTTGGATGAAAATAATTCCATTCCACACTGCGGTCGCTGCGGCGTGCTGGGGCTCCCATTCTATCAATGCGTAAAATCACGCGCGACTTCAGTCGTCAGTCGCGAGACAATCCCGCGCGCGGCCGGCCTATAAATTCGATGCGTCAGAATCGGCAGCGGCTTCTTCCTCGAACTTTCCAAAGCGGCTACTATACATTAGAGAATGCTGCCCAACTCGAGATGTATCGTTTGATATAAATGCAAAATAAGGGAAAGAGTTTAGCGCGTCTAATTTGATCTTTACTAAAGTTATATAAATTTGCCCCTTTGGAACAGCGTACAAATTGTATCCTACAAACAACATTTAAAAGTACGTAACTTATCGCCTGCTGGGAATTATATTATGTCTAGCTCGCGGCACACCGGTTGAGAAACATTGGTCAAACCTAAAAAAGAAAAAAACCCTTTTATTACATTTTTTATAATAGCGTTTACTATTTATTCTATCGTAAGTAAAATATAATTTTATCGTGAAGCCTATCCAAGGCTTTCGTAAGAATAGAGACCGATTGAGTAATTTTTTTGTACTGTATTTGATTATAAAAAAAATGTTAACTCGCGTTAATATTGAAAAGTAAGACTCCTTTGTCTTAACTGAACCGCGTCACACGCTAAAAAATAACGGAAACCGCGGGAATAAAACTGGTCGTGTGTCCGGAAGCATCGCGTAATTATATAGCATTCACTGACAAAGTATCGGAAAATGAAGGAATTCGCCTTTAATTACTTAACTAAAACCTGGTTCGTTAACCGATTCTCAAGGAATATAAACTTCATTGTAACGTACCATTTTTATTATATTTTTATTTTATTTTTTATTTTGAAACTAAGGTATCGCCCGTTTCATAGTTTCTGAGTTGAGGGTTTTTGGACCAGGCTTCCGTACCATAGAAGCGTTCTCCGTGTTCCCAAAGAAGATGGTCGTCATCCATTTTGTTTTAGCAATTCTTCTTCGACTTTGTGGTTTCAATAAGAGAAACTGATTATTAGGTTAATTGTACCCTGTACAACACGCAAACTGCGCCAAGAATCCAGAGCACCGTACGTTGGCTTTCCAACGCAACATCCGCGTATGCGAGCCCAGACTTTGACTAGAACTGTATTGAATCCACAAAATATGCGCTCCCCCCCGACCCCACCCTCCAAAGGAAATAAAAGTTGACAGAGATAATTTTTTTATAAGGAAATATAATTTGGAGGTTGATGACAAAACAGCTTTAAGCGGGCATTAAAGATTTTTGGCCATGTCCATATATTGGTTAACAGTTAACAGCAACTCTCGAAACGTCAAAGTTTGAGGAAAAATGAGAAATAGGTTAAGAAGGAGGAGGATTGGCATGAATACGGGTAGAGAGAAAGTATTAAAAGGATTTAACTATAAATTTTAACCCTTTCGACATTCAATAATAATAATAATAATACATTGTTCAGTCTTTTAAAATTATACTGGATACGAGTAGCGCAGCGAGAGAAAGGGATAAGCGACAAAATCGGCGAAATGCGTTTTCTGTTTGAAGACAGCTTATTCTTCCCTCTGTTACCTCCAGTTGGCAGATATTCCATTTTGTGACTGAAAAATGTTGAAAATTATGTCTTATTTTGGGACCTTTTTTTTTGTTGCAGGTAGAATAACACACTGGCTAATATGAAAGCGAGTTACACTCGTGAGGAAAAGGTCTCTACCTTTTCCTCACGAGTGTAACTCACTTCCAAAACGAGACAACAATTTGAACATTTATTTTAGTTCTAATGCGTTACTTTTGTAAATTTTAATTTAAAATAAATTTTCCTATGAGACTGGACTTATTGGACACCCTGTATATATATTTTTCTTAAACTACTGCTTATTTCCCGAATTACCAAACTATTGATGTCGTAATTTTGGTAAATTACGTGTGGGATTTTATTTTGGATGAAAATAATTCCATAGTTTTTCGTGTGTACCAAAAATGAAAAGTACAAACTGGGAGTCTTTTAAGGTTATAAAAATGAAAAATTTTATTGGAGCCAAGTTAATTTCTGTGAAAACTATAAATTAACATTAATTAAAGAATAATTATAATTAATAATTAATTTATAATTATAATAGTACTCGGGTTAAGTGGAGCTGCAGATAAACGTTTTCATAACTTGAAACCAAATCGATTAAAATAGTAACAGAGCTACTTGCTGCTATTTCTATCAAATATCAATATGACAGTATAATTTTTTTTTTTTTTTTTTTTTTTCCTGCGATGCTCCGACGCAAGTAGCTCTGTTGCTATTTTAATCGATTTGACTTCGTTACGAAAACGTCAAAGGGACGCCAGAATTCCAGGAAATATGTATGAGGACTGCACAACCTGTCACACCTCGGTGAGAGAAAGAAAAAAGGGGTTAGAAGTTTTCCATGGTTTTCCTGATGCTCAAATATGACTCCTATTGATCGTGTTTTGGAGCATCTTGGAGGCCTTATTGCGAAAAATAAGGCCTCCTCCCACGTACGTAGCAAATCCGAAGGAACTATTGAGTGAACTTTAAAAAAAATATTTGGACCATAGCGTCATCCAAAATCCAATCACATCGATGCTAGTGTGTCCGAACTCCTTCTCGAAATATCCATATGGAAACGTTCAAATATAGTGACTGCGTCGGTTTCATATTTACCTTGTCTCGTATTTATCGTGTTAAAATGAAACTATACTCCTAAGCGCTCATTTTATTCCCGCGGGCTCCATATTGGTGCAAAGAATACAAAATGTATTTAACTCGACTCGTACAGAATCTGAAATTCCCTATTATCGTGTTAACTGTGAAGCGCAGAAACCTCTATATTGTTTCCTTATGTCTGAGTCATCACTCGAGGAGTTTGGTGATAATGTGACCCAAATATTTACGTTCTTATACCGTACTCGCTCTATGGGATCACCTTTCGTTTTGAAAATAGCAGTACTTGATTATTTTGAGTTTTTAGGATAGAAATACTTCATTAGTTTTCGTAACATTAAAATGAATATCGTGTTTCGCCGCGAGTTACCGGAAATTTTAATAATATAATTCGCGCCTTTTAACTCCTCGTCAGCGTGAACTAAGTTACTTATTCTTATTCCAAGTACGGTATTCAGCAACCTACTTTGACGATACTTAAGTAAAGTAAGCCTTCGCATTAAAACCTACACATTAAAGTGTAGAGAAGAGAGCAAGGAGCCATGTCATATTCCGCACGAGAACCCAAAACGCTAAAAAGAAAAATTCTCTCATCTAACTGTAAAAGCTTTGGTACTTGCGCCAAAATTTTACTATATTCGATATGTAAACTGGTACCTTCCTTTCTTCCCAACCTATAAATACGCTTTAATCGTAGAAAAGAAAGTTGAATTACGTTCTGCCTTTATTTAAAATTTGTGTTAGTGCATAAACCCGTTGTGGTACTTTTCAAAACCAAATTGATTAGATGTCCATTAGCAATCATTTAGCGGAAGTTATTAAAGTAATCCCGAGAATCGGGAGACGACAGCAATAAGTCTAATTATTATTGCTGTAGTGACTGCCCCATATTTGTTTTGACGAGGGGCATGATAATACCCTCATGAATTCTGCGGGATTATAACTATGAGTAAACATGGCTGAGAAAAACGATGAAGTACCAAGATTCACCACATTATTATTGTACTTCGAATCCTCATTCGATACCCGAGGAAGAACCTGTCTAACTCTTTAATCAGACTCTTAATTTCAAGGACTCGAGTCCACGTATTTTTGATTGGACTAACCCAGCGAGGACGTTCCATTACAGACTACATTATAATAGTAATCGTATACACAGTTTAAGAACGTTTCAATTGTGTGTTCCAATTTGCAATTTCTTCTTCGCCAGACACACCCTATCGATTGTTGATGGGGGGGGGGGGGCATTTTTGGCACCCGTTTCCTTTTTAACAAATTTCCAAAGTTGTTGATTACTTAAATTAATTTCATTATTATATATATATATATATATATATATATATATATATATATATATATATATATATATAGCGCAACAGAAGTCCGTTACCATAGGAAATTAATGTTTTGTAATACATGATGAACAGTATGGCTGATTACACCCCACAAGAGAGTAAAATTAGTTTTATTACATGTAGCTGATGGGAATTAATGAGAGATACGTAATGAGTTCCACAGACTTTATCCTGACAGACCGACGCCAAATTACCGTATTTCCCGGCGTATAACGCGCGCCCCTAATTTTGAAGAGAAAATTATTTTGAAAAGAAAATTTAGGGAAAAAATATACCTCCTACCTCACTTCACATGTACAATTTTAACGCAGGGTGATTTTTGGAGTATTTTGGGGGAAAAAAAAGTGCGCGTTATACGTCGGGAAATATGATATATGTAATGGTTGGAAAGCTACTGAAACGATTAAATAATGCCGGTAGTGTTTTGGTTAGACCCGGTAGCGGACGTCCTCGTTCCTCGACTGGCGAAGATAGTTCCGTAGCTGTTCTCGCTAAATATGAAAGTAGCCTGCAGCGATTATTACGTAAAACTGCCCACGAAGCAGAAACCAGTCGCGTATGTCTGTATTCTTGAAACGACAGAGGTTTCACCCGTACAAAGTTAGTACGTGGTTCGGGAACTGCGCGTGGGTGATCGATCGCGAGGTGGAATTTTGCGAGTGGGTGTACAATGGGTGGAAGAACAACCCACGCTGCTGCTCCGATATTTTATTCAGTGATGAGGCTTGTTTTTCGCCTAAATGGTACAGTCAGTCGCCATAATTTTCGATATTGGAGCGATGATAATCCACACTGAACTGAGGATATTACGCGTTCAGATCGATCGAAAGATTGTAGTTTGGGCTGCGATTTATGGCGACCCACTTTTAGGACGACTTTTTTGAAGGAAATGCGAACGGTGACGACCACGGTACGACCGGTGGACGGAAACGTCTAATAAACTTATCTGGATGAAATGCCTCTGCGAGATCGAATGCACTTTTGGTTTCAGCAAGATGGGGGGGGGGGGGGGCTCCACCCCATTACGCACGAACTGTTGAAGCATGGTTGAATGATAATTTGGGTTGGATGCCGTGGTCCAGTTGAATAGCCCCCTCAAAAGTCCAGATTCATCTCCACTAAACTCTTTCCTCTGCGGATATTTGAAGTCGGTTGTGTATCAGACAAGATTAGGAAACTATTCAATAGTTGGAGAAAAAACGTGTATTATATATATATGTATACGTATATATATTCCTCAGGAGTATAACTCGCTTCCATATTAGCCTTTGCGTGTTATTCGACCCGCAACAACAAAAAAGGTCCCAAAAACAAGACATCAATTTGAACATTTTAGTTCTAATGTATGACTTTTGTAAATTTAATTTAAAATAAAATTTCTTACGAGACCGGACTTATGGTCTCCCCCCCCCCCCCCCCCCCCCGTATATGTGGTAACAGATTTTTCTGATTGAAACTCACTGTAGTCCGAGTAAGTAGTGGTTAATGACGAACACTATAGTTTTTTCTTTTTCATGTTAGCCCGACGTAAGCAATAGGTCACTCGCAGAGAGGCCCCCGTACATGTAGCTTCCCTCACCAGCTATCTGCAAAGCAGAGGGGATCGAGCTTTGGGACAGGATCTAGAGTTTAAAGCAGCCTAGCCTCACTATATTTAGAACCTCGGTATAAGCTAAGCAAAAGACTCGTTGCATTCACGTCGGATTGAATATATCAAAGTAAAGGGGGTAACTTTTGTATTTTTAGCTAAAAACCAAAACTTAAACCTCAACTGGCAGAATTGAGCGTCCACTTTTCAAGGCGCATAGCATGCCCGTTTCATGATGAGATTGAACTCAAAATGGTCCCCTGAGGTTTTTTTTTGATACAAATAGACCTTGCATGAAACAAGGAACTCTTCTATTCCGAGTTCAATCCCATCATGAAACGGACACGTTATGTGCCTTGAAAAGTGAACGCTCAATTCTGCCAGTTGAGGTTCAAGTTTTGGTTTTGGGCTAAAAATACAATAGTTACCCACCTTTTTTTATGTATTCAATCCGACGTGAATGCAACGAGTCTTTTGCTTGTACTGAGGTTCTAAATATAGTGAGGCTAGGCTGCTTTAAACTCTGGATCCCCTCTGCTTTGCAGATAGCTGGTGAGGGAAGCTATAGGTATAGGGGGCCTCTTTGCGAGTGACCCGTTACCCATGTCGGGCTAACAAAAAAGAAAAAACTAGTGTGTTTGTCATTTACCATTACTTATTCGGACTACAGTGGATTTAATTTTCCCAGAAGAGTTCCTTGTTCCATGCACGGTCTGTTTGTATCATAGAATGGTCCCCTGATGTTTTTTTAGTACAATATCATATACTGTGTATATATATATATATATATATATATATATATATATATATATGCACTAAAATCACAAAATAACACGTGATCTTATTAATAAGCAAACAACCACAGGGAAAAGGAAACACAAAGTCCGAGCGCTTTCATGATATATTCACATTATCAAGGAGGAACAGAAAAAAAAAAAATATATATATATATATATATATATATAACCTATCGTGAGTATTTTAAGGTTTGTTTGTTTGTTTGTTTGTTTGTGAATGAAACCTAATTATTGTAAGGAATTTAGTTTTACAGACTGAAGATTTGTTCAGAGATAAATTCAAGTATTTTTTATTTTCTACTTTTATGTAGAACAACACTAGGGCTAAGCCAAGGCACATTGTTAACGAGTTGCTTCGATCAAAATTGCTTCTGAACCGATCATAATCAGGTCGATCTTGCGAAACTAGATCGCGTACCAGACCTAAACTAAAATGATGGAAATATGTTAGGTGCTTCCTATTAGGTTTAAATGATTATTCGTAACGTGATAACGGAATTTGAGCTAATGTACCGATTGTGATTAAAACGCGAGAAATTTGTTGATGTGCCGCCTTCGTGAATCGATAGACCGGAAAAATGTCTATTTCCTCATCGATGCCAAACTTGATCTAAATGGTCAGCAAGCCTTCATTCCACTACCTGAAATATCGAGAATTAATTCCAAATCAGCGACATTCGTTTGGTCTTTGAAGTCCATCCGTTAAATACCTTAATAAAAACTTAATTATAATAATTATTTCTAATAATTTCTAATAATTCCTAGAAATTGATGTTGATTAAAAATTTGGAACAAGATTTCTGTTGGTGTTTTAAGCCATACAAACTTATCTCGTTTCTCTCAAAAGTGTTTTTGAGAGAGAGAGAGCGCGAGCGCAAGAGGATGTGTGAGTGAGTTAAGGGGGCGGTGCTCTCACCTAGTATCTTAAGAAAGGGTGGCGTAGGGGGTACAGGAATTAAAGATGTGGTGTCGGAAAGGCCGGTGGGTTGGTTGGGTTGCACCCACGCGCATTAAGTTTATTCAGTTTTCAGCGTGTACTTTTAGGCTAAAGCGTCAGTTTGGCAAAGTATGTATATATAATATATAGTACATTGGCGCATCTCCGCATAAGCGACGTTTAAATCCATATAGCTAAACGGCTAATTAACCAAATCTAATTTAACCTAACAACTACAACCTAACCTTACTGCGATCGAACCGAGAAAGGTGTGATGCATGATAAGTGTTTTCATACGAAATTGATGGCTTGAAGGCCATTAAATAGTGAGGTACTCGTTAATGTAGCCTAACTTTAACTAACCTAACGTAACGACCTAATTAAGAGTAATGTATTTTTTTTCTGACAAAAGTATTTATAGATTTTTATATGAACTTTTTAATGTTCCGAGGTACCAAAAGTGTTACCTCACAAAATTTACCCTACTACTGTGAATTATCACACACACTACCTCACTTATGTCAAGTTACACACACACACACACACACCAGTCCAGAAAACAAAGTGTTCCTTTGTAAAAAAAAAATTTTTTTTTGGCTTCATAGATGCAGCCCATTTGGGTGGAGGCCTTAATTTTTTGTAGTTGATGAACAGGGTGTTCCCAGACAAGTATAGTAAGATTCGTGTCATGATTTGCAAGTACCCAAGGAAGAACCCAAAACCCTTTTTGTCTCTGGCACTGACTGCCAGTTTTAGTGTCACATTTGGCACTGTCCCCTTTCATTGTATGTGTGTATTTAACTTAAAAAAAAAAAAAACTTAATTTAATAAGATCATTTTCGGAAAAGGGTATACTTTCAGCAGAAATAAAGTGCCCCACAAAGTTCGTTTTCTTGGATTCCTAATTGATGCCCATGCCATGGCACTAAAACCGTCATATTGAACTGTGGGCTGCAAATAGCGTATCCCAAAGGCGGTGCTGGGAGTAGCGGTAGAGGTAGCGCCGCTGCTTTTGAGGAAAAGTAACGAAAACAGTATAGGGGGCGCTATATTTTAGAGGAATTGCAATCGCTACTCGCTACTTTTAATAAAAACTATTTTTGTTTTTATAGTTTACGAGGTAATAATATTACAGTGAATAAAAGCAATGAAAAATTAAATTTGGGCCACTAACAACGATGTAGTGGTGCTTGGAAGTCTGCCTGCGTTATCAGCTGGAATGGGCTATATTTAGCTTGGTCAGTATCGAGGTCCTGATGCTACCGTATACCACGTAGTCGCACTTATTTATTATAAATAAATAATGCGTATTTGACTCTTTTTATTATATTGACTAGGGTGTGGTCAAAAAGTAGCGTGAAATAGTCCATTTCTACTAGTAGCACTTATTCGTACATTATTAGCAATCAAATGAAAGAACTGAATTGAATGAACGCAATTTTTACTATCGCAAACCACTATAGAAGATGTAACGAGATATTAGTTTCTTCCTTTTGCCTGCTTTATTCATAGCAGTTGTTCTATACAGTATACAGGCATGCCTCGGTTTACGAATTAATTCATTCCTAGAGAGCGTCCGTAAATCGAAACTTCGTAAAGCAGAGCATTATCTCTCATAGACTTAATGTTATAATCAAGGGTTACGTTTTCAGAACAAAATTTTACATACAAAATTATATAAAAATCGCAAGAAAAGGTAATAAAACAATAGTTTATGCAGCAAACAATGGTTTGTTCATAGAATGCTTGTAGACGCAGTCGTGGATGGAGGACGCTTGAAAAATGAATCCAAAGTTGTCTGTTTTGAACAAGACTTTTTCTTTTCTCTCTAAATTTCGCGGTAACAGGCAGTAGCATTTTTTAAACTAGCAACAACTTTTTTACTTCGTTCGAAATTGGGATCTTGTGCCTGAAAAATGTCGAGGGCTTTATCTAAATGATGAAATGCTTCAGCGAGTCCTTTGAGAGTTAATGAATGAGCAGGGATTTCAGTCTCAGGGGCCTCTTCCTCTTCAAGTGTTACCTGATCTTGCATGGCAATAAGATCTTCGTTTGTCAATAGTTCTTCACCATGTCAAAGCATTCCCAGACACCAAGGTGCGTGAATGCGCCAGAGCGAACAAACGCACGCACGATGCTTCTGAAGCGATTACCACATTACGTATTTTATATGCTTGCGTGAGATAATTATTTTTACCTTTTTAAATTTGATTATTTAATTTTTTATTTAGTGTAAAATAAAATTCGTAAAACGAGGCGTCGTAAAGCGAGGTATGCCTGTACACGTTTTTTTTTCCTCGCACAGCTGCTCACTAACTGAAAACAACAACAAAGCTCTGAATTTGTGATTTACAGATACGTACATTGATGCTATTTTGTAGTATTTGCGCGAGTTACACGTACGTATTGGCAATTATTATTACAATTTTAATTGCTTTTCTAAAGTAGCAGTAGCGCGCTACTTTTCCAAATGAGTAGCTGTATCGGTAGCGCCGCTACATTTTGGCTCGGGTAGCGGTAGCGCGCGCAACACTGCCCAAATGCTTTGATGACCCGTTCTGCATACACATTTGCCCTCCTTCAACGTGAACTGTTAAATTTGAGACTCGTACGAGAACGGGAGAGTCCTCCAAAATGTCATTGGTCCGTGTAGCATCTCTTTGACTAATGTTAATTCTCGATTTACGTTAACGGCTTAAGACGGGGATTTTATCTAAGCCCCACGTCCATTCTATTGCAGTCCAATTTGGTTTGCGTTGAGCGGCTCGTGTTCAAAATTGACTTCATTTGTGGTGTGTACGAGCCCGTGTGCGGGACTGGACGTCACGTGGGTTGCGAGAGTGCGAGGTCTTCCTCCCCCCCACCACTCTATTTCCTTAACACAAATAATAAATGAAGTTAATCCCATCGTTTTTGCCTAAAAAAAATTCCACGCTTCCTAACGGCATATTCAGATAAGAATACTTTAAATATATTAACGGCATATCAGATATCTGAATTGTATTGAGAAAAACATTTCCTCGAAGCTATTGTAAATTTTCACGGGAAAGGTATTATTTTTCAGAATGAAGTTTTCGATTTTTGAAATTTGGAATTCGCCGTCTTACGAACTGACCCAATTATAAGAGAAAGATTATTTTTCAGCGCGTCTTATTTTAAAGCAGAGCTGGGCACTTGCGGCATATTTTGCGGTACTGCGGTACTACCAAACCGGTACGCGGAAATTTGAATGCGGTAGCGGTACTGCGGTACTTTCAGCGATCCTTTGCGTTATGCGGTCCCAGTTTGGTAGTACCGCAGTACCGCAAAATATGCCGCAAGTGCCCAGCTCTGCTTTAAAGATCGCGCGCATCGCGCATTTCCTACTCACGCGACCTCGGGTAATATATATATATATATATATAGAAACGACGTAAGCATAGAGGAGTGTTCTGCACACGAGAAAGAGAAATAACGAACAAATGAAAAATGAGGTGACCGCCCGGGAATCGAACCCAGGATCTTCCGATTGCCGGTCAGATATGCTACCACTACACCACGGGCCTCGATCAGTCAGAAGTCGCAATTCTCCTACATAGGGCAGAAACCAATGCCTTGAGAGGGCACCCTCGCAAATCGTGAATATGTACATTTAATCAGAGCTGGGCACTTGCGTTTTTTTGCCCGTTTTTTTGCGGTACTGCGGTACTACTACCGCACTACCAAACCGGTACCGCATAACGCAGTACCGCAAAGGATCGCTGAAAGTACAGCAGTACCGCTACCGCATTCAAATTTCCCGCGGTACTTTCCGCGGTACCGACCAACACGGTAGTACCGCAGTACCGCAAAAAAAACCGCAAGTGCCCAGCTCTGCATTTAATACATTAATATACTGCGTGGTCATTGCAGTTAAATGTACATATTCACGATTTGCGAGGGTGCCCTCTCAAGGCATTGGTTTCTGCCCTATGTAGGAGAATTGCGACTTCTGACTGATCGAGGCCCGTGGTGTAGTGGTAGCATATCTGACCGGCAATCGGAAGATCCTGGGTTCGATTCCCGGGCGGTCACCATTTTTCATTTGTTCGTTATTTCTCTTCCTCGTGTGCAGAACACTCCTCTATACTTACGTCGTTTCTATACATTAATATACTGCGTGGTCATTGCAGTTATATATATATATATATATATATATATATATATATATATATATATATATATATTTCACGAGCACCGACCATAGAAGTATCGTTAACGATCTCCGAATTCTTTCCACACACGACACGGCCCGTTTGTATCGTAAACGCCCACACTTCTAACTCATAAAATTGCAGTTCCAATAATTTTTCTGAAAACTCGTTCCAGTACGACTTAAAAAAAATTATTGTTTTACAATCATCACATTTATTTAAAATTAAAAACCTTTTATTTTCCCTCGAGAAATTTATGTTAAAGGTTTTGGTGAAACTTTGATGAAATAGAGTTTTTCTATATTAAAAAAAGGTTCCATTTTGAGCATTCGATATATTTAGCCGGGAGTCGGGGGAGAGCGCACAAAATAGTGTTACTTTACTTAGAAATATAAAAATTGATTTTCCAGTTAAAAAGAATTTTAAAAAACTGAAAAACGATTAAGTTTCGGGAGAGACCTTTCACCAAATTACACGAAAGGTAAAATTCACACGAATCCTTTGGCTTTTATTTATGTATTTATAATGCCAAGTTAAATATTTTATATTACATACCATAAATAGTTCTTTTTTTTTTTTAATCCAACGCTCCCCATTCAAACTGAAATTCACTTCGTTCCTCTTACTCTTTCCCCTCACTTTAACTGTAAATGGTATTCATGAATTGTAATTTAATGGTACTGTAATGATTGTGAGGTAACATTAAAATGAAAATGGACGTTATTGGCAGACCAATAATTATCCATATGACAAATAGTAATAATACAAACTAAAAAAAAAAAAATACCAAGAATAGAAATATAAATAATGAAAAATAGGAATGCTGAAGTTAAGTGGAGCTACAGGCAAACTTTTTTATACCATGCAGGTGACAGACATATGACAGGACTGATGAATAGCTTGGCTAATTGAGATGGCTGATTTTTTATTTTTTTTTGCATTAGAACTATTCAGCACGTTTTGTTATTTCCCGGGCCTTCGGGACATTATGGTTAGCAAACATTCGCGAAGCTGAGCATCTTGGGGGTAACCTACTGAACTTAGCAGTCTAAAAGACGTTATAAAGTAAATTAAGGGTTCTGCCATGAATGTTTTGTTTATTAATGTACTCTTTTACGTGGCATGTTTTCTAAACAATTTTTAACATACCACGCCGGGTATAGTGATAGTGAATAAAAATCATCGTAAATGTTCTCGTCTTTACGTTTTTATTTTCTTTTTTGCTAACCACCTCCCGCCCCCGCTTCAGTAAGTCTCGCTCCCTTCGTCCCATAGTTTGCGAAACTCTGGTTTATAGTAACAATTAATTTATAGGTGATGAATTCGCTTGAGTTTAACTTAGATACTTCTTTTTTTTAAGGTTAATTTAATTAACAGTTTCGCTACAAAAACATTTTCGGGCCCTCGAAGTACACATCAGTTTCTATATGGATAAATCGAATGAGACGAATTTTAAACCTCTTTCTGTAATATTTTTGAAAATAGGTAAATTTACCCTCGACTCTGAAAGAAAACGGGAGTGAAACTCCGCAACAATCACTTTGTCGGTGCAGATTAAAATTTAAGGAGTAACTTATCAGTTTTGATTTTGCGTAAAAAATAAAGTAGAAAGAGTAATAGAGTAAATGTTAATCTATCTATATTGACAGTCGGTATAGCTATACATGCTAAGCAAATTTGAAATATTAATTAATAATTAGATAATTCACTTTTTTATTTAAACGTAATTGGGACCATGATTTAAGAGATTATTTTACTTAATTTTAAATATGTTTAAAAACTAAAGGAAAAATACTGAGCCAATAATTGTACTAGCTTCCGCTGATAAATGTCAGTTCATACCTACTTCAATTATCACCTGCTGTACCGCTACTACTAAATAATAACAATAATAACAGTTTCTTTCAATCTGACATTGCGTGTTTTGATTACTGCAGTATCCAATTGGTACTAGACCTTCCTCTACCGTAGTTTTTAATCCTTTTCTTTTTTATGAGCTTTAGTGGAATTTATCACTTCTCTCTACCTCTTTTCCATCGCAGCGTGGTTCTTCTTCTTCTTAGGGAACCCCCAATATTTAAGAGTTTCTTCTTGTTTTAATATTAAATAAGTAATTATTAAAGCGTATAAGCACGATGCGAGTCCTTCGACTGACCATATCTACAATATTTGAAGTGCCACAACTATATATATATATATATATATATAAAAAAACTCATCATAACGAGCTTTTGCTCTGTAGAAGTCTTACTGTAACTCTGGCCCTCTATATCCGGGTAGCGGTTCTCTCTTCATGTTACTTTGCTCATTTGTAAACACAAAAATGGATGTAAAGATTCTTTTCAGACTTGATAAGGTACAATTTATTTTATTTAACCCAAACTCAAATGCCTTTTAATGGCGTATAATTAATTCTTTATACTATGTACAGTTGAGGAAATAAATTTGCCAAAAAAATATAAATAAATAAATAAACATTTCGTAAAAACCTCAGAAATTTTAATTTTTTTTTAAATTTTATTGTTTTTGGTGAAAAAAATGTTTTATTACTGCTACAATTATTGTTGTTATTATTTAATTGTTTTTTAATTAAAGTGAATATGTAACTGCTTCGCATATCCTCCATAGATATTATGCTCCCAACCAAATAAATTTGGAAAGGCTATACTGGAGTGCGTCTGTCTGTCTGTCTGTCTGTCTGTCTGTCTGTCTGTCTGTCACATTTTCATGTCCGGGCTATAACTTTTGAACTGCTCGATAGAAAGGAATCACACACACACACACACACACACATACACACGGATGATGATAAGACGAAGTGTCATGAGCAAGAGGTCAAAAGTGAAATAGAACTTTTTCGTGTGTTGCCCCTTACTTTTGAACCGCTTTACATAAATTGATGAAATTTCACACACTTGTCGATTGTTACAAGATGGCGTATTCTCAGCAAGAACTAGGTTCCAGCATTAAAGGTCAAGGTCAAGAAGCCAAAGGTCAAATGAAGGTATACGTATGCGACGTTTTTGAAAAAGTTCGGTTTTTAGAAAAATTATCCCGCCCCCACTGTAAAAATAGGATCGTATTAACGCTTGTTGTTGAAGATACAGGGTGTCCAAGAAATAATGGTGCAAAAATATTGGTCATTTTTCTTATTACTGAGTATGTATTTAGATACGGTTGCTTTCATTTCTAAACTGTCCAACTTTAGACATTTTTACGAGATGACCAGCATTTTGTCGCTACGAGGCGTTATTCGACGCTTCAACTCCATTAGAGCATTTGCGGTGGTTGGGTTTTTAATGTAATGATTTTCATTGTATTAACATTATTTTTGTTTACTTATAATGATATTTGTTATATCGAATTTACATTATACGACAAACTTTAAAGGTTTTTCTATACTGAATTTCCTTTAACTGCGTATAATGCTCGTCTGATTAGGCCTAACGTACGGGAAGCCGAAACGCAAAATAGATTTTGAGAGATTTTATTCATTTAAACCTTTGAAACAGGGTGAATTAAGATGAATATGATATTGAAATAGAAAGAGGTTAAGTATAATTAACGGGATTTAGTTAAATCAATACTATGAAACGGAACGCATCTTACGATCACGAATCTCGGCGAAAACCTGGTTTTAAAATGAGGCGTGGGGTTGCCAACTTTAATTTTAACACTAACTACTCTTTCCGTATACCATCATTTCTCTCTCAGCAGTGAATAGAAAACAAATTTCTAATTAATAATCACGTTAAATTGCATTAATTAACAATGCGATAGTTCCATTTATTACGAATTAACAAGATGCTCTTGTGGAATGAATCCAGTGACCTCCGTTTCTTTGATAGCATTCTGCTGGACGACTGGGTTTGTCACAATAGCGAATGTTTTAACATAACCCCGTAGAAAAAAATCCAAAAGGGTTAAGTCGGGTGAGTGAGGTGGCCATTCTATCGGTCCACCACGGTTTATCCAACGCTAAGGTAAAATTGATTCTAAAAAGCTGCGAATGGCAACGGCATAATTAGAGTTGCCAGGTCTCCGGTTTTGGGCCGAAGTCTCCGGAAATTGAGCTTTGTCTCCGGTCTCCAGTCAGAATAGGCGAATCTCCGGATTTTTACTGATCTTAATATAATAATTATATTAATTAAATACCGTAAAAATATTCATTACAATTTTTTTTTACATAAATGTGTATGTAATTATTATGTCATAGCAGGTAAAAACACTATTCTACAACTTTTTTCTTTTGATAAGCAGTGGATATTAATTTGCGCGTGTATCTGTCATTTTTCCCTGAAATTATTCTTCATCAGGTACAGAGATTAGCTATTCTTTTATTAGAAAACAGTTGCTATTTTTTGTACACACATCTAATTGTTCTTTTCTAGTAGGTAAAGCGCTTATTATTACGTAGCTCTCGTGAAATGATGGCTGTTGTTTTCTTAACCATTTGTAAGTTGTAAGTAGTATTATTTATAAGGAAATATGAAACTAAGTTGGTTATGTATGTATTTTTTCTTGATCAATTAATTTTGTGTAAAAAATGAGGAAGTTTATATATCGGTTTAGCTACATAAACAAATAATAATGAACTTCGTAGGTAAAATCTCCGGATTTGGAAAACATCTGATCTGGCAACCCTAGGCCGCATAATCTTGTTGAAAGATTATGCTTCTCATCATGACAACTCCAGTAGCCCTTAGTTGGAGAAGAAAAAGTGTCCGGGGTATATTAAGATAATTCGTTCCAGTTACGGTACAATCGTTAAAAGAAAAAATGAATACTGATTATGAAGTTAGGTGACAGCGCAACAGACATTAACTCTCGGTGAATGTCGTTCGTGTTTATGCGTTTCAGCGCTGGATAGGCCACTTCGATCACCCGACTTTTAATGTAATGATTTTTTACTTTATCTATGGAGGAGTTACGTTAAAACTCTTGTGTATCATGACAAACCCAGCAGTATCCGAAAGAACTCCGTCAAAGAGTCGGGATCTACTCCATAAGAGCATCTTGCTAATGCTCTAGTGCAGTGGTTCCCAACCTGGGGTCCGCGAAGGTAGTACTGGGGGTCCGTGAGCTTTCAATATTTCGAGAGGTTCCAATGGAAATCGTACATTTACTCAGGCTAAAATTTCAAGTTTCCTTGCTCTTGGCTGGAATTATTAATACTTTTTTAATACGCTGTATTTTAATTGCATACTCACTTATATGTCCTATATTTGATAGTGAAAAATGAGAAAACGAGTTAATTACTAGTTAATAAAAACAGTTTGTTTGGTAGACGGAATCTTTCAAAAACATGGGGTCCGTGGGAAAAAATAAAAATAAAAGGGGTCCTTTGTGGTGAAAAGGTTGGGAACCACTGCTCTAGTGGTTTGAGCATCAAAGACAGTGTAGCGACGAATGATCATCATGTGGAAGTGTTCTAAATTTGAACAGTTTGAAAATGTAAACAACCATGTGTGGTGTGTGTATACATATACCGGGTGGCCCATAATTCAGGAACCATAGGAATAATTGTATTTTTTTCTAATAATTCTTGTACTTTCTAATGTTTTTTTTTCTTTATTTTCTTTTTGTTGAATTACCTGGATAATACCGTACCGATGAACAAACGACGTGGCATGGTTTTTCAGCAAGACGGTGCAACTCTTCATTTTGCCATGCAAGTTCGCAAATACCTTGATAAAACGTTCCCCAACAGATGGATTGGCCGAAGAGGTTCTATCGAATAGCCACCCACGTCATCAGATATCATTTCACTTGATTTTTTTCATCAAAAAGAAAATTAAAAAAAAACAAAGTACAAGAATTATTAGAAAAAAATGCAATTATTCCTATGGTTCCTGAATTATGGGCCACCCGGTGTATATATATATACAGGGTGTCTCATAAGTCCGGTCGGTCTCACAGGAAAATTTATTTGAAATTAAATTTACAAAAGTTAATACGTTAGAATTTAAACAAATGGTCAAATTGATGTCTTGTTTTGGCACCTTTTCCTCAGGAAGGTAACTCTCTTCCATATTAGCCATTGCGTGTTATTCTACCTGCAACCAAAAAACAAAATAAGACATCAATTTGAACATTTGTTTTAGTTCTAACGTATTAACTTTTGTAAATTTAATTTCAAATAAATTTTCCTGTGAAACCGGACTTACGGGACACCCTGATATTATATATATATATATATATATATACACCTTACAACCTTACAAAGGTTCTGCGCGATGAATTCTCATTTCGCGAAGGTCAAGCTTGTCGCCCCTCCTCTCGAGTTGGCCTGGTGAAGTAGTGAGTTGGATTCTTGCGCTCTCCACCTCACATAGCCAGGTACGCCCGGCTCATCGGGGATTGTTCTGAGCCAGGCGTCTAGTCTTTTGAAGATTTCCACTGCAACTCCCTTCGTCTTTCTTAGGTCTTTGGGCAACTGATTAAACAGTTTTGGTCCTCTCACTACAAAACTATTTTCTTTCAGGGTTAAGGATGTTCCCTGTCTCGCCTTCAATTTGGGAATACGACACAGTCTACCGCTTCTACTTTCCACCGTTGTTTGGGGAGTTATGGGATTCAGAGTAAGATTCGGGACTAGTTTCTCCATTATTTTCCAAGTGTAAATAATGGTGTATCTCTCCTCCTTTCCAGTGAATATAGGTCTAGTTCTCGTAACCTTTCCCAGTAATTTAGTTCTTTGCACCCATTGATCTTGGCTGTGAAGCTTCTTTGGATCCCCTCCAGCTCTCTAATGTCTTCTTTTTTATATGGGGATGTTAGGACCGAGCAGTATTCCAATTTGAGTATTATCAGGGTTTTCAGTAGAGGAATCATTACATTCCTATCCCTTCGTTTAAAGGTTCTCAATATCTGTCCCGTTACTCTCTGTGCTCTATTTACTGCTATCTTATTTTGTGTTTCAAATTTCGCATCATCTGTCATTACAACCCCTAAATCTTTTGCTCTGGAGTTTCTCTGAATTTCCTGTCCTTTTGGGGTATAATATTCCATGGATTTTAGGTCCTCTCTTTTTTTTTGTACCATAATAGCTGAAATTTCTCGGTGTTAAACTTCATATTGTTGTCTTCCGTCCACTTGTAGATTTTGTAGAGATCCTATGTTTTCTGGGTTTCTTATTTTTCTACTGATCTTTGTGTCATCCGCAAAGGATGTTACTGTGCTGTCTCTGGTAACGTCCTCATCTATGTCAGTTAGCATGATTATGAAGAGTAGTGGAGCTAATACTGTTCCTTGTGGTACCGAGCTGAGGACCTCTGATTCTGATGAAGATACTCCTTGTACTGTAACGACTTACCGCCGCTCACTAAGGAAATTATATATCCATTTCCCTACTTTTCCTGTTATTCCCATATATTCCAGTATGTATTATGATTCCGTGGTCACACTTGTTGAACGCTTTAGCAAAATCTGTGTATAGTACATCATAGTTTTCATTACTTTCAAGTGAATCAGTAATGTTGTTTTGTGTATGTATATATATATATATATATATATATATATATATATATATATTTTTTTTTTTTAATATAATGTATTATGATATCCTTGGGATTTTGAATATGGCATACTTTCCTGCCCCTGATTGCTACTAACTATTATAAAGAAACCTTGAAAATACTGTATAAGATACCCTCAAGGACAATGTTTCTCAGCCTGGGTGTCGTGGGAAGTGCTTAGGAGAGTCTCGGTGCTTAGCAAAAAAACCATCCTACATGGAAAATCGAAGTTTTTTTTTTTTTTTTTTTTTTTTAGCAAAAATTACAAAATTTGTAAAATAAAACTTTTTTTTTTTAGTGAAACTCTCGTAATGTTAGGTCGGCCGCGCGCAGGATCGTCTCGCGACTCACTACTGGCAACTTTAATCGTCAGTCGCAGGATGATCCTCTGCGCGGCCGGCCTTAATCTACGTATGTCTTTCAGTGATATACCCGTGCCTGCTTCGCATTTGTTAATCTTCTTGTGTTAAGTTGAATATCTAAACACGCGGTAACACGCGTACATTTTATTTCTTTGTGTTAATCGCAACCATTGATGAGAAGCCCGAGTCGCATAAATACGAGGTTACGAATAAAATTAAAAATTTCACTGCTTCAGACACCAGTCCTAGATACTCGCTTTTCCGTGCTAGCCAAAATGTACACGAGTACATTGTGAAAAGAAAGTTCAATCAATTTATCGTTAGCTTCCCCTCAAACACTCTCCCACCCTTCCATTGAATGGATTAAGTTTAATTCGTCTTTTACCAAAAGCCTTCCATCTTCACGTGGGAAATAATTAGAAATGTGTTTTTGGCGGTTGAAGCGTGTGCTGTTGCCGCATCATTGAGGGAAGGTGGTCGCCAGCGCACGAAAGGTTGATAACACGCCGCTCTAGGACCTAAGCCTAACGTTAATATATAATCTTTGATCATTTTTACACGCACGCTTCATATTTTTGTTTTTTAACGTTTATCAATTATTTTATTTGCTTTATACCCGTCTTTATTTTTTGGTTTGAAATATAAAAAAAAAAAAAAAGTTTAGCCTATGCTGTATGTAGTCTGTAGATATTAGTTTAATTAAAAGTAAGTATTTTATATATTTAAAATGTTTTGGGTGTACACAAAGTCCTTTCCCGATTATAAACTGTAATAATTACATTAAATCCAAAGATGATTCAGTAATACTTTGTTTTGCATGCTGCGTAACGCATCAAGTTTATTATGTTTTTCATTAAATCTCAACGTGTGCGCCGTTAGTTACGCGTAGCGCATCCAAGCGAAATTCAAATTCACGCCATACATTCGCTAGCATACGTATATCTCGTGACATTGTTGATGGCATCGCGAATCCTCTCGCGAAGAGTGTCAGTGTCGGCAACTCGAGTGTGGTACGCGTAATCCTTTACATATTCCCGCAGGAAGAAGTTCAGGGGCGTGATATCGGGGGATCGTGGAGGCCATGGCACCGGCCCGTCGCGCCCAATTCATCTTCCGGGAAAAGTGGTGTTCAAAAACTCGCGCACTAACAAACCCCAATGTGGAGGCTCGCTGTCTCGTTGTAAAATGATGGGTGGTTGAAGGTCATCCATCAAGGGGGGCTACAAAGAACTCGAGCGTGTTCAGGTACACTCGTGCCGTAAAGTTCTTTTCATCAAAGAGGAATGGGCTTGTCACTCTATTATGCATTAATCCACGTAAACATAATAAACGTGATGCGTTATGCAACAACACCCAAAACAAGGCATTATACCGTCTCTTCTTTCGCGTAATAAAGTTTATAATCGGGAAAGGACTTTGCGTACACACCGTATATGTTTTATACGTTTTTGCGCGTAAAAAGTATTAAGTACACGCCATAATTTTGGAATTACTCGACTTAAATTGATGAAATTTCAAACACGCTTCACCGTACATCGCAAGACGATGCTAGCGAGCGAGACAAGTTCTCGCACCAAAAGTCAAGGTCACAATTTATAAATAGAGGAAGGGGACATTGATGCCGTTCCGACGTACATTATACATCTTTTCAAAAAGCAATCCCCCCCCCCCCAATCAAATACATCGTCATTGTAATACAAAACTGCCCATTGATTTTATACACAAACGAAACTATGGAAACTGCGGGAAATGGTCTTGTTTTTAAAGTAAAAGATGTATGGAATGCAATTCCCATAAATATCGGATAGGCTTCATCACTAAATGTATTTTGAAAATTACTAGAAAAGTACTTCATTAGCTCCTATTGATGTATAAGTTCACTGCTACCATTATTAACACGGTAATTAAGTTCCCATTTTATAATTAACTATCTATAACGGGGGATCTCAAACCGGGGTACGTATTAAGGTTTCCTGGGAGTACGGGAAGGAATGGACAAAATTTACGCTATATATATATATATATATATACAGGGTGGGCGGAAAGTAGCTCCCTATTTTGGATTGGTAAAAAAATACGTATAGATTATTTATTTTTAGAAAAAATAATATGAAAAGGTAGGCATACATGGTAGGTTTCTCTAAAATTCAATGTGGACTCCAACTCTTTCCACCAGCTTCTGGAGCCGCCCAGGAATGGCGTCCACTGACTTTAGCAGGAACTCCGGCGGGATGGAGGACATGACTTCCCGAATTCGGTCCTCCAGTTCTTCCAATGTCCTCGGTTTGGTGCGGTACACTTCTTCCTTTACCCACCCCCAAAGAAAGAAGTCGCACGGTTACCGCTGAAAAACGGCAGAATCGGTTCAGTGTAACGGTGTGGTGTGGTTGACCTCAGATCAGGTTGTGGGCCCGTTCCTTCTGCGCAACCATGAATGCTGAGCGGTACCTTGCTATGTTGCGAAACGAGGTCTGGCCGGTTGTCAGCACATGGGAGAACATCGACGATCTGATATTTATGCAAGATGGCGCCCCTCCGCACTTCGCTCTTGTTGTCCGTGAGTGGCTGGATGCCCACTTCCCTGGGCGTTGGATGGGTCGTCGTGGTCCACATCAATGGCCAGCCAGGAGCCCCGACTTGACACCGTGCGACTTCTTTCTTTGGGGGTGGGTAAAGGAAGAAGTCTACCGCACCAAACCGAGGACATTGGAAGAACTGGAGGACCGAATTCGGGAAGTCATGTCCTCCATCCCGCCGGAGTTCCTGCTAAAGTCAGTGGACGCCATTCCTGGGCGGCTCCAGAAGCTGGTGGAAAGAGTTGGAGCCCACATTGAATTTTAGAGAAAACTTACCATGTATGCCTACCTTTTCATATTATTTCTTCTGAAATAAATGGATAATATACGTATTTTTTTCCAATCCAAAATAGGAGCTACTTTCCGCCCACCCTGTATATATATATATATATATATATATATATATATATATATATATATATATATATATTATATTTCGACGTAATTCAGTAAATATTCTAAAAAAACTTTGAAACGTTTATTCCATTCATCGAGAAACTAGTTTCCACACATGAGGCACATCTCTCACACTAAAATTCAAGAATTATAGCTACCCTAATTTTATTTACCTATATAGTTTGTTGTTTATTCATTTAATAAAGCATTTATTATTGATATTTCTGTATCTTGTGCGAATTCTTACTAATGGAATGGAGGATACGAAATGACAAAAAGTTTGAGAACCCCTCATATATAATAATATGGTCATTTCATTAAGCACTTTTAATTCCATAATTTATATTCTTTTTTTTTTTTAAGTATTATTTCTATTAAATATAGAATTAATAATTTGATTTAAATTGTGTAAAATAATCAAATGGTACTTCACGGTTCATACACACCCGCAAAAATATCAGGATTTTTTGGATTTTTTGAGAATATGAGGGGAATATAAAATATTTAGAACTTAATTATTTGTAAATATTTTATAAATAATTTAACTATAAATTAATTTAAAATGTTAATATAAAATAATTTAACACAAACAAGCACTATTTGTTTTACATTATATAAAACTTATCCATTTTTTTATCTAGTATTAATGTTTTCAGCCTGCCATGGGATTTTTGCGTACATTTTTTAAGAGTAGTTAGAATAAAAATTAGGTTTTAATCATGTTATATGAAATATGAATTTTTTTACGCCTTTTATGCAATTTTTATATAATTTTTATATATATTTGCATATCAGGGGATCAGATCCGAAATATCAGGGGATTATCAGGAAACTTTATTCTTGGACCTGTGTATGAACCCTGTACTTTTGTAAATTTATTATTATTATTATTATTATTACCGTTTTCATTTATTTTACTAAATTAAATTAATTCCATTAATTTCTCCTAAAAAGCTTCCATGCTTTCAACGGCTTATTCAGATTATAATACTGTGAATATACATGTATTTATGTAATATGAGATATCTAAATTGTACGGAAAAATGTACTTTATCTAACTTTTATTCTTGTTTTGAGTAAATGTTTTGTTGGCTTGTTAGTTGCACCACTTTTCTTTAGTATCGTTTAACCTTACAGTAGTTTGCTGCGCACAACCTTTTCCCATAAACGTTTTTTTTTATCATAAGCGAGTAATAGTTGTTGGTGGTGTATTTTTGTTGCTGTTGTTGTGGTACGCAATTCGCGCAATTTTAATTAATTTATCGTCAAGTGTGAAAAGCAAGATTGCTTTTATAAAAAGTGAATATATTTCCTGTTATACTTCGGAAGGAAAAGGCTTCCTGAACAGTGACGGGAAATGTTTCCTTGGATTTAATCAAGTTTGGTGATAAGTTTGTTAAACCTTGAATTTTCGGATCACCCGAAGATCAGGGCCCCCAACCTTCTTTAGTTACCATTTGTTAGGTCAACTGTACCCCCTTGACGATTGTTAGGTTAGGTGGTGATATTTTCGTTAGTTAGTCTTATAAAGCTAACTAAAGAAGGCTGGGGACACTGATCTTGGGGTGATCCGAATTTTCTTCATTTATTAAGTAAGTCAAAGGAACGACTTAATCTTGTATCTGTGACTATTTTTATTATTTAATATTTCATTGATTTTACCTCGGTGTTAGTTTTAGTAATATTTAAATATTCCTGATTATATTTTGAAAGGAAATTACTGTTCGAAGAACGTGTGTGTTTTTGATAGAAGAGAGGTAAGACGTTTATTTATCCCATAAAGTTTATTTACTAAACTTAAAGTAATGGTAGACGATGTCGGCAAATGGTTCCAAATGCGTTTCATTCATCATAAATTAAGTATGCGTAATTTGCCCATTATCCTGCTATATTTCTCGTAATTTTTTTTTTAATATACATCTAAAGATATTGTTTTGCCATATAAGTAGCTCGTTAAGTCTCGTCTAGAATATGCTGTACAGTTTTGGTCGCCCTATATGAAGAAGGATATAGAAATGGTAGAAAGGATTCAGCGCCGCGCGACAAAGCTTATTCCAACCTCGCGGAGACGGAGACGGACTCGGAGTTGAATTTGCGTACGCTCGAAACTCGGCGTTTAAGAGGCGAATTAATTCGGGTGTTCAAAATTTTAAATCGTTTTGATAACGTAAATTATGAGAATTTCTTTAACTTGGAAGATAGGAACATTACGAGAAACGATGGTTTTAAAATAAGGGGTAAAAGATTTGAGACGCGTTGCGAGAGGCTTCTTCACCTATAATATGAATTAGTGGAGAGGTGGAATAACCTAGCCGCGGGGGTCGTGGCAAGCATTTCGGTTAATACGCTTAAGAACAGTTTGGATAGGTATTTTAGTAGCATCAATTTGCATTAAAGGGTGGGTAAATTGGGGATGTGATTTTTAGTTATACAAAATATGCATGCGCGGTATGTTTATTTCGGGACGCCAGAGACATTTATGTCGATGATCCCAAAGACGGGAATAGTGTCCGCAAATTTTGTAATTTAATGTCGTATATTGAGGAAAAGTTTCAAGAGTTAAAGAATGAAATTTTGAGCTGCCCTAGGCAGGGTAAGGTGTGAATGGGTTAAGTCCGCTGACCGCGATGCCGGTCATTATGAGGTCCCTCACCCAGGGAATCTTCGGGGTGAAACCTCCCACTTCCCCTCATCACCCCCTTCCAGGTATGTTCGGTGACTGAGTATGCTGAATAGTTTGATCAATTTCGAATTTCTCGCATCCTGCTACTTTAAATGTAGTAGGCGGCGTTAATCGGGTCCGGTTACGGAGCGCTAATTAGAGTTCTCAAATGATAACCTGTTGGTAGAGACGGGAAGTTTGATGGGAATTCCGGAGAGTCAAAACCTCCGAATAGCTATATTAAATTATTTTGGGAAGCCACTTCTCTTCCCCCTTCTTTCTTTTGCTCTTTCATTTTTATTAAGAGGGTTTTGCTTGAGGGAGGGCTAGTTAAGATGATGTAGTAGTAGTACTAATTAGAGTTGCACCGATACCAATATTTTGGCCGATACCGATACCGATACTACACAAAAAGTGCCGATACCGATACTTTTTAATTAATAGTTTTAAAATTGATTTTAATAAAAGTTCAAGTAAATGATATAATATTCAATTAACTTAAATGCCTTTCCCAATCCAACTTAGGGCCTTGGCCCTAAAGCCATTACTAATAAAGTTAGATGTAAATTTAATGTTGTATAAAAATATTTTAAATTAATTAATACAAAGATGATAATTTTATAACTTATTACTGTAAACTATATTATCATACACTGGTATATTGGGGTACATACAGTAAAAGTACTGCTATCACTGTAGGCTGGTCTAGCTTACTTGGGCCCTATACCATTATTAATACATAAAAAATTGTAAATTTATTTACCAGAATATTTTTTATTTTTCAATATATATATTTGAAATTAAATTAAGAAAAAGAAATATATATATATATCTTATTATATAAAGTTCTAAACCAATGAATGCATATAATGGTAGTGTATTATCAATAACTTTATACACGAGATTCAAGCATTCAAGCAACTGAATGGTTTATTATGATTATGCATGCCGCGTGGTGCCATCTATGAACAACTTTACAAAACTTTCATTTTTACTGAAAACTATTACTGTAATTTGAAATTGTATATTTATATGATACTGTATTACTGTATTGAATATTTGTAATCTTGTATACGGGCCTATAGTTACATTTTATGATTTTTTGTTTTGTTAGTAAATGTAAACATTGCTAATTTTGATAAAATATATATTAAACAACTAAATAAGATATTACTGTATAATAATAAAAAAAATTAATTTTATATAAAATAAGATAATTTCTTCAAAAAACAGTAATTCAAAGTATCGGTTTTCAGAACAGTATCGGCCGATACCGATACTTTGTGAAAAGTGGCCGATACGGCCGATACCGATACATCGGTGCAACTCTAGTACTAATGCTCCATTTGTCAATAAATGTATGATAGTAGGAAGCGTTGGTCGACTGGAAGTTCTCGGATGATGGGAAGCTTAATGAGATCTCTCGGGAGCCAAAACGTCCGAATAGATTTTTCCAATTTTAGGGATGCTGCTTGGGTTTACAGTGTAGGAATGTTGGTACTTTTTAGGTAAATGGCGGAATATCTAACTTAGAGAAAGTTTTATATTACTACGAGGGCCACTCAATATATTTTGCCCCCCTTTGTTTTTTTCTTTTCAAGTTTCCTCGTAAGTTCCAGAAATTTTGGACACGAGTAATTACAAACCTTTTTTACAAATTTTTATTTTTCCACAGTCTCCATCCTTTTCTACGGCTTTCCTCCACCTCGAAACGAGGGCCTTTATTCCTTGCTGGTAAAAGTCCGCTGGGTTCCGCTGGAGCCATCTCTTAACCTCCTCAACAACCTCATCGTCACTCTGAAACTTTCTCCCTCGAATAACATCCTTCATTGGCCCAAACAAATGGAAGTCTGAAAGTGCCAGATCCGGGCTGTATGGAGGGTGGGGTAACGCAGTCAAGCGCATTTTTGTGATGGCCTCTCTTGTTTGCAAACTGTTGTGTGGTCTTGCGTTATCGTGTAAAAGAAGGACGTCTTCCAGTTTTCTCTCCGGTCGAACTCACTTTATACGTCTCTGGAGTCTCTGTAGAGTAGCAATATATGCCTCTGAGTTGATTGTTTGTCCTTTCTTCATAATGTCCATCAGAATCACCCCTTTCATGTCCCAGAAGATGGTGGCCATAACCTTTCCTGCAGAGGGAGCCATTTTGAACTTCTTATTGCGTGGGGAGTCTGCGTGATGCCACTCCATGGATTGGCGTTTTGTTTCCGGTTCAAAGTGGTGTACCCAAGTCTCATCCCCAGTCATACAGTAGTTCGTGAAAAGAAGTCTTCCCCTTCTGTCTCTTATCGAACCAACGACTCGGAAGCAATTTCTTTTCTTTGGGCTTTGTGATCTTCAGTCAGTTGGCGAGGAACAAACTGTGAACACACTTTTGAGTATCCCAGTTGCTGAATTTTATCGTATTCACACTTCCTTCACTAATTCCTAACTCCAGTGATAGCTCCTTGTATGTGACGCGCCGATTTGATCGAATGATGCTGTTAGCACGTTGCACAGTGAGATGTCACAGCCGATGCCGGGCGACCGCTGCGTGGCTCATCATCGAGGCTGGCTTTCCCTCCGATGATATCTCACGTTTAGACCAGCGTCCAACTGTGCTTCGATCAACAACAGCATCTCCGTAAACGTTTGTGAATATTTAAGAACTCGATAACAGCTCTCTGTTTACGACGCATATCACTGTCAGACACCATTTTCAAAAGTGCGTTAACTGTCGGCTTTATACAAGGGCGTTTAAAAGCGGTTTTATACATGGAGGGGAGGTTCAAACTGGAAAAATCCGGTTGTGAAGCGCGGGAAGTTCAGACTTGCGGCCCAAAAGACATTTCAGCCCCATGGCCTATTATTCAGCTAAGAAAAAAAGGGTGGCGTAAAATATATTGAGTGGCCCTAGTATACAGAAGTAGCAATGTTTCCTTTTCCAATAAACGTAGTAGGAGGCGCTGGCAGGGTCTGGTTTCAGAGCATTGGGAGTTCTCAGATGATGGGAAGCTTGACGAGATCTCTCGGGAGTCAGAACTAGTGATGTACCGATTCCAAAATTTAGCCGATGCCGATTCTTTGCTTATATTTAAAAAAATCAAATCCCTTCATAAATTTTACTAATCTAATGTGAAAACTTTCAATTTTAATATTTTTATATTTGAAATTTGTTCGTGTTTTTCTTTCTCTCACTTCCACGATTTGTTACTAATTTGTTATCGTAACTAAAGTGATGTTAAGTAGTTTTATTACTCAGTAAAATGATAAAATAACTTAATTTTACTTTCATAAATTGAACACCAATATTTAAAGTAATTGATTTTCCTTATGTTGAACATATTTTCTTTCTTCAACAATGTCAACAACCACCAAATTTTTTTCATTAAAATTTCAAGTCCCTGGTGATCAATTTAAATAAAAAGAATGGATATAAAATTTAGATTTATAAAATTATTAAAACTCTTGAAATAAAGTTAGCATAATAAGATGGTTTAATATAAAAATTATAAAGTACAACTTTTATAGAATTATTATTATTAATAATAATATAGGGTAGGAAATTAGAATAGTTTATAATACATTATTATAGTAACTAGTACAGTTCCCGCCGCTTCGCTGACGGTTAGACAGGCTAAACTACAAAAAAAGAACCCAGCCGTGAAAATTTTGAGCTTCACATTGTGTCAACATTTCTGAATCTGGTATCTCCCAAAACCTCCTCACCCCCATTCATACAACTTGGGGGCTAACCCCCTCCCCCATTACCCCACCCTCCCCATTACCCCACCCATCCCCCATTACCCCACCCATCCCCCATTACCCCCCCCCCCACCCTTCCCCCATTGCTAAACTACAGAAAAGAACACAGTCATGAAAATCTTGAGCTTCACATTTCCGCCCGTAATACAATTTCTGAATTTTTTTTTCAATTTCTGAATTTTTTTTTCTCAATTTTTTCTCACAATTTCTGAAAGTGTGACGGACAGACGGGACAGCTCTCTATTATAGTATAGATCGTATTTAGAGATTAGCTAGTTGGAGAAAATGTAAATTTATGGGCAACTTAACTTAAGATTCGCCTTTTTCGTGAATGTAAAATATTTTTATATAATTACACTTTGAAATGAGTATAAATTATATCAGTGTTTTTGGTATGTTCAATTTTCTATAAATATAGATTTTGTTTCGTAATGAAAATTTTAAAATTTCAAATAATCGGTAAGAGAATCGGCTAAATTTGGCCGATTCTGCCGATGCCGATTAATCGGTACACCACTATAGTCAAAACCTCCGAATAGTCATACTCATCTTCAGGGAAGAGTTAGACTGGAACTTTAGTTTTAAATGTTGTACGTCAAAATTTTGGAAAAAGAAAAGATGCATATTATTATGCACTATTATTCCCATTATGCGTGGGAAATTCTTAAACTGTTGGCCTGGCCAGCTGGAGGTGCCCTCTGGACAAGTGCCCCTTTATCTACGTAATTCCTATGCGAAGGACGCATTACAAATTAGTATATGATAAATCTTCGGTACCGTGGCTTTGGCAGGCTACGGAGAAATGATGCAACGATGAAATGATGATGATTTCGTGTACATAAATAAATAAATAAATCCTTAAAGATGCATGTGTAGATTAATTATCAGTTTAGTATTCATGCTATCCCTTATTTGCCGCAGTCTTCTAATGCGTAACTGAGTACACGAGATAAGTGTAGGCGTGGTGTGAATGAACTCTGAAGCTGTTCTCTTCTTTATACTTTTTCCTACTTTCCTATAAATCTTTCACCACTATTTTCTGTCAGTAATGGCTGTCGGAGGAGGGAGAGAGCCTCTTTTGTTCTGTACTTTACTATTACTAAATTATTCCAGCGTGAAAGCTTTACGTCTCTGAAAGTGTAAGCAATGGTATAAGTTTTTAGTATTTTTTTTTTTTCATTGCTAATTCTAACTTTTGTACTTCCTTCTTGGGCTAGCCTAGGGTGGATCTAAGGGTGTTTGTTAGCCCGTAACTCTATACGTGACTGTATCAACTTAACTTTAAAGTAAATTATTACCTCAGTAAAATATTTTCCTATTTAAAAATGGGTGGTAGGAGGAATAAGTAAAAAGTTATCCTTTAAACTTTTTCTTGGCTCCGCTAAAATTAAGTGTTCGCCGGGTTATAAACTTGGAGAATACAACTTTTAAAATAAACGCGTATTAATAGTTAAAGGAATAGCGATTATTCTCTTTAATTACAAGAATTTTTATCGTAAAATGTTAACCCTAAATTTGTTTTTGTCAAAAAGAAAAAAATTGTTCTAACCCAACCTTGCCTTCATTTTATTACAGTATAGCGAATCTCCGTAACTGATTATGGGGCAACCCCGAACTTCATATCAATCGATAGAATATTAGATTTTTTTTTTTTTAATTGTAAAATCCCACCATCCGAAGCGACTCCCCTTCCCCATCACACTCCCATCGTGGGGGAATGTCAGCTCCCCACGTACGAAACTCGTATACTTTGTAATTCCATTTCAGGCACCTTTTAGGTTTGGGTACATTGAAAGAAACGGAGCTCTATCGAATAGTGCCATTAGGATCATTTTATCTTCATGACATTTATATAAATGAATCTATTACGCGAATGGAATGGACTCCATTGAGAGTATGGTCAGAATTAGTCAACACAATGGGATCGACCATGGCCAGAAGTATACTTGAGAATTTGTTAACAACGTTATCAGCCGGTTGTGGTCACTCGCAGACTCTCTGGAAGTAAAGTAGTTAGGAAGGTTCGTTAGGACACACTCGCAAACCGATTGGCCCATGAGCAAACATATTTTTACGAGAGCAATTACTCTTGCACGAACTCCGTTATATACTCTTAGACAACCTAATCACGAGCACATCAGGGTATGGGACTGTTCCGTCTGGGTGGGAGCGAAGTCTAATATAAAGACCAAGTCACCATGTCATTCATGAGTTGTCATACTACAATAAAACGAAAATAATATAACCTACAACTACTCTACATAGCTTTTTCTCTCTCCAAAGTAATAAAAAGTTACATTGTTGTTGTTTCCTCTAATCTGTGTTATTACAACCGTCAGAAGCACGATACGTAACAAATCCTGACCCTAAACCGATATTGTCAGCCATTCCAGACTCGTGCGCACCAACCTTGGCATCATAATTAACACTGTTCAATGACACTGAAAGACAAACTCACCATAGCCTGAGAATCCCATTAGTGGCAGGGATTTTTTCATTAGAGACCCCTGACACCAATTTGTATATGTTAGGTCACGGATGATGTGTTTGAGCCTTTTTAATTATTGACTGAGTACTAACTTGTGATTCGTGTTTTCAGGTAAAAGCGGGTTGTACACTTGTTGCGACGGTGTGACGCCATCACGTTCATCCATCGTGACGTGCTCCCCCTTCTCTTCTCCCTCTTCCCTCGCCCCCCCCTCGACGACCATTGCCCCTCCCCCTCTCCCCTCTTCCTCCTCCTCCCCCAAATCCTCTTCCTCCTCCTCCTCCTCCTCCTCTTCCTTCGCCCTCCAGTCCCTGAGGGCCGCTTGGCGGTCCCTCTCCTCCCTGGGCTTCTCAGCCCCCCGCCTCCCCCACCTAGAAAGGGCCGCATCCACCCCCGATCCCCCTTCGAGTAGCGTCCCGTACCACGACTACCGCTACACCCAGTTCCCTACCACCACCACCCCCACCACTTCGGCCGCCACATCTTCCACCCAGTCGCCCACTCCCACTCCCTCCGCCCCTTCGTCGTCCCACTTGACGAAGCGTCATCCGAAGGAAGCCCACCGAAGCCCCACGCCCTCGCTCGCACACTGCCTTCGTCGTCGTCGGACCAAGTCTAAGAGTGACAACGCCCTCCAGACGATCGGGGTTCGCCTCAAGAGCCGCTCCGATCACAACCTTCACCGCGTCTGTCTTGTTGGGGGCTCCAACCCCTTGCCCCCACCCGCCAACGCCGTATTTAGCAACGTCCAACTCTCCTCCGGTAGCGCCGACAGCTTCGGTACCCCCCCGAGAGGCGCGGCTACCCACCCTTGCCAGAGGAGCCGATCCCTCGAAAGAACCCAACGTACGCGTGTGCACTCGCAACACACGCGATCGCTCGAACGCAACCACAAATTCCGCATCCACCTCGGGTCCCCCTCTAGGGACACGCCCCCCGATCACCCCGCACCGCCACCCCCGGGAAACGCCCTCGCGAGGAAGGATCCCCCGCCCGATGGTAGCGGGGGCAGCGTGAGCATTTACAGTAGTAGCGGCAGTAGCAGCACAGGCAGCGGTGGGGCTGCGGCACCAGGAATGGACGGGGGGCAGGGGGGGTCTTTCATCAACAAACCCCCCAGGGGGTGGTTACACCCCGATCAACAGTTGGCAGAGGAAGGAATATGTTACGGCGTAAGGGTAAGTATACTCCCACTGGGGAATAGATCTTTAGAACTAGTTAGTAGAGAAAAGACGAGTCCTCTTTTGTGGGGGATTTCGGGATTTCGCGCAGGGGAGGAAAGCGATCAAACACTTCTTCTAAAAACGCGTTTCTTACTTTCGGGAACTAAGACGTGTTTTGTCCTTAAAACGTTCTCTGTCGCCTCTCTTTTCGTTTTGCAAATGAAAAATTTGTCCCGCAAGTTTTAATATTAACTTTTGGAGAGTATTTTTAAATTTGCCAAAGAAATGTTTTAGTACAGTAGTTTAGCCGTGGACAGTATTATGCTATTAAAGATGGCCCAGTAACCGAACTTGTCAAGAAGGTGCCATGTTTCATTTTGAAAAGCGTTTACTTAATGGGATGGGTTGGAGATTGATCCGGAATCTCTTCGAATGACCGCGTCAAATTTGTGTTGAAGTAACTCGATGGGCTAGTACGTAGGAAGGTTAACTTTATTAACTTCAATCGAAATGGGATCATTATGGATGTGGTCTTTTATTTTAATTAAATACCCTTCGTTTCGTAAATCGCTGGACTACTCATTATTGAGCATTTATTTCGCAAATGGGTCATTTATTAGGCGTTAGAATAGTACTCATTTCAACCCATCAACGCAATGTGAGAGGAGAGAGAGAGAGGCAGAGGCAGATTTTCTCTCTGCCTCCCTCCTCCTTTTTGGCATCTCTCCTTCGTAAATGTCTGCATATTTGACTCGAGTTTTGTTTGAGCCTCTCCCTCTCTCCGCTGTGGTGATTCATACAGTTTCTTGAAACGATGCGAATATCCTGTTTGGTAGGGTACGGGGTAGATGTAGTAACACAATTGGGTAAACACCGTTTATTCTCTTATAGTTCGGAAGACTAATTTGACGCTTCAAAACCAGAATGGTCCATCCGCAAAAATGTTAAAATTCTTTATTTTTCTTTCGCAGGAAATCTGTGTACATTGATCACTTCAACACCTTGAGTGAACGAGTTTTTAGGCTTCAGGGTAATCACTCGCTCACTGAATGAGTTAAAAAGTGATCTATGTACATGGATCACTCGTAAAATAAAAAGCAAGAATTTTAGCGTTTTTGCAGTGGCATTCGACTGTTCAGTTAAAATAAAGCAGAAAACAAATGCTCGAGTTCGGTTTGCATATTTTAATGGGGTAGTAGAGACTTAAACCTCGTAACTCGTAAAGTTTATTTAGCAGTTTTCAAAAAAATGGATGGAAGACATTCGTAATAATAATAGTTTTGGTGTCCATCGGGAAACGAAAGTACTAGGTGGGTTCAGGTACTGCAGTCGTATTTCGGGTATGGTATTTTCTGAACTGGAAATTGAAGCGTCGTACCCATCCCAAGAATGAAAGACGTGTTTTAGATCAGGAAATAAATAACAATTTGTAACCTTATTCTTATTTTTCAGTACATCGGTGCTTTGGAGGTGAATACCTCGATGAAGAGTCTAAATTTCGATACGAGGTCACTTATTGCCAAGTAAGTGAATTAAGGATTAGCAAAAAAATACCACCTCCTCCTCCTCCTCCTCCTCCAGATTGATTGCTAAATAAGTAACGGAGCTTTATAGTCGAATGGCTTTCTTGTTTTCACTCTTGCCTCCGTCTTGGCAGGGAATGCATAAGCAAAGTGTGCGAAGCAGCCGGCTTGAAAACGGCCGATAGGAAGAGGAAGGTGGTCAAGTCGATCGGGAGGATCATCGGCGAAAGGCCCTTGATGGAGCACGCGGGCAGCAACGTGACACTCACCATTACGTCCTCGGCGCTCACTCTGACCACCCTGGAAGCGGGCCAGGTCGTGGCCTCTCACGATATGCCAAATATCTCGTTTGCATCGGGGGGATCCGGTAGGTGTGGACGGGCGAATGGGTCGCTTGATTCGGGAACTTTTAAGGTTATTCTATAGAGAAGGACCCAAAAGCACCCTATTGTAGAGAGTACCAGCATTTTATCTACGTTTTCCGAATGGATAAGGGAAATGATGGATTTGTACGTTATTCCTTCGGGAACCCATCTCATCTCCACACACCCCCCTACCTCCTTTTTTCTTGTACCCCGATCAAAAAATTTAGAGGAGCCATACTGCATTGCATTTGTCCATCTGTTCGTAACACTTTCGTGTCCGAAACATAACATTCGAACCGCTCGGCATAAAGTGACGAAAACACGCGTGGATCATCACGAGACGATGCGTCATGAGCAAGAACCAGGTCGTTGATCGAAGGTCACAAATAGAGGTCAAAGGTCAAATGGAGGTCTGTGTCATAAGTTCTGAACCGTTGTACATAAATTGATGAAAATAAAGATAGGGAAGTTTCCAAATATTTTGGGGTAAATCTGCCGCATTCATTTGTTAAATTTCTGTCTAGTACGTCGGGTCAGGCTCCATACACCTAATTGCCCATTGTTTGACATACAGTATATATATATATGAGGCTCTCATAGGAAGAAGTGGCTTTAAGCGACAAAAGTGAAGAACGCCAGAAAGCGCAATTAAAAGTTGTATCAATTTGAAAGTTGGCATAACTTTTGAACTTTGAAAATATTTCGTTGAAATATCTTTTTCAGGAGTTCAAAAGTGATACCACTTTCAAATTGGTACAACGTTTAACTGCGTTTTCTGGAGTTTTTTACTTTTGTCGCTTATCCACTTTTTCCTAGGAGAGTGTCGTATATTATTTTGTGGAGTATTTTATAAATGGGGGTTTAGAACTTTTATTAGCAATACTTAGTATGACTGGTCTTCCGCATTAGGACGAGCCGTTCCTCTCCGTCCATACGTGAGTGGACTTCGCTCGTCAGTCTGTAGTAACTTTTTAAATCTTCCTCAGGACACCCTCGACTTTATTGCTTACGTGGCTAGGGACAATCGCTACGGCAGGGCCTGCTTCGTGTTGGAGTGTGGCGGAGGATTGGCGCAGGACGTGATCACGACCATCGGGCAGGCGTTCGAACTCCGCTTCAAAGAGTACCTAAAGAGGACGCCCTCCACCGTCCAATACACCAACGTCAAGTCCCCGGAAAGGTATATTATACTCTAGCGCTTCGGTATTTACTCGAGGGTAACAACGCCCCATTTACCTAATTTTTATAAGGATTATTACGAGAGATTGTGCTTATGTCGTAAGAAGGAGAGTGACTCTTATGAGGTTATCCCGTACGTGACGGGGTACACGCATTTAAATGGTTGTTTCCTCAGCGGAGCGAGCGTAAATGGGGACTCGACGGGAACAACGTGGAACAACAAGTACGACCGCGAGTACTACAACGATCTACCGGGAAAGGTTCCCCCCGACCTCCCTCCTCCCCCGGTACCTCCTCTTCCCCAGTACTCCGCCTCTAACAAAGTACCGTCCAACGTGTCCCCTCCAGCGGGGACGCTTCCCCATTCGGCCGCCAACGTTTCGGCAGACGGTTCCTCTTCCTCATCGCATTCCAAACCACAGCCTCCGTCGAACGTGAATAGCTTCAGTCTGGCCACGCAGCAAAAAGGTACGTGATTCGATCGAGTACAGCCGATTACGAGGACTCTTTACCAGGACTCGAGACAGTGTTAGAATCTAATTTTGTTTACATATTTAAATAGTAATTTTTGTTTTCATTATCCCTTCCATATGATCTGCAGCAATGTTGAATTAAAATATTATTTTGGAGTAACACTTCATTATTTCTTCGTTGTGGCCTTCCGTCGTATGGACTTATTCCACTTTGGGAACCACTGACCTACGTGAAAAGTCAGTATACTTGACAATAGAAAAAAAATTATAAAATACAATTAAATTTCTTTATTTGCGCGAACATACGAGAGTATAGTGTCTAATTAAGCCTTTATATCAATAATTATAAAATTAAGATTATTAACTGTATTTATATACAGTGTGACGGCCCTCTACTATCCTCATATGTCCGTTCCTGGCCATGTGCGGGTAGTTGAGTTTGGTGGATAACTGGGGTTCCCTTACCCAAGATCCATGTAGTATGGAACAACTATTGACCGTAATAAATTTAAACGAGGAATAAATAATTTTACATAAACAATTACGTTAAAAATAATAATAATAATAATACGTTAAACTATCCACGAGAGGAGTCTTTGAACCTCGCAACGTCTTCCGTTCATATTTCTTTTAGTTGCAAGATTTCGCCGCTTGATAAAACATGGCTGTAGTTTCTGTAAATAAGGTATGTTGTGAGAGGGCGACGCGCATTTAAAGTAGAGACGTAGGGTTAGTAAATACTTTACTTTTTTCAGGAAGCGATAATTTAATTGACTTCTCGTGCGATGGAATGAGCCCCTTGACCTCCGCCGCTGTGACCCCGCTAACTCCAGGGGGAGGAGGTCCTTATGTTCCCGCGAGGATAGAACCCGAATACGTGAATGACGCCATCATAAAACATAACCAAATGATGTCGGAACAGAGGGACCCGTTTGATATGCGTGAGTAGTGGCTCGCGTCCTTTGGAATATTATGGATTTTGTTCATGTACTAATTAAAAAATTGCTTGTAATGAAGATTAATGATTCGTTATTAATTGGTGATTGAGCGCGACTAACTCCATTATTTCGACCACAGAGCCATTTAGCATGCAGTTAACCCAAATGGGGGGCGGGCCAGATATCAGCACAGCCATCACGGGGGGAACAGCCCCCAAAACACTGCCGCTGAATCAGCGACTGGAATTGCAGAGGGAGATTTGGTACCACGGTCCCATCAGCCGGAAAGAAGCCGAAATACTCCTGAAACAAGTGAGGGAAATTAAGTTTTGTGCAGTCGCGTGATTGAGATTTATACACTCGTTCTTTTAGGCCCAGACCTCGTAAGGTTCCATTGGCAGTGGATTGGGTCTTCCTCAGCGCTCCACATCCCTGTAGAAGACTAACTTTAATCTTTTTTATATTTTTTGTTTCCTCTGCTCTACCATTATTCATTCCAAGTAATGGAAGTCAGTCGAATGGAATGACCTCGACTGAATATATGATGCCCGGTTAGGTTACTCTAGAGTCTAGACCAACGTTTCTTATCCACCGACCGACCACGGCAGTGCGAAGAAAAGGGAAATCGGAAATTGTATCATAAAATTTCGTGGCTCGATCTGTAAGGGTGCCGCCCGGCAGTGCTGACTCCACTGAGTCGTAGGTTCGAGCCCCATTGCTACCTAGAACTGGGCGGTTGTCTTTTCTGTATCTTACGTGACGACGAGTAGAGGGCCGGCCACCCCCTCCTTTAATTGATTTTGACTAAGGTAGCCCAAACTCGGGCTCCTACCCCCCACCTCCTTGGGGATAGGGTACATGGATATATCTTTCACTGTGAAAAATATAAATATAGTAGTATACTTTTCCACAATATATTTGAATTTAGTGTAAAGAACTTGTTGACATGGAAACGTATGACAAAGAATCTTTTACATCTGACAAGAGGAATGATCTTTAAAATTTTTAGTTTTGGAAATTGGGTAATTATTCGTTTTTACACCCAGTCTGTTTTTATGATGAGAAACTTTTCTGGTCAATTTTGAGGTGTTTTGCACGAATCTGCCATCCATTTCCTGCGCAAATGCGTAGTTTTCGAGATATCATCTCGAAAACTACGCATTTGCACAGGAAACTGATGGCAGTTTCGTACAAACACCTCAAAATTAACCAGAAAAGTTTGCTCTCGTCATTTTCGTTTAAACTAATGAAAATATCACGACTTAACCTAACCAATTATCAAGGGCGTACAGTTGACCTAACCGGACATTCAGTCGACCTAACCGAGCATTCAGTCATTCAATTGACCTAACAGGTTAATATTGGTTATTTCACCTAAATATCTTCTGATCTTTTCATATTAGGCACTCACTGTCACATTTCGGGCAAGTTAAGGATGAGAGAATAACGCCGTAATTGATAAAAACATCCAATCCTTTGTCTTCATCTAGGGCACAATATTAATCAAGTTCTCAAAGTCGAAATCACACGAACGGCACGTCATAATTCTATCACAAGCACCACCAAACTGAATCCAATTAGAAAAAAAAATAGCCAGAACAAAAACCAACAAACAAGTTAAGTCGCAGAGTAGCGAAAAAATAGCCCAATCAAGAAAAATATTTTAGGAAAACAAGTACATTATAGCCAAAACAGGAAATATATTTTATTAAAAAAAAGTACATTTGAACAAATTTGCACAACATAAGATATATATTTTCTTATTCAGTTTTGAATGGCACTTCAATATATTATACTGTTTTAACCGCGCGTGAGCGGGTGAAAAGACGAATATTAACCGAAAATTGTTGTATACACTATTTAGTTACTCAAAACAGCTTCTTTTGATATCATATTAGAAAAAGATAGCATTAGTGTTAATTTAGTTTAACATAAAAATTGCGCGTTAACTTTTTGTCATACAGTGTGTGTGTGTGTGTGTGTGTGTGTGTGTGTGTGTGTGTGTGTGTGTGTGTGAACCCACAAGTAAAAAGAAAAATGATTCCAAGGCCTTTCGTGTATTCAGAAGTACACCTTGTCAGGGAATGAAGAGAGCAGGCGAAAAGCCCAAAATATATATACAGTGGGGCGGAAACAAAAAGATCAGCACATAATTAACAAGACTTAATGAGAGGCAGAAGGAATTTAATCAGGATATTGTCATTTTTATACATTTCCACACTTGTTGAAATTATTTTTAAAATGGATAAATATACATTCTAGAATATTTCTTTCAATTATATCTGTTTTCAACGAGCGCTTTAGAACTATCTCACTTGATGCCATGATTACATCTATACATATAGTTAAACAATGCATTAGAATTATTTGCTGTTTTACCCTAATAGCTAACGTTTTACCCGTTTGGCCTATATACTGAGTTACATTTTGTACATCCGATCGAATACACACACCGAACCACATTATCCGGGCTATTCTTTATTGGGCGTGATTTAACAGTATTATTATACTTAAAGATTACATTGATGCCATTTGCTTTAAGTAAAGTGGGAAGATATTGAAAATTAACATGGTAAGGTAGGTTAAGGATATTTTTATGCTCAAATTCCTTTACAGTTGTTACATTATTTAATACCTATTCTTGGCTTTCCTAAGACAATTATCTAAAAATGAAATAGGTTAACATAATTTAGTACCAATATTCATGATATTGCTTAACTCGGAATCTAAAAATTCAGGACTAACCACTCTCAATGCTCTAAGAAACATAGCAGAGAAAATAGAAGATTTAATCGAGGGATGATGGTCAGAATGAAAATGCACACAAGTTATTATTAGTAGGCTTGCGATAAACTTCAAATTTGAACTGATTAGAGCATCTCCGAATTTTTAGATCCAGAAAAGATAAGCTTCTATCATTTTCTTTTTCAACCGTGAACTTAATAGATGGGACTAAATTGTTGAGCCTACCAAGAAACGGGTCAACATCCAAATTATTAGGCCAAAGGCATAAAACACCATCTATATAGCTGTACCAAACAAGGTTAAAATTAACAATCGTAGACAAAATTCTGCTTTCAAAAAATTCCATATATAAATAAGTTAGCCAGTACAGGTGAAACGGGATATCCCATCGCCAATCCAAACGACATAGCATAAAACTTGTTTTCAAATTGAAATTTACAATCTTTGACGCAAATCTTAATTAACTCGATAAGAGTGTTGTGTTGAACAGGGAAAGAATATTCAGAGATCTTATCTTTTAAAAAACCAAGTAGGTCATCAACAGGGACTTTTGTGAATAACGAGCATACATCAAACCTTAACAATTTGAAATTAGGGTCATTAGGAAACTTCAGTTTGTCAATAAGATCCATGCTATTTACAATATATGACTTAGAAATAGAGCCAACTAACGGCGTTAATAAACTAACTAACCATTTAGATAGTTTATAGGTTACGGAGCCTACTGAGCTAACAATAGACCTCATGGGACTATTAACGTTGTGTGTTTTAACTAAACCGTACAAATATGGTAGTGACGGATTGATACTAAGAAACTGCTGTGAAAACCCATTATAGTTATTTTTTAATATTTCTCTTAATTTTCTGTTAAACATTTTATTAACATCCTCCAGTGGGTCTGTTTAGAGTCTTGTACGTGTCACGGTCACTCAATAAAGTATTCATCTTTTCAATGTAACTGTTTTTGTCCATGATGATCGAATTAGATTTGTCCGCTTTAGTAATATGTAATGAATCGTTATTTTTAACTGTTTTTAGGGCTTTTTCAAACCTCAAAGGATAATTCGATTCATACCTCGACCCTGCAGTCCTTGTCATCCTTGGTCTTTTTCCACTTCGACTGTCCCCTCCACCCTTTCTTTTTCCTCTGTCTTTCCTCTCACTTTTTCTTTGTTTTTCCGCTGAGATATGCCCTTTAAATAGAGGCGAATCGGTTCTTCCTGAACTAAAAAAAAAAAAAAAATACCTCGTATTGAAAGCACTATACACACAGCCTTTGGCTAAAGTCACCTCACTTTCGGATATATTACTATGTTTTTCAAAATTTATAAAAGACTTAGCAATCAGTAACTGCTGGGCTTTTTTGGGACGGAAAATCCTAACCCAAAACCTAACGTACATTTCGTATTGAAGTCTAGCTCATGGGACGACAAGTTAACAAAATTACTAAAATCACTTTTTTTGGTCCAGTAACTATTGCGAATTAAATCCTCCAGTCTATTGTTAAATTTTCTGTTCTGAGTTCTGCATCTTCTACGTAAGTTGTTGTAAATATCGTCCAAAAGTGTACTTCTCAAAACAAGAGGAACGGTGGAAAAAAAAATATCCTTTCTTACTTCGGACTCTCTGAAAGCTCTTTAATCATTTCAAATTTGAAGTTTATCGTAAGCCTACTAATAATAACTCTTATGTGTATTTTTATTCTGACCATCATCCCTCGATTAGATCTGTTTTCTCTGCTATGTTTCTTAGAGCATTGAGAGTGGTTAGTCCTGAATTTTTAGATTCCGAGTTAAGCTATATCATGAATATTGGTACTTAATTATGTTACCCTATTTCATTTTTAGATAATTGTCTTAGGAAAGCCAAGAATAGGTATTATAATAATGTAACTAAAGGAATTTGAACATAAAAATATCCTTAACCTACCTTACCATGTTAATTTTCAATATCTTCCCACTTTACTTAAAGCAATTGGCATCAATGGAGTCTTTAAGTACAGTGCGTTCGCAAAGTCTCTCCGCAGTGCTATGTTAAACGCATAGGAAATTGAAAAACTACAATGTTTTTATTCAACCATGATTTAGTGATTTTATTACATAACCTTTTGATTTTACAGCATGCGTCGAAAGTGTTTTCCACCATTTTGCAGGCATAGAGCAACTCGTCTACACTCGTTGTCAAACACTTTTTTAAAGTGTTGGTTGACTGCGGAGAGACTTTTCGAACGCACTGTATAATAATACTGTTAAATCACGCCTAATAAAGAATAGCCCGGATAATGTGGTTGGTTGTGTGTATTCGATCGGATGTACAAAATGTAACTCAGTATATACAAGCCAAACGGGTAAAACGTTAGATATTAGGGTAAAACAGCATAAATGTGCGTGTAGAACAGCAAATAATTCTAATGCATTGTTTAACCATATGTACAGATGTAATCATAGCATCAAGTGGAATAGTTCTAAAGCGCTCGTTAAAAACAGATATATAATTGAAAGAAATATTCTAGAATGTACATTTATTCATTTTAAAAATAATTTCAATAACAGTGCTGGAATGTATAAAATTGACAATATCCTGTTTAAATTCCTCCTGCCTCTCATTAAGTCTCGTTAATTATGTGCTAATTTTTTTGTTTCCGCCCCGCTGTGTATATATTTTGGGCTTCTCGCCTGCTCTCTTCATTACCTGACGAGGTGTACTTCTGAATACACGAAAGGCCTTGGAATCATTTTTCTTTTTCCTCGTGGGTTTACATTATATATATATATACACGAGGGGTGTACCGAAAGTAATGCCTGTTGGCTGATAACTTCTTTATTAGAATGAATAGAAAGCTCAACGTACACATGTATGTACATCAACTATTGCTCTACACAAAACTACTCTTCAAAGTAATCTCCTTCACACGCGATGCATTTGCGCCACCTCTGAACCCAAGACTGGAATCCTGTTTGGAAAAACTGTGGCGAGCACTGTCTGACGCATCGTTTGGGTTCAGAGGTGGCGCAAATGCATCGCGTGTGAAGGAGATTACTTTGAAGAGTATTTTTGTGTAGAGCAATAGTTGATGTACGTACATGTGTACGTTGAGCTTTCTATTCATTCTAATAAAGAAGTTATCAGCCAACAGGCATTACTTTTGGTACGCCCCACATATATATAGTGGCGCTCATAAGTATTCGTACAGATGAAAGAGGCGACGAGTGGGGGACAATGGGAACTGTGTCGGGTTCTCAAGCGGTGCCCAAGGCTCGTCTCATGGCAGTTCTCGATGAATGCGCTCCTGCCGAAAGGGAAGGAAAAACGTCGTTCATAGAAACAAGCAGAAAAAAATGGGCATTCCACGAAGTGATCTAAGCAGAGAGTGGAGAAGGCAGGGGGTCGTTACCCTGGGCCAGGTTGATGCCGTGCGTTTGCAGGGGCACTCCCTGTCTGCAGTGTACCTGGTTGCGTGGATGCGTACGTGCTTGTTTGCTTGAAGAATGCTTTTTAAGGCTTCCCGTAGGAGTGGGGAGGGGGGTAAATACACGTTGCGCTGAAGGAGTAGCTCGCTGGTGCAGTTGGGCGCGTCGTCAGGAGGGTTCTTGCAAAATGATATTCCGGACAGCGGCCGAAAATGAAAACGTCGAATATATTTGTCAAAAGGCGTTGACGAAACAATGCGCCGAGTAAAGCGAGTTGAACTTAGTGGAGTGCCGGCAGAGGGGGGTAGCATGTTGTCGTTAGCGCCTCGGAGGCGTTGTGGAAATGGTGGTGGAAAACACATCGATGTCGGCTGTCGTTCCGGCGTAGAAAACCAAGGAAAATACCTACATGGAGAGAAATGCGGACGACACTTTCCTTATAAAACGCGGGAAACTTAGAAGTGCGGGTGGGTTACCGCAAGTGGGGTTAGAATGTGAAAGACGGAGGGAGTCGCTGGCTGAAACTCGACCGTTGAATGAAGCCAACCCATTTGGCAAAAATTTTCAAATGCTTTTTTTTCGTTATGAAGGAAAAGTAAATGTTAATGCACTGTTTGTTAACATGTCACTTAGAAAAAAAGTTTGCACAAATTTCACTTTTTGAGAATGTTCAGTGTTTTTCTGTAACCACCGGATATTCACCAATTTATAGCGGCTCGTTAGCACTATAATAAAGTTAATTAGGTTAAGTTGTTAAATTGTTAATGATTATGATTGCCTGAGGCTGGGGTCACCAATGGTCTTTTGCAGCCCAATTAATGTTATTAATTAAGAAAATTAATAGCCTGAGTTTTCTTCTTTTATTAAACAATATAAATGAGACAATAAAAGTTGCAGTTGTTTGAATGCAAGTTCAGTTGAAATGAAATGTATAAATGTGCATTTGATTAATGACATCAATATTATATAACGCGCGAGGTAATGATATTCTTTATATAAAGTTAGGTGAATAACACCAGGCCAATGAGGGCCTGTTACAACGTTGTTTACATGATGGGATCGAACGTGTCACTGAAGTCCTTCGAGGGGAGATGTGAGATGCGATTGAGGCGCCGTGCCAGAGATTGAGGTGTGACATTCAAGGCCGTGGTTGTGTGGAAATCGCGAAAGTATCTAAAGGCGTCTCCGTCGATATATATAGGGATGTACCAAATACTAAAATTCATTGAATATCAATATTAGTTTTATTTGGATTATTAGACGTCAGTGTAAAAAAAAATGAACCCTTTATCAGTTTGACAACATATAGAATTAATAGTAAATGTGAGCAGAAGTAGTATGTTTTAGCCACCAAAAATCTACCGGGTTTCCATACTCATGAAAACATTGCAACTGCATTGACTTCTGTATTGCAAGAATAGTCAATAGAGAGCAATCGTGTGCATGCACTTTTGCACGACAATGGCTGTAATATTACTAAAGCTGTTCGGGTTCTCAAAATGACTACTGTTGCTTGTACGAATCATTCTTTAGCACTTGCAGTTAATAAACCCCTTCTTAGCCAGAAGTCTGTTTCGGATAAATGTGCATTGTGCTCCGATCTGTTCACATTTTACTCATTCATCTGTAGCCTATGACAGATTTAAGGGAATCCAGAAGCAACATAATTTATCCGAAAACAAACTTGTAAGAGACGTTATCACCCGATGGAACTCTACAGTCTATATGCTACAACGACTTCAACAAAAAACTGCAGTTGTTGTATACGCCTCGGACTATGACATACCAATCCTCAGTAACCATCAGTGGACTCGAATTCAGCGTATTGTAAAGCTTCTTAGCCCATGTGAAAAATTAACGAATGACATTCTCTAATTATTCTTATCTTTCCATGTTGTCTTCCGTGTAACGAGTCTCGTGGTATTTTTGCGTAATATAACTGATGATGCAGGTATTCATACTATGAAAAACGATTCAATAGAAAATTCTCAGAACCGCTTCAAGCAGGGGAAGACGGATATTACTTGCATGACTGCTCAGTTTTTAGATCCTCATTTCAAGTTTGTTCGCATTACACAGCGCCTGAGTTTATAAAAATTGAGATAATGACTTTCTGCATCACCTAATGCGCGTAATATAACTCATGGCGATGTAGCAACTACTTTTGTTTCACGAGAAGATCAAGAACCTTCGAAAAAGAAGCCTTAAGTTCACTTATGGAGCTACTTCTATGAGGTTGCTACGTCTTCACAATCAGATGCGCCTCCACCTATCAGAAGTAATCAGCAAAGTTATCAAAAAGAATTTGACATCTATTCAAAGGAGCCACGAGTCAGTCACGACACGAACCCTCTTGATTGGTGGCGCCATAATGGGGAAAAATTCTCGAAACTATCCATAGGTCTCGTAGAGAGGTAATGTTGGAGTTGTGTCTTTGTTGAGAGAGAGAGTGGCAGTGTAAGAGTAGGTGTTCTGTGTCCTCAGGGTGGAGGTAGCATTTTTGACAGGTGGAGGTGTCAGCTAGGTGGAGTCTGTGTCTGTATTGTTGGAGGGAGGGGTGGTGGCCTGAACGGAGCCTGGCCAGAGTAACTCTTGTTTTCCTTGGGAGGGTTTGTTCGCTCTGATGGACTACAGGGGGAGTATCGTGAAGGACAGTGTTGTGTGGTTGGTCGAGTAGGTATTTCCGGGTAAATTCTGTGTGGAGATGTTTAATGGGGTTGATGTTTAGGGGAGGAGGGGGATATTGTTCAGTAGCTGCGAATAGTGAGCAGCAGGAGTACGTTTTTTGTTGCGGGGTGGGGGATTGTGTAATGTGAGATGGTGACAGGGGGTGGTCTGGGGCCAGTGCTCTGGAGAAGAATTGAGTCCCTGTCATGTTCATGTGGTGTTCGATGGGGAGTATTTTCGTATCTGCATGTAGATGTGGGATGGGTGTGGTTCGGAGGCAGCCAGTAATGCTTCTGAGACCTCTGTTTTGTGTGGTCTGTATCTTTTTCTGGTTTGTGTGGGAGATGGACGGGGACCAGGCGGGGGCAGCGTAAGTTAGGGTAGTACGTACAAACTGTTTGTATAGGATACTAAGGGATTCCTTCTGCTGACCGAATGTTGTGGAGGTGAGTGTTCTGAGAGCGTTGAGTTTTTTTGTTGCTTTGGAGCAAATGTTTGATATGTGAGGGAAAAGGACGTGTGTCTCTAGGGTGAGGCCGAGGATTGTTGGGGTTTTGTTTAGAGGTAGGGGATGTCCCATGAGGGTGACTCTCGGGTGTGCTTGGGATTCGTGGCGGTCTGAGGTAAGGAGGTGATGGAGGATTTTTGAGGGGATGCTGACATCCTATTATTAGTCAGCCAGAGTTCCAGATTGGTAATGTACTGCTGGATCAGGCGTGTGGCGGTGTTACGGTTATGGTGTTGTGCTGTTATGGTCAGGTCATCTGCATAGGAGGAAACGTGGACATGGGGGGAGAGGTTGTGGAGGTCGTGCATGAAAAGGTTGAAGAGGATTGGAGAGAGTATGGAACCCTGTGGGACGCCATTGTATAGTCTGTAGGTTTTGGATGAGTGTTGTTTGTGTATGACTTTGCCAAGTCGGCCTGCAATGAGATTAGTAAGCCATTTCTTGTCATTGGTGGGGATGTCGAGATCAATAATCTTTTGTGCAAGAATGTGGCGTGGGACAGTGTCGAAAGCTTTGTTGATGTCGATGGCAACAAGGACTGTGCGGGCAGGGGGGGATTGTTGGTTGAAGCCATCTAAGATGTTTGGGTTAGGTTTGTAAGAAGCGTTGTGGTGGAGTGGGCGGACCTGAAGCCGTGTTGGTTTGTGAAAATGTAATGTGTGGTTGTATGCGTCTTAATATCAGTTTTTCGAGGACTTTGGAAATGGTTGAGAGAAGGGAGATTGGCCGGTATGAAGCAGGTAGGTTGGGGGGTTTATTGGGTTTCAGTATCGGGATGATGTGTGCCAGCTTCCAGGTAGAGGGTATGACATTGTGAAGCCAGGAGTAATTGAATATGTTTGTGAGGGCTGCAAGAGCAATTGGACCAAGGTGTTTGAGATGTATGTTTGAAATGTGGTCTGGGCCTTCGGCATGAGAGTTTTTAAGGGATTTTATGGCTGCAGCTGTGCCTTGGGGTGTAAATGGATGTGGTTGTTGTGGGTCGGCCGAGAGTTTCCGTATGTTTTTGAGGATTTTTCTATTATTGGGAACAGTGATTTTGTGGCTAATTTTGAGTAGTGGTGCATGAGTAGGTTGCAGTGTTTTTGTGGGGATGGAATTTGGTTACGGTTGGAAAGGGGAGCTTCGTGTGTGGGGGGTAGGTTAGTATGTGAAGTGTGGATTTTTTTCAAGGTTTTCCAAAGTTGGGTAATTACACTGGTAATTACACTGGACAACAAATTAGAAATTTTTTCTTGTTCCTCAAGTAAAATAGGGTGATTCTGGTAAATTTTTGCACCCAGAATACGAATATGGATGCGAAATGTTTCAATCACCCCATAGTTTTTGAAAAAATTGAATTTGAATTTTGTTTAAAAAACAGGAATATGTAGGTATAATTGGCAGCATTAGAACTACACTTTGTGGGAGGTAGTGGGGCTGAAGATGGTACTGTGGCACTGAAAATGGCTAGAATAGCAGTTACATGAATTGTACTTAATGAGACCAGTGGTTTGGCAGCAAATGGGAGGTACAACTAGAAACACTGGAACGGAAGTGGTCGTGCGCGATAATATATATATATATATAATCACACACACACACACACACGAGGGTAATTCAATAAGTATTTGCACTTTTATATTTTCACAATTTTATTTTCACATCTGATAGATTATAAACACATCACTTCTCAACATAGTCTCCCTGTTTCTCAATACACTTAGTCCAGCAATCAAGCTTCCTAATGTCATCACAAAAGAATGTTTTTGGCTGTGTGCGTAGCCAGTCATGCACCGCCTCCTTCAGGTCATCATCGCCTTGGAATCGCTGACCTCTCAAAGCGTCTTTTAGTGGTCCAAACAGGTAAAAATCCGAAGGTGCCAGGTCTGGACTGTAGGCTGGATGGTCGAGAACTTCAAATTTAAGTTCTTGAAGGCATTTTCTAGTCTGTGCAGCGGTATGAGGGCGCGCATTGTCGTGTAACAGAATAACACCTTCCGACAATCTCCCACTCCGTTTTGTGCGAATTGCTTGCTTTAACTAATTCCGAAGCATGTCAGAATACGATGCATTTGTTACTGTAGTTCCACGCTCTTGATAATGTTCAAGGATAGGGCCTCGTGTATCCCAAAACAGTGTTAGCATAACTTTACCTGCTGACTGCTGCGCTTTGAACTTCCTCGCAACGGGAGATGTTGGATCTTCCATTGCATGCTCAGTCGTTTGCTTTTTGGTTCATAGTGATGGATCCAGGTTTCATCTCGTGATAATGCGCTCCAAAAAGTTTTCACCTTCATTATGATACCGCGCCAAAAGACGAGAGCGGACGTCCATACGATTACGCTTGTGCTCTTCTGTCAACTGTTTGGGCACCCATCTTGCACAAACCTTGTGAAAGCCAAGAATGTCATGAACTATCGAATAGGCCGACCCTTGACTGATATCTAATGAAGATGCAATTTCTTTTATTGTTAATTTTCTTTCATCGAAAATCATGGCTCTGGATTCTTCCTGCTTGTCACCACTGGTTAATGTTGACGGTCGTCCTGAGCGCTGAGCATCTGTCACACATGTCCGACCTTCCTTGAACATTTGAATCCACTCGTACACACTTCGCCGTGGTAACGCATTATTCCCATACTGAGCATATAAACGCGTGTGAATTTCAGCTCCTTTCACCTTCTGCCCACAAAAAACGAACCACAGATCTCTGTTCTTACAGAGTACAAATTGAAAGCGGCGCAGCCACGCTCACTACTTGTACGATATGTGACAGCTACGAGTAGCCTAAATAAGTCTATAGATCTCAGTTTGGCTCATTATTACGAGTATTTATTATATATACTATATTATCACTAAAATAAAAAGTGCGGATACTTGTTGAAGTACCCTCGTGTGTGTGTATATATAATATATATATATACACACATTTTAACTGCAAACAACACGCGGTATAATTAATGTAAAGAATGACGCTTGTGTAGAAGAACGTTCCGCACAAGATGAGGAAGTTGGATTTGTTTGTAATTATTCTTTGAAATAATAAAAAAATGCATTTTAAGTTCCATTTCCTAAATCACGTTATTTATCCCAATTATCAAATAATTTGGATAAAGTAAAGAGAAGGTAGGAGGTGGAAGGAATATTTAGAGTGTCGGAGAGATTGGAATGGAATCATATGGAATCTATTCCAGCCACTTGTGTTCCGTTCTCAGTCCATTTTTCTCTTTCTCAGGATGGGGATTTTCTGGTGAGGGAGTCCCAGGCAACCGCTGGTCAGTACGTCCTCACCGGCATCCAGAATGGGATCAAGAAGCACCTCCTATTGGTCAATCCCGAAGGAGTGGTGAGTTACTGTCCAAGGATTGGTGTATGGGTGCATACAAAGGATGTTGTCGGGCAGAGTGACCATTATGTTGCACGCAAATTTAGCTTTAAATGTACCTAAGCAATGATAGGCGTGGTGGTGAAATACCCTCCGGGTTACAAAGTGAGGTGCTCTAGTCTTTGGCAGTGTGCGCGCGTGTAGGCAACTGGGAATAATTCACAGATGTAGTGGGGTAATTTTCTTTAGTGACGTAACACCTCGGAACATTAAAAAGTTATATAAAAATCGATACATTTTTATTGTTAGAAGAAAAGATACGTCAGTGCTGACTAGGTTAGGTTAAGTTAGACTAGAATAGCGAGTACCTCACTATTTAGTGACAATTAAAAAAAAACTTCCGAGCCCACAGTTTTGCCCGAAACACTTATACGTCCTTCTCGGATTAAGGGCACTTAGGTTAAATTAAATTAGATTTAGTTAATTAGTTTTGGTTAGTTTTATAATTATGTGGATTTAAAAAAAATGTCGGTATCTCGCTTATGCGGAGATGTGCACATTTTGTGTGTGTGTGATGTTGTGTACCCCATATTAGGATATTATTTAAAGACTCGAGGGGGAAGGGCTCAGCGAATGATAGTACTGAGTATCGAAACCGGTAAACGCAGCGCGCTCGATGCTCTTGGGATAATTTAAAAAGCGTTTGTAAAAGGTATTGCTCCCATTCTGTTAGATAAAGGCGGAATTCTAAACTGAGGAACTCCCTCCTAAGTCAGTCCTTTCGCCTAATCCTTAAAAGGTTTTTACCGAATGGCGCAATTCGAAGCAGTCCCTCTTCAGGCTTTAATAGTACCCCAAATCGTACTACAACCCCCCTTGACACTACCCGTAAATGTTTAAGAGTACGCGATTTGTGGTGGTTCCTGAATAACAATAATTTTGTTGTTTAACCTCTTTCGCAACCGCAAAAATCACGTGACGGAAGAGACCTACACCTTTGCACGGGATCAAAACCGCCTACGGGTCAGTACATCATCTGAAAGCAGAGAACGGTCACCCATCCATCGGCTGAACAGAACCAGCGTTACTCGGTGTTATTATTATTATTATTATTATTATTATTCAGATCGATTCTACGCTGAAATGTCACTTACGTCCTTTTTTTCTTCTTCCTTTTTCCCAGGTTCGAACCAAGTCCCGCACTTTCGACAGCGTGAGTCACTTAATCAATTACCACAGAGACAATGAGCTCCCGATCGTGTCGGCTGAATCGGCACTTATTCTTCGAAACCCGGTTCCAAGACTTCACTAGTGAAGTTGCCGATTATGAGGTACGATTATGAGGTGTTTTCCTAGTTGTAAATTCCATATTTTGGAAATAATTTTTTTTATTGTCCATTTTTACTGTGCTCCTGCCAACCTTTTTTCACCTTTTTTTTAATTATTATTATTATTTTTTGTCTATTCTGTTTCAATATATGATAATTGAAGATTAATATATACTATTTTTATCATTATCAGTTCGTTTGGGTATTAATCATAATTTGAACGCGATTTGTATATCATGTATTAAGGGTCGACTTATATAAAGTAAATAGTCCAGTTGACATTATTATTTGTATTATTGTAGCATAACAAATTGTAATATTATACCGTAATACGGGGTTATTTTGGCTTAAGGGCGATAGTGGCACGTCTTAAAAAAAACAACTGGTTTTATGCATTTTGTGCAAAAAGAAAGTTTTATGGAAAAAAAACCGCTTTTATCTTTTTTAATGTACGAAACTTTGTCTTTTTGTCTAAACACTTTTTTCACAATTATCAGGAGACAAACGTGTTTTTCTCCTGACAGTTGTCACAACATAACTCATAAGCTAAGGAACATAGAGGAAAAAGTGTTTAGACAAAATTCCATAGATTGAAAATGATAAGTGTGCTTTTTTTTCATGAAACCGTTTCTTTTTGCATTAAATGCATAAAACGTTTTTTTAAGAAGTGCCAATATATCACCCCTTGAGGCAAAATCACCCCATATTACGAGTGAATTTATAAATGTAAATAAATAAATAAATAAAAAAAAAAATTTCAATGATTTAAATTCATTGTTTATCTCTCAGTTCATTTATGTATTTTAAATTAATAGTTCTTATTCATGATTTATATAATAATAATAATAATACGACTGTTTTATCTTTAATTAAGAGCCCAGTAAAGCCAAAAGCTTCAGGGCCAAATTAAATAAAATAGTCCAATTTTACAATTTTGTTAAAAATTTTGTAAGAATAAAAATTGTAAAAGTGTATTTATTTTAAAAATAATTATTCATTTATTTATTCACTTATTCACTCGAACAATTGGGCCATTTTATTATATATATATATCGGTTCCAGTTTTTATTTCAGTTTTTGCTAAGGTAATTTCGATTTCGATTTCAGTTATTCAATTTTTTTTTGTTTCAGTTTTTCTCGATCGTTTTTTTTTTTTTGTTTGTTTTATATCAATATTTTATTTGCTACAGTGAACTCCTATATTTAATATACAGGGTGGTCCAAAAGCCAGGGGAAGAAGTGCGAAGAAATTCGGGAAAAATTCGAAAGAAGATTTCGCAAACCAGGACCTACGAACAAAGCAATTCATGAGCTGGTACCTCTCGAGAAAATGTCGAATTGGTAAGAGATTTCTTTGAAACAAATCCTAGAATGTCAACTCGCGCAGCATCACGTAGACTGAGCATACGAACAACGACTGTTCTGTGGATTTTAAAATCAACATTAAAAAAGAAAATTTACCATATTCAAGTACTACACGAGTTACACAAAGAAGATTATCCAAGACGAGCCGCCATGTACGCAGAATTGATTGAAAAAGTTCATACCGAAAACTTAAATCATATTCTCTTCAGCGATGAGGCTACATTCCACACACGCGGAAAAGTTACTCGACATAATTGTAGTATCTGGGTTAGTGAAAAACGAACCGAATTCTACGAACGGGCGAGATTCTCCCAAAGTTAATGTCTGGTTGGGTATGATAAGATGGAAGATCTACGGACCTTTTTTCTTTGCAAAAGCTACGGTAACGGGGCCAATGTATTTTAACATGGTTCAACAGTTTCTTGATCCCCAGCTTCGTTCAGATGGCATTCTCGACACTGTCGTCTTTAACAAGATGGAGCTCCGTGTCACTACGCGAACATCGTTCGAGCGTACCTCGATGATCTCTTACCAAATCGGTGGATTGAACGTGGTGGAAACGGGCCGTGGGCAGCACGATCTCCGGATTTAACACCATTAGACTTAATTGCGTAGGGCTTTATAAAGTCTGAGGTTTACCAAACGAGAGTTGCGGACCCGCATTATCGCGGCAATCGCTAAAATAACCCCAGAGATGCTTTAGAATGCGTTACCCAATGCGGTGAACAGATTTGAAATTTGTAGACACCGATGGTGCTTACGTCGAATCTTAGACCTAAGCTCGATAAATAAATATATATCTAATTACGTTACTACATTTTTATCCTAAAATACTATTATTTCGGCAAAATAGGAACTTTTGGACCACCCTGCGTATATACCGTAGAGTAGTATATTCCTTATGACCTTACGATGCCTTCCGTTATTGATCTGATTTTGTCTCGTAGTATCATAAGTCACAGTTGATATTTTCTATCAATAAAACTCGTTAATAAAATATCAAAATATATAATAATTAATGTACATTTTTTATTTATAGCCGACTGTAGATCACGCTTTAACAATTATTTCGGAAAAGGCCTCATAAGATAACATAATTGCGACTCAATCGACCATAATAATTGATTTCGGTTTTCACTGTTGTTTTTAATTTTATTTTTTATCAGTCTCTCAGTTTTTCGATTCCCCATCCCTGATAATTATATATATATATATATATATATATATACTCTATCCTAATGTATTTATTTTTCAGGGAGAACACTGAAGATATTGAAAAAAAAACAAAAAAAAACTGAAAAGAATAAAAGTGACTTCTTTGCTAATAGTAATAATAATAATAATAATAATAATAATAATGTGATTTTCTTTGAGAACAACAATATAATTTGTGAGTGTTCAAAAACCCCAACCGATGGAGAAGAACCTCGTAAATTCGAGTGATAAAATAAAAGGAAATAAAAAAAAAAATCGCTCGACGAAGTGTTTTTTTTTATAAAAAGTAAATTGGAAAATATGGAATACAGTTAATTGTGACACTTTTTATTAAAACAGATTTCTCAGGTATATTAATTAAGCATTTAATGAGACTCCAATCATATTTACTGAAAAGGATTTTACTTTATTTTTAAGCTCTGATATTTATTTATATATACAGGGTGAGTCAAAAGTGTCCATACATAGACAAACTGGTCACTTTATTATGCAATCACTCGTAAGTCACAAAATATGCTCTATGTGGACACCATTACACTGAATGCACATACAAAGGCATTTCAGCACATCACCTGCAAAAAAATAAAAAATAAATAATCATTTATTTATCATGACCATTTTGCCTATGTATGGAGACTTTTGACTCACCCTGTGTGTGCGTATATATATAATTTGTGTATTATTGTTTACTTAAGAAAATATTAAATGTATATTATTGTTATTTATTATTATTAATTATTATTATTATTATTATTAAATGCTGGAATATTATATTTTAACATATTACTTTGGCTTGTAGATAATACAATTGAGAAGTTAATTTAGCTTGTGTAATATATATATATATATATATATATATATATATATATATATATATATATATATATATATATATATATATATATAATATATATATATATATATATATATCATTAATTACTACTATTATTACCATTTAATTATATTTATCAAAGCCATGACTACAACTGCACAAAAGGAAATTAGTACTACAGTGTGTGTGAGTAATATTATATATATATATATATATATATATATATATATATATATATATATATATAAAATGTGTGTGTGTGACAGTTTTCCAATCTAGCATAGATTTTTTAATTTCTCTCGCTTTGTGCCATACATATATTTAATTTTTAGTACCCATTTTTAACTCTCTTTGAATGTGATTTCATTATTGTCACACTTCGATGAAAAACAATGATTTCTGTTCTCCAGTAATTGAAATAAATTAAAGGTGATTATATAATATATAAAAAAATTTTAAGCAGAACAATAAATTTATTATTTAAAGGTTTTTTTCATTAATGTATGGTAGATACCCTGAAATTATTATTATTGTTGTTGTTGTCGAGGAGAAAACTGGGTATTTTGCCCAGGTTTAATCTGTGAGGGAGGGGTTCTTTCTGGTTTGTCTGATTGGTTATATATATATATATATATATATATATATATATATATATATATATATATATATATATGAGCGTTTCGTGATTTATATCATTTAAAGCGCCGTCAGCAGTGCTCAGATTCCTGAGTCGTGGGTTCAAACTCCAGTGCTGCTTTTCCGTGTCTTACATCACCGCGAGGCGGCCGGCCGGCCACCCCTCCTTAATTGACTCTGGTGTTTCCCACTTCCTGGGGATATGGGAAATTTGTGTTACGTTTTTATATATATATATATATATATAATATATATATATATATTATATAATCTGTATTCATTCGTCACCTAGGTTTGTTTCCTGGGGTATTATTGTTGGTCGGGGTTATTCCATACCCAGGGTATATGCCATTATAAGCTTCACTTGATTTAAAAATATTTTGATTTATTTTCTTGCATTATTAATATCTTTGTTTTCGGTATAATTATTGATTGACTAATTATTATCATTATCATTATACGTAATTATTATTATTATTATATACAAAAATGTATTTATATTACAAAAAAAGTTAGGAAACGTGCTTTTCTTAATCATAGTCTCTGTGTTCATGATTGTAACATGTTAAATGTCTTTTTTTTTTTTTTTAAAGTGAACATTATATATATATATATATAATTTTTTTTTTCGATTTAAAACTAGAAATAAAAGTTTTTTTTAAAGAAATGGATATTTAATATAAGAGAATTTAAAAAAAAAAAATTAAAATTTGTTTTATGGAATATTTATTTCAATTTATTTTGGTTATTTTAGTTTTGTTAAAAAATGTATATTTTTACTTTTTCAGTACCAAAGAGGGTTTTTTTTAATTTTTTTCCAGCTAGCACGGATTAGGTATTGAAGATGAGTAATTATTATTATTATTGTTACAGAGAAATGTACAGTACTACAGTAATTTTACACAAAATAGGTTTTAATCATTTTTGATACCTTTTTTTTTAGTCGTAAAATTAATATTAACTTTGGATTCTTATATTTATTTGTAATATAAATTATAGGTCTTTATGGTCGGATAGGGCGGTGTATGAGGTGAGAAAGTGGTTTAGGTGTATTAAATTTTGTGGGAGAATGTGTGTTGTAGTTTTTGCGTATGATGCATGATGATGAATTGGAGGATGAACTATGGAGATGGTGGTTAATACTGAAAACGTGCCGGCGACTCCCCCCATGCCCCCAATACAAATAGGTTTTTCTGGTATATTTTGTGGTGCTTTGTTCAAATATTACCTTCGTTTTAGTCGGAAATTATTCTAGGTTAGGTTAGGTTTGGTTTTCTTGTATAAATTTAAATTTAGTTTTTCAAATATGATCTTCGATTCAATCACCAATGATTCTGGGTTAGGTTAGGTTTCCTCGTATAATTTTCAGCGAGAGAATTTCCGACAAAAAATAAGAAAAGAACACTGAAAATTTTACGAGGAAACCTAACCTGACTTAAAATCCTTTGATGATTGAAACGAAGGTCATATTTGAGAAGTACCACAAAATACACTAGAAAAACCTATTTTTAGGCAAAAGAAACCCGCCGGCGTGTTTCCAGTATTTACCACTGACGACTTTTGTCGTGTGTGTGGAGGATTACTCAAATTGAGTAAACTTCTTGTGGGGGTCGAGAGAAACAGAATCGATATGTAATACTTTGGTGAATGAGGTAATAATGTTGGAGAGTGTGAAGGAGTTTGAATATTCAAGATGTTGGATGTTTGAAACTGGACGAACGGTAGTTTTATCGTAGATACAACCTCCTCCTCAGCACCGATGCGGGAATGCGACAGTGTGTGAAAAGATTGGTCAGATAAGGAAAGTAAGCTATGGAGTATAAATACAAAAAACAATTCAACAGGGTGTAAATGTGAAAAATTACGAAAAACTTGTAAGGAGGTGGAAGTGTGTATGCGAGTGAATGGGGTTCTGTAGTGTCTGATTCAACGTACCTTCTCACCAATTCTCAAAAAAAGACCTTTTATTTTTTTTCTGTCCTGCGTCGGTACGAAGAGAGAACCACCATTGTACTGTAATTTTCATTACGGTTTAACTGCACTGTATAAAGTTACAATGGCTAGTTTTGACCTTGAACGAAAGGATCGATGCTGTAGTTTCTGGAAAAAGAATTAGTTCCAGCAAAATGAGCTTAAGACTTGGAAAAGTTTAGTTTTTTTAGTCCGAAACGACTGTAATATATATATATATATATATATATATATAATACATATATTTTATTTTTTAAATTTGTAAAAATAAAGATGGGCTACTTAAGGTATTTTGTTTGTAAACTAAAATTGAATACTAAAGGATGCTTTTATTTTATATAACAAAAAACCATAGAAAATAGAGAAAGGTAATATTATAGATATTTTTTTAGATGTGAACAGACTACATATTTTTAACAGACAGAAATTGTCCTCCTTAAATTCAGTGTAAAGCTTCCTCGCTTCATTTTGACATTTTGTACATTGGGAAAATGATTAGCTACAGTTTAGGAATATAAAGGTGATTTTTAACTGCAATATTGACCATTTTCATACGCGAATTTCCATAGAATTATTTTTACTCTCGCTCGCATCATTTTACAAGACATAAAATTGACATTAAATTAGCTTCTGAATATATTGTGTAAGAATTTAAAAACAAACAAAAAAAAAAAAAAATGTATTTTTGCTATGAAAAAATGAGCAGGTCTTATTGTAAAAAAAATTCAAAATATATCAATTTAATATATATTATGGGGAGTGAAAATTTTTTTTTTAACTTCAAACTGCTTGGGGTCGGGGAAGTTGCGTATTTGTGAAACGTACTGTGTGAAATTTTTGTAATCGTACGGCTATAACCAAATTGTACACACTGAACTCAGTTTTTAAAAATTGGCAAAATTACTGAAATTTTGCCAATTTTATTTTCAGTTTTTTTTTGGACACGAACTGTGAAATTTTTGTAATTTAATTTTAAAAAACGCGAAATTTTAGTAATTTTTCCAATTTTTAAAAACTCTGAGTTCAGTGTGCATAATTTAATTATAGCCGTACGATTACAAAAATTTCACACACTACGTTTCACATAAATACGCAACTTTCCCGACCCCAAAAGCATTTTGAAATTCAAATAGAAATATTTTTCACTCCACCCTTATATATATATATATATATATATATATATATATATACGTAGGTTAATTGCATATTATATATATATATATATATATATATATATATATATATATATATATATATATAAACTTTTATCATAACTTGTGCCAAAACTTTATTTATCATTGGGGTTCAGTAATAATTTTTATATATATATATATATATATATATAATATATATTATATATATAATCACTTCATTTTGTAGTTACTGATGAATATAACTTGTATCACAAATTCAATAAAAAGTCATTCGTTCAAGTTGTTTTTGAGCTCCCATTTGAGAGTTGCTGGGAGGATTGTGGTTACTCTTCAAGTGACAACAGTTCGAGATTTGAAATGTGTTTACAGTGGTGGAGTGAGTGGTTTTTGTTTTAATGAAAGGTAGGTTTTTCCCACTTTTTCGTCACGTCACGTGACAATACCGCTCCCCGTTAGATCAGCGAAGTTAATCGACGATATCTTTGTTCAGTAGTTCGATGGGTGACCCTCCTTTGCGTTCAGATGATGTAGCAACCCGTGGTTCGGATCATCCCACGTAAAAGTGTAGGTTCCTTCCGTCATAAGACGGATGAGGTTAAAGAAATAATAATATCTTAATTTTAGTTTGGTATAGAGTCGTATGGTTTAGAGCAGTGGTCCCCAAACTGGTCCGTCCATTCCTGGGGGTTCGTGAAACCTTACCAGGTACTCCGCGAGTGTTAGGAATATGATATGCATTATGTACTGCCTTATTTTCCAACAGGGGTCCGCAGTCATAAAAACCAAACGGCTGAATTAGCTCCGAGCGAGAAAAAGCTTTGGAACCAGAGGAACTTCGAGGTGGTCATCTTTCTCCAAATTTCATTGAAGTTTGAGGTAGCAGAATTGAACCCGAACTGAATTAGACTTATTCGCATTTGAATCCCGTGGCAGGGGTTCGCCACTCCTGGCGTAGATTTACTAGTTTGTTTCTTAAAATTTCTGCAAGGTTTCCACATCTGAAGAGGATATTTGCTGGTGGGTTTCGTTGTCCCAGTGTTTCACTGTATAAATTCCAGGCTGGGCTTATGGTTCAAAGTTGTACACGATATATTTGAATTTGACTTAAGTTATCCAAGACCCAAATTAGCCTTTGTTAGTACTATAATTACTGAGTTACTACGATAGGTTAAGCTCCAAGGGTTCTTACATGGAACCAAATAATCTACTGTACTTGGTAGTGGTTTTTGACCCTACGATAATTTTAAGTTATAAGGTCTTATACCCCGCTACTTGTGGCCACCTTGTCGTGGTAGGTGGGCTCCCGTGTTGACCCAGTAGGCTACGTCGGTGGGGCTTAACCCCCGGAAGTCACCCATGCCGGACAGGCTATTGGGGAGACCGGGTACGGGTCTCCAGTGCTGTCCTTCAGAGGTGACGCCCTTAGGGGCGTCACTGTGTTGGGTGTTCGGGCCGGTGGGATTGGGGGGCCCGGGGTCTTTGCGCCGTTTGGGGGCAAACTTTCGCATCACGGGGCCCCGTTTTTAAACCGACGGTGTGCCCTGGGGACGAGGTACCCCGCCCCCAGCAGTTTGCGCTCGGCCTCCCTTTCTCACCGGTAGGCAGTTTCTCGCGGCCCCTGGGTCCATTTTTCTCAATCTAATAACGTATGAATACTTCTACTTCTTGTCCTAGAACTCGGGTGGTGGGCGACCAGGCCCCCTCGAGTCCTCTACCACTGAAGACCACGTCGTGAGGGGGGTCGCCCCTTCTCTGGCTACGGAACACACGCATTCTCCTCCCTTGTCACCGACCGCAACCTTTGGACACACCTCCTCTAGAGCAGGGGTCCCACCCCGGCTCCCCTCAGCTAGCTACGGGCAAGACAACAGGGTCCACGAAAGCCTGACCCCGAAAACCAGGCCTCTGATCTCTCCATATGCCCCTCTCACCCGTCATCGACCCGCCTCTCCACGGAGAGCCCCGTGACGGACGGGGAAGTCGACGCCCACGTCCGTCCTATCGACCACTAGATGTCTCAGTCCACTTCGAACCAACAGCTTCCCTATCCCTACCCAGTATTCACAAATTTTTGGTTATTCGCCCTATTTCTGGGTCCCTACCGTCTAACTCTGAAAGGACATTTCAGGCGATCCGCACGCGCAGCAACTCTAGCCGTTATGACGTCCGACCACAGAAGGACGGTTCTCTCCTTATAAAATCGCGAACAGCGGCAGAAACGAATGCCCTACTCTCCCTCATAGAAGTCCTCGGATACTCGGTGACCGTTTCCCCTCGCCTGAACCAGAATCAGGACACTATTTTCGTTACTCGTTTATTGATGAGACACGAGAACAAGTTATTAGAAGACCTCACACCCCAGGGTGTCATTAAGGTTCGTCGATTCACGTCTCGTCAAGGAGGTACCTCCTCCCCCACCCCGCGCCTCCTCCTCACGTTCAACACCCTAGTCCCTCCCGGTCTTGTTGTGTGGGGCATGGGAGACCGCGCATCATGCGAGTCCTCGGTCCGCCCATACATTCCAGACCCGACCTGTTGCTTTAAGTGCAATAAGTTTGGGCACGTCAGTTCGGTATGCCGACAGCCACAACAACTGTGCGTACGTTGCAGATATCGCCCACCCAGAACCATGTCCCAACTCACCTAAATGCTCAAACTGCGCCGGCACACATCCTTCTTCGTCTCGTGAATGTATTTTTTTTAAGTTTGAGAAGGAGGTCCGGGCCCTGCGGGTGGCGGACTTCATCAGCCTCCGAGAGGCGCGAGACAGGGTGCGGAGTCGGGAGGTAAGGCCGGTGGTCTCTTATGCTGCAGCCCTCGACTCGCCGTCCAGATCCGCCACTCAAACCCCCATCGACTACTAATCCCCCTTCCCGATCGGGCCCCACGCCGCACCCGGCAGCCGCCTGTCCCCCTACCATGCCTACCCACCATGAATCTCCAAAGCTACACACTTCCCAGACCTCTGGAATCGGGAATCGGGACTCTCGGTTTCCGTCTCCCAGGAACCCCGCTCTCACCGCACTCCGAGGACACACCCAAACCTAGCGCCCGTGGTAAATCAACGAGGCGGAGACGTCGGAGTGAGTGTCCAGGCTCACCGACCATCCAACAAGCCTCCCTCTCTTCTCCTAAATCTAAAAGGAGAACTCGAGCACCTCCATCCTTAACCTCGCCTACGATGACCCACCCTCTCACCCCTGCAGTTGACAGTCGTTGCTGACGTGCACGAGCCACCACCTAGGGCGAGACACGGGGCAGATCACCCCACATCCGAGGATCCAGTGGACGCGGCACTGGCACGCCTACATGGTGTGACCAGAGTACCCTCGGCCGCACCCTCGAGTCTCGTGGATCTACCCTTACCCCCTGATGCCATCTTCTCCACCCCACCACAGGAGCACCCTGGCTCATCCCCTTGTACCCCCACTGACCCGGCCCCTCTCATACCTCCGGCTCTTCCCCCACCCGCTCGGTTTTACTGATACCCCCTGTCGTCACCCCGGGTGTCCCGGGAGACCACAGACAAACAGGGAGGTGCCAATATAGGCAACGGAACCCTCCCCCGTTGTATGACCACTGAACCCTGCCTAGAGACTCCTCACCCTCCGAGTGCGCGACAGTCCCCGGGCTGCCGCGATCCACGCCTCCGGTCCCGTTCGGTCGAGTCGGCCCCACAGTCCCCGAAGGGGTTGGCTGGTCAGCCGATTCCCTCCTTGGTGAGCGGCAGGTGACCCGACAGCCCCCGACTTACCCCCCGCCATCATGAACCTAGATCTCCATCCACAGTCTAACTCCCTAGCACCTTCACCCTCGCCAAACAATGGACCCTCCAAAAGCGACGATCCTACAATGGAACTACAGGAGAATCTTCGCAAATTACGAAGGCCTAAATTCCCTGATTGCCTCTGTTCGTCCGGTATGTGTCTGTCTCCAGGAGCTAATCCTGGGGACCAGACCACTGCCCTGCCCCACCGGATATTCTAGCACTATCTCTCCGTCTCCTACCTGCACACGAAGCGGCGCTGCCATCCTCGTCCACCTCCCTATCAAATCCCCATTACAGGTGGTTGCTTCCAGAATTTTCCTGGACAAGCAATACACAGTCTGCTCGATCTACCTCCCCCCTCACTCCCAAGTTTCCCGCGGTGACCTGGTTGAGGTTGTTCAACAACTCCCCAGGCCCTTCCTACTCTTGGGCGATTTCAATAGTCGCCACCCCCTGTGGGTGATACGACCTCCACTTTTGTGGCTCCGACCCTGATTACCCTCATGGCTGAACGCTCCTTCAAGTGCCTCAACGACGGCTCTCCCACACACTACCACGCCACCAGATGCACCCCGTCCTGTATAGATCTCTCATTCATCTCAACGGACGGCCTCCTGGACTTCACCTGGCAAGTGCTTCGGGATGACCACGGCAATGACCACTTCCATGTTTGCCTCACACTAAATCGACACGACCAGACCATTCGGGTACATACCGGAGAAGTGGATAACGGCTAGAGCTAATTGGCCACTTTTCCGGAGCAACTCTTCCACACGTTGTACGACGGCCCACTTTCCATCCTCCGATGAATGCATTGCGTACTTTGAGGCGACTGTTGTCGCAGTAGCAAGCACCAGCATTCCACGATCTTCTGCCTATCCCCGAGCCCGACGAGTACCCTGGTGGAACCCAGAGTGCTCGGAGGCTACTCGAGCCAAGAGGGCTACCCGCCGATTTTATCGTACGCGAACCCCTACCCATCGCATGGAGATGCAGCGGGCCAGAGCCGTTGCTCGCTGTGCGATGAAGAAAGCGCGCCGAGCTTCCTGGCGTACCTTTGTATCAGGTATCACCTCCTCCACCATCAGTTACCATCTGGAAGAAGGTGCGGAGTGTCGGGAGACGACATGCCCCCTCCCGACCCCCGGTCCTCCGAACTAATGACGGGCTTCTCTATGACCCTAGGTGTGGCGAACCTTCTTGCATCTACCTTCGCTGCCGTCTCCTCCACAGACAGCCCCCACGCGCTGACCCCTAACAAGAGCTGCTCACCATCCCTCGACAACTACAATTCGGCTGTTCACCATGCGAGAGGTACAGGCGGCACTGGCCTCCAGACGGCCTCCTTCCCCTGGCCCGGACGGCATCCCCTATTGTATGATCCAACACATCCATCCTACTATGCAACTGTTCCTCCTAGATCTCTACAACCGTATATGGATTGAGGGCACTTTCCCAGCTCGGTGGAGAGAGGCCCACGTAATACCAATCCCCAAACCCGGCAAAGACCCCCCTTGACCCCACTAATTATAAACCAATCACATTAACATGATGTGCCTGTAAAATCTTCGAGAAAATGATCACCGCGCGACTCTCCTTTCTCCTTGAAAACACTGACTCCCTCCCTGCTGGCTACCCAGTCTGGCTTTAGACAGTTTCGCTCCACTACAGACTCCCTCCTGCTTCTCAGCCGAGATGTACAGAACTCCTTCAATAGGGGACAGTTTGTCCTGTCACCTTTCTTCGACATGAACACAGTTGCTCAATCCCTTCCACCTACCGTTCGTTCCTCCATCCACGCAGACGACCTTGCGATATGGTTCGCGGGGCGGGAACTGCCCGTCGTCCAACGACAAATTCAGCTCGACAGCCATTGGGTGGAGAGTTGGCTTCCGCCTGTCCACCTCTAAAACCAAAAGCATGGTCTTCAGCAGAAGACGATTCACAGCCATACCTGCTCCCTCGGTCACGCTATACGGCGAGCCCCTCGAAGTGTTGCCCACCGCGCGGTTTCTGGGCATGACCTTCGACCGACGGCTCAACTGGGTTCCCCACCTCAGGCACCTGAAACACACACACTCCAGCGTCCCCTCGCTCTCCTAGACCACCTTTCCCACACCACGTGGGGCACTGACCGACGCTCGCTCCTTCGTCTTTACACTTCCGTGGTCCAGTCAAAGCTGGACTATGGGAGTGTTGTATACGGATCTGCCTCCAGCACTTCCCTCCGAATCTTGGACCCGGTACTTAACAGGGGCCTCCGCCTCTCCACCGGTGCCTTCCGATCCTCCCCAGCTTCCAGCCTCCAAGCAGAATGTAACTACCTCCCTCTCACCCACCGACGGGGTCTGCTCCTCAAGAGGACCGACCTTCACGCGCAGAGGCTGCCCTCGTCACTTCTGTGCGCGGCAATTTTAGAACCTCTACCCCAGGGTCAGAGCTGGCACTTCACGGAAGCGGTCCACTCTTTCCTGGATCTTTCCAACATGCCCCTTCCCTCAGTCACCCCCATCTCGTATCATATCCATCCTCCCTGGCTCCTCACTCCTATCAGGTTTTGCAGGGACTTGTGTGCCCTGCCGAAAACTACCACGACCGTTTCAGTATATAAGTCGCTCTTCCAGAAACACGTAACCCGACACCTGAACACTGTCCCCCATCTATACGGATGGTTCCCGATTAGAGGTTGGTGCGGCTGCCTCAGCGGTGATAGTGACCCAGCCGCTCTCTAGAGCCGTTCCTCTTCCCCGTGATGCCTCTGTCTTTTCGGTTGAACTCTTCGCTATTCTGGAAGCCTTCGACATTATAAGCACCCACTCCGCCATCTCCTATGTCATCTACTCAGTTTCCCAAAGCGCATTGCGCTTCCTTGAAAAATTTAACCCCCCCTCACCCACTTGTCCGCACCATCCAACAAACCTTCCACTCCTTAACGGCATCCCAACACAAGACGGTCACCTTCTGCTGGGTCCCGGCACATGTCAGTATCCAGGGTAATGAGGAGGCGGACTGTAAGGCGAAATCCGCTTGCTCGTTGCCAGTCTCCACCCGGCCCCTCCCTTTCACGGATTTTTTCCCCGACTCTCCACTCCCACTTCCATTCCACCTGGCAACGGGAATAGGACCAGGCTATACACAAATTCCAGCGAATAAAACCAACTTGGCTATTGGGCTTCCTCGTTCCATAGGTCCCGTCATAAAGAGGTGATTCTAGCTCGTCTCCGCCTATGACACACACGGTCACCTTATGGCTAAATTGCCAGCCCCGCTCTGCCCCACCTGCCATACCCCCATCACCGTCGTCCACCTCCTGGTCGAATGCCCGAATCTGTCTGGCCTCCACCACAGCTGTTTCCCCTACCTGTCCCGCATCCCCACGTCCGTACGTCTCCAGTCCATACTCGCCGAAGGCCCCCACTTCTCAGCGGAAGCGATTTTCTCATGCCTCACCCACTCTCGACTACTTCACCGCATTAAAATTCATACCCCAGCTCCCACATATTCAATAACTGAACCTTCTCATTCCCTCGGTCTAATACTCCAACCCCAGCAACAATGCCCACCCTCTGTCTCGCCGAGATATGCACCACTCTAGGTACGAATCGGCGGTTAAGCAACTTAAAAAAGTCTTAATGACGTTGGAAATAAGGTTACATATGTAATATAGGCCGGATAGAAAGGATGATAGTCTATACCTAAAAAATGTCTCCAATAAACTGAAATTGACTTATTAGGAATGTTATTTCTAAATAAAAATGTTAAGCCCTCGCAAAACTTCAGGAATTGCAGCAGTTTGTTGCTAGTTATTTAAACCAAATCAGTTTGGTTTTCTCCTTCCTAAAGTTAACCATGATTTTATAGTTTCTTAGTTCTTAGAATAAGGATATATTTAGGCCTACAGCAAAGATATTCTTGCAGATGTAAATACCAGAAAGTGGACCAATGATGCAATTGCGTAGATAATAAGAAGTATATTATTTTTTATCCCAATTAGGAATCATCAGCACGTATTGCTTATGCATATATATTAATAGGTCTTTCAACTATAGTGCGTAAGTATATTATTTTTAATAGTAAATATGGAGAGATTTTTTCACGAAAACCAAACAAAAAAAAAAATTAAATTAATGTGCCCGGATGGTTGGCTTTTTTGGGGGGTTATTTCAAATAATACAACAAAAAAAACAAATACCCCGGGTAGTGGGGCTTTTTCAGAGAAATCCGATATTTTGCAAACCCTGTTCTTGAGTACATCTGCATTCCGAAATTTTGCCAAACTTTTGACGGTCTGAAGAGGCAATAGTGAAACATATGAGAATGCCCTAGTGATTAAGCGTTGGGTTATTAATCGGAAAATTCTGCGTCCGAGTTTCAGCCCTCATTTCTGATTTCAGTGATTAAGACACCACTTTGACTTTACCTTGATTGAACAGTAGTTTGGATCCCACAAAATGTTGAAAAAGTAGTGGCATTGCCACATATGTAGGACATGTAGGCATCAGGGTTGGGTCAATTAACTTTCAACATTAACTAATTAAGTTAACTTAGTAAGATTCCAAAATTAAGTTGTTAACCCATACTTTGAAAATTAACTGAAATTAATCAATTAACTTTTTTCTTGAAAGTAGTCCGTAGAACCACCATTATACCTAACTAATCGTGGTATTGATATACCTGTTAACTTCCTTGTTGATGTTTTGTGTGTTGGTGTCTCTTCACACGAAGATCAAGCTGGTGGCCCCGCCTCTAGGCCTGGCTTGGAGCAGCAGCAAATTGCTTTCTTGCGCGCTCCACCGTACATAGCCAGGTACACCTGGCTCATCTGGTGCCGTCCTGAGCCAGTAATAGATGCAAAAAGGTGCCAAATTCAAATGATACATTACAAACTAAGGTAAAATGATGCTGAAATGGAGGGAAAGCTTCAGCAAAATCCGTGTATATGACGACGTGGTTGTCATTGCCTTCCAGTGCATCTAGGATATTGTTATAGTGCTCTACAAGTTGATAGGCATGATCGATCATCTTCATTGGAATCCGTGGATTTTCGTCGAATCTTTCTAGTCTCCAAGAAATATATTTTCTCTTTCAAATACTTAATAGTAATGTAATGGAATACTCGTTCACCCATACAGACACCCTACTGCCAGTCAAGGACTAGGGTGGAGAGTATAACAAATAAAAGCGACCAAATAAGTGAAATTATTATTATTATTTTTTTTGTTAATTGAAGTTTCTCCAAATTAACTCAAAATTTAACTAGTTAACTTGATTAATTGGCAAAAATGTAAGTTAAATGACCCAATGCTGGTAGGCCTTCAAGAAAATGTACATGGATCTCCTTCGAATAAAAAACTTACTATATATTGTGAGAAGGGCACTAACCTTTTTAATATATTTCATTATGGATAAATTTTAAGGTCTTTTATATAATCTATACAAAGCACTTTCCAAGGTCTTTTCCGAAGTCAAATAATGCGTGTGGAGTGCCCGCCTTAGTCTCTTTCACACCAGCTATTTCTGCCTTCTCACCACGAGCTAATTAGGAAGAGATTCCACTAGTGAATGAATTTTTTTTTTTTAAACTCAAATACAATAAAGGATTTACTCCCCTTTAACTACCACAGCTTGCTTTGTCGGAGATACGGGACTGAGTCTGGGATTGCAGTTAGGTATGGGGTACCATCTTCCGCGTCCAAATTGTAACCTGTGGTTCGAATCTTGTATATGACCTTATCTACCACCAATCTTTTCTGATTATCAGTTCTCTCTCAATATTAGTTTATAGCCAGAATGGTGGGAGAACAGCCGGGTGATATTGAGAGTTGGTGAGGAAGTACTGGGCAAAACATCAGGTAGAAGACCCCCTGAAGATAGAGAGACGTGGTGGTGGAATGAAGAGGTTCAGGTGGGATTAAAAGGAAGAAAGATGCTAAAAAGAAGTGGGACACATCTGGTAGACAAGAGGATAGAGAAAGCTATAGGCAGGCGAAAAAGGAGGCGAAGAAGGGAGTGGCAAGAGCCAAGGCGCAGGCGATGGATGAAGTATATAAAGAGTTGGAGACACCGGCGGGAGAGAGAAAGATCCTTAGAATAGCGAAGGCTAGGGATAAGGCGAGTAAAGATTTTACTCAAAAAACAGGTAAAGGATGGGCAGGGAGTGGTCTTAAAGGATCAGGATAAAATCATGGATAGATGGAAGAGTTACTTTGAACATCTGTTAAATGAGGAAAACCCAAGGGTTATTTTTGAAGATGGTGTCCCAAATCAAGGGTTAACTTCAGGAGTGAGTAGGGAAGAGGTGAAGGTGGCGTTGAAAGGAATGAAGAAGGGGAAGGCATTGGGACCGGATGGGATACCAGTGGAGGCGTGGAATTGTTTGGGAGATGAGGGCATAGATCTATTGTGGGATCTGATGCAGAAGATATATGAACAAGAGGAAATGCCGGAGGAGTGGGGGGATAGTACACTCGTACCTATCTACAAAGAGAAGGGGGACATCCAGGATTGTGGAAATTATAGGGGAATAAAGCTTATGTCACGCACGATGAAGGTTTGGGAAAGGATTATAGAGAAAAGGTTGAGAAGAGACAACCGTGGGGAAGAGCAGTTGGGTTTTATGCCAGGTAGGGGAACAACTGATGCGATTTTTGCACTGAGGCAGTTGATGGAGAAACACCGGGAGCTACAAAAGGGACTGCACATGGTTTTCATCGACCTAGAGAAAGCATATGATAGAGTGCCACGCCAGGAGGTTTGGAGGTGTATGAGAGAAAGGTGTGCCGGAGAAGTACGTTAGGTTGGTGCAAAGTATGTATGAAGGAGCAAGGACCCAGGTTAGTAGTAGTGTAGGTGTAACGGAATGGTCCCCGTGAGGGTTGGTCTACATCAGGGATCTTCTTTGAGCCCGTACCTTTTTGTTTTGATTATGGATGTGTTGGCCCAGGGGATAAAATAGATCCCCTTGGTGTATGCTCTTTGCAGACGATATTGTTCTGTGCAGCAACAGGAGTAGTAGTAGTAGAAAGAAAATTGGAGGGCTTTTGAAGACAGAGGGCTGAAAATCAGCAGAAAGAAAACGGAGTACCTGAGGTTCTACGAAAATCAACTCAAATTAGTTTAGAGGGAGCGAGGTTAGAGAGAGTAAGTTTACGTACTTGGGATCGACAGTGGCTGAGGACGGTGAGCTGGACACAGAAATAACAGTGCAATCTGGTTGGAAAAATTGGAAGAAAGTTTCAGGGGTGTTGTGTGACCGAAGAAAAGGCGCAAGGGTTAAGGGAAAGGTGTATAAGACTGTGGTAAGACCGGCTATGATGTATGGGGCTGAGTCTTGGGCTATAAAGAAAGATCATGAGAAAAGACTAGATGTAACGGAGATGAGAATGCTGAGATGGATGTGCGGAGTGACAAGGTTGGATAGAGTAAGGAATGAAAGGATGAGGCACAACAAAGGTTGGAGAAATCTCGAGGAAGATACAAGTAGACTGAAATGGTATGGACATGTGATGAGGGGGGACGAAGATTATGTGGGTAAGAGAACGATGAATATGGAGGTGCATGGCAGGAGAGAGGCAGACCGAAGCGAAGGTGGATGGAGAAGGTGAGGGACGATTTGAGGGAGAAGGGTTTGTCGGAGGAAGAAGCCCAGGACCGGGCTGTGTGGAGGAGGCTGGTCAGAAACGCCGACCCCGCATAGAGGCGGGAACGGGCGAAGAGAAAGAAGCGTCTCATTTGGGCTGCGAACCGACTAAAATTAAACAGTTCAGGAATAATAAACTAAGAATTACCTATTAAAATCATTGTATAGTTCCACCAATTTTGCAAAAACCGTCAAAACAGCCTTCCTCCCATACTGGTCGACACATTACGACTGTGCCAACTACAAAGGCATCGAAGGGTTGTGAAAAACTATATAGGGCTATGGGGTGATTGCCTTATACCCTCATCAATTAGAAATTTCCAGCAGATTACAGTGGAGTTAACGACAAAAGCCCAACGTTTTTTCGTTAGAGTTACGTGTCTTCAAAGGACCTCTGTTTATTTGCGCTGCCTAATGGTAAAGAAAGGAATTGCCTTACTTTTTTCGTTGGGCCTCGTTTCTGTTTTGATGTAGGGCCGTGGTATGATGGAGTCACAGTTTATTTGATGTAACTAATATAGGCAGTCACTATTTAAATGCCTCAAGGAATAGGCCTATCCTTTTTTATAGTTATTAGGTTTTATATCGAGGATTTTGCTCAGAACTTAAAGTACATCTTCCTTGTTTAAAGCATCGCTGTAACATAAGCAACTCAACAGTGCCGCCAGTATAATATAAACTTCTATTTTATTATTTGCAAAGTTTGTTCGACTTCTCTCGATGTCATTTCCATGAGCAGTGGAAAATTTTGAACACGAAATATTTTTCTTGTGGTTGGGTGGGGCCCAATGCCTACATATTGGGTTCTATGTATGTACGGCAATTATTTTCATTCCCAATAGGGAATGTCGCCAATCCCGAGGCAATTTTGTAGATATTTAATTCAATAAATTAATATTTTAATAAAATAAAGGTACCACATATGATACCATATTGTAAACATTATAGGTTTCCCATAGGTTCATTATTATTTTGAAGAATCTACAAAAGTAGCATGGACAACGAACTAGTTTCCATTTCCTCGCAGCCCCTGCAGCTTTACACGAATTCTGAATCACGGGTCCCGAAGTCATTTGGACATGGTCAAGTCCCCTATCCAACTATACCCAGACCTGGCACACAAGTTTGTTAATCACGCAGGGCTTCTTAACCCCTGGATCGCGATCCAAACTTAAGCCATTAAATTGTCATTTACCTTCTCTAATCATTTTACCCATTATTTTATTATCTATTTCGAGTGAACCGTTTGAAGGCATTGGTCTCCGAGCTAGGCCGCCCCCCAGACCAGAATTTGGATCGCACCCTAAAAAGGTCAACCCCTCCTGATCTAACGGAAGGTGGTTACAACGTAGCCCTCATATCGACGAAGATATTCCAAAATCTTTCAACAAAACCATTACAGAATAAAGCTACGAATGTCTAATGTTGAAAGCATTTACGAACTTAAGATGGGGAACTGAAGTGGCTTCTAATTTTTCGTATGTTTGTGCCACATCAGCATTATTCGAGTTTTACCTATCCCAGGTCCTTCGATTGACTAATATCAGCGTTGAAATTTAACTTCTAAAAGGGCAGGCAGACGAAGAGGCCCAAATTCATTACTCCCATTTTTCAAGTTCCATTTAGTGCATTGCCCCGTGACGAGTTCACAACTTTCAAATGCTTCACTTCGCTCTGTTCATCCCTGAACTTTCAGAAATTTGTAGAAAGCAGACTTCGGATCTGGGTAGTAGTTCAATGGGGGCGAGTCTTCCGAATTCATACATCTACTCGTGGTTCATATTCCACGTCAAACTGTAGGTCGCTTCATGGGAATCAGACCTCATGAACAAATGAAATTAAGTGAAATTCAAAGCTAGAAAACTAATCTATTAGAGTATGAGAAAAGCAGGGGTAACTTTTATACTTCAGCTTCAATGGAATTAATCTGAAGTCAAATGAGACGAGTTTTGCTTATTTAATAATAATGACTTTCCACTAAGATAAAGTGAAATGAACACTAACAAACACCCTAATCTAGATAAAAATCATACAAAATATAAATTTATCACTATAATACAAACTTATAAAAATAAATACTTCTAATTCTTAATTCAATTAATTTTAAGCATAATCCTGCTGTTCAGCTTCTTCCTCCTCAAACTCGGCTTCATCTTCAGCTGAAGCCTCTTGGTACTGTTGATATTCTGATACCAAGTCGTTCATATTTGATTCGGCTTCAGTAAACTCCATTTCATCCATACCTTCTCCCGTGTACCAATGCAAGAAAGCTTTTCTCCTGAACATGGCTGTGAACTGCTCTGACACTCTCTTGAACAGCTCTTGAATAGCGGTAGAGTTGCCGATAAAGGTTGAAGACATTTTGAGGCCTCTCGGAGGGATATCGCAGACGGCAGTCTTCACGTTATTAGGAATCCATTCCACGAAGAAACTAGAATTCTTGTTTTGAATATTGCACATCTGCTCATCAACCTCCTTCATGGACATTCTTCCTCTGAATATAGCCGCTACAGTCAGGTATCTGCCATGGCGGGGATCACAAGCTGCCATCATGTTCTTGGAATCGAACATTTGCTGGGTGAGTTCCGGAACGGTGAGAGCCCTGTACTGCTGAGAACCCCTGGCAGTCAAAGGCGCGAAACCAGGCATGAAAAAGTGCAACCTAGGGAATGGTACCATGTTTACTGCCAATTTTCTTAAGTCGGCATTCAGCTGGCCAGGAAACCTTAAGCAGGTGGTGACTCCTGACATTGTGAGGGAAACTAAATGGTTGAGATCGCCGTAAGACGGGTTTTGGAGTTTGAGGGTTCTGAAGCAAATGTCGTATAATGCCTCGTTGTCGATACAATAAGTTTCATCAGTGTTCTCTACCAGCTGGTGGATGGACAACGTGGCGTTGTAAGGCTCCACAACAGTGTCTGAAACCTTTAAATTTCAATTATAACCACAATATTTCAAAATTAAAATCTTATTCAATTTTAATGTACATTTTCGCAAGTTTAGAAAACAAAAAAAAAAAGTGCACATCAGTAATGACGTTGCTCTGGGACCAAAACGCTGTCAATTTTCATTACCAGTAAAATTTGTAAGTAATTTAATTTTTAAAACTATTTTGAGACAAATTAACGCGACTTTTCAAAAAGTTATACTCTGTAACAAGACTATAGCTTTAACCCTTTCAGGACGAAGGAAAGGGAAGGGATATATTCTCCCAACAGAAATAAAGTTCTACATTGCAACGCTTCTACAAATACTTTGTTTATATAGCTATCGTTTAAGTGGCTAGTTACTAACATCTAATTCTGAAGAACGATAAAACGTGCACTTTAGTTCCAAGAAAGCTATCCCGATCGTGAAGGTTACGATTTTGAGCCAAGGAAGCCCGAACTGCAAAAGTCGTAGTTTTAAAAATCGTCAAATTTAGCGTTTTCTTCCAAAACTATTCATATCCTTAACTTCCTGAAGTCTACATTTTCTTTCAACTGATACCCATTACGACCCGAATTCGCGCCAATTATATAGGACTCATCTTGGTCTCTGGCTTAAATGAATTGCTCTCCGGAAGGCAGCATGACTCGTCTCGAAAGGAACCAAAGATGTTGCTAAACAGTCAAGTAACCGTATCATGCAAATACAGAAACAGCTTAGATATATAGCTGTAATTCAGGAAATACAACCCTTCGTAAACCCTTCTACACATTAGTGAAGAGTCGTCACAAACAAAGGTCAAAGTTTCTTAAACAACATTCCTAACTGGGAAATCTGCTTTTAGTGTGTACCAACCTATCTTGGTTAAGGACTTTTAAATCGCCAACTCTCCCCACCCTTCCAGTTCGAGGTTCGTTGACTCAAACTTAAAACATTTAGTTAAAAAGGTCTCGTCTAGGTTGAACAATTTGGGAACCGAAGTCAGTCAATAATTACGAAACAAAATCTAGTACAAAATATTTGATTTTTCCTCAGTACGTGGCTGAAGAGGTCCAGAGCCGTAACGATTGAAAATTGTTACTTATCAAGTACAATATAAAAAAAATCAATTAGTTATTCACAAATTAAGTCGCTAATGTACAATTATCCCTCCACAATTCTGAATTCCTCCTAATTAGAAACACTGGTTCAAAATATAGTATTAAAATCTAGAATATTCCGAATTGGAAATACTATGTATGTACTAATTATTAATTTTTATTCATTAATTCAGAAACAAAATTAAGCAAATTTATTGCAAATTACATTCCTGAATCATTACGAGCCGCGTTAACATTGCGGTTTTTCAGAATGGAGTATAATTCGGAATATTGCGAAATATTTGCAAAATTCCACCTAATTCGGAAAGGCTTGAGCCCCTATTCTGAGTTGCGGAGGGACCTACTGTATTCATATGATCAGGCTTAAGAAAGCATCTGAAAACCCAATTTTCCCAAAATGAGTAATTCAGTCATCGGAGATCAGTTGGTGGCTTGCCCAAGAACTGCGGCAAAGCGGGAAGTCGAGCCCAGGCTCTAAAATTGGTCAAATTTGCAACCAAACGTGACACGGGAGATTCCAAATGCTGAATATATGCAACTAGAAAACTGCTAAAACGAGGCGACCGACTGACAAAACTAATACTTAAATTCAGTCACTTCATTCTTGAAAGTGAAAAAAAATCTGCTTAAAAACCTGTGTGTCTGCTTCTATTTTAGAAATATTTCTTACATTCAGAATTGTACAAACTTAGAATGGTATACTGACTATATTCAATAGGCTTAAGAGAAAGTGTAACTGATAATACACCACCTCCCGTGTGTTCACAATATTTAGATCTACCAAAGCAGTTGCTAACATGGATATGGAAAACCAGAAAATCAAGGACGAAAAAACCATCGTATTTGGGGGGGGAATAGATTCGAGATTCAATGAAAAAATTTGAAAGCAAAGATACGAACAAATTCTTAAAACATGTAAGCCAACAAACTAAGCAAGTCATACACTGAATACTATATTGTGCATTTCTTTATGAGCCCTAACTAATAAATTGTGTGAGAATTCAGTCAATTTAGTGCATCAATATTTTTAATTTCTCATATTTGCGAGTTACTCGTTTTAGTGCGTCAAATTCCCGAACAGGGATGGGGCCAAATACGTATTTGTATTTACAAATACGGTACCAACTGGTACATACAATTTAGAACAGGACATACGCACGACAGATTACAGTTGTCTAAACATGCTGAACTCTAGTTTAAAAAGCTGACAAATCATTAATGGCAATGGAATTAATGATGCTTATTTGTATAATAAATTATTAATAATTCATAAAGCTAAATATTTGTATTTGATATTCCCTGTAGAGTATTCTATTTGCTTGTACATTTAACACCATCCATGTTCCCGAAATAAAACGCGAATATATCATATGCATACACAAACTAAAGAGGTACGAAGGGCGCGAGTAAACTGCTTTTTTAAAGGTTTAATAAAAAATATTTTCATTTAATTTATCATGAAAAACAGGAACAAGGAATTTGGTAAATCAAAAGAAAATTCGATAAAACTGAATAGTTGCCATGTATGAACCAAAGGCACTTGCCCTCATTTGGGTTAGGGTCTTAATTTTAATTTCAATGGCAAAATATATTAATTCCAATAATTGATAAGCTTGATCTTATCCTTTCTTGCTGAATAAGGAAATTTTAAATTAATTTTAATCCCTATAATTATATTACTTTAAGTTGAAGACATTCTAAATTCAGAATCAAAACACGCGAGGACTAACTAATTAAGTTATTTATGCCACAAAATTTAAAAATGCCGACTTCCGAAGTTAAATGAAAAAGGTGGGAGAAAAACAGTTAGGCTGAATTCTAATTTACTAGATATTTTAATTTTAAACTTACCTTGGGCGATGGTACAACAGAAAACGTAGTCATAATTCTGTCTGGATATTCTTCTCTTATTTTGGAAACTAGGAGGGTGCCCAGACCAGAGCCAGTACCTCCTCCCAACGAATGGGTCAATTGGAAGCCTTGTAAACAGTCGCACTTCTCGCTATCCTTCCTAACTACATCTATTACGGAGTCAACCAGCTCTGCGCCTTCGGTATAGTGACCTTTCGCCCAATTATTTCCAGCTCCAGACTGACCTGAGTAAATAAACGTTCGAAAACTATACCAAGTCATAATTTCCTACTGTATCTATCTGGTCAAAAAAGGAAACGCAATTAGCTTGCATATGGTGTAAAATTTAAGTTGTTAGTGGTATTATCACAGTTTCAAGATTATGGTTAAATGTTTGTTCAAATCTTTTAAAGCCACTTAGTGCATGTTTTTAAACCTGACTAATCCCGGCTAAGACGCTATTTTGTTACAAACAATAAACAGATTAAATTGAATGTATTCTTTATGAAGGCATGCATTTTTTCTTTGACTTCACAGAATACACACTGCCCGTTGAGGAAACCAAACTTTTTCCCGCGATTGAGGCATGCCACGACTCTCAGAGGTCAACAGAGGTCGTGCCTTGGGCATGTTGGATGCAGGCATGTCTGCTGTCCAAGTTGCACAACGAATGCATGTGCATCCCAGCACAATCTCTAGGCTTGTTAGACGGTACAATGCCACAGGAAGTGTTCAGGACCTGCCAAGACGTGGGCGACCTCGTGTGACGACCCAACGCCAGGATCGCCACATTGTACTGCAGCACCTGCGTCATCGGCAGCGGAATGCTCGTCAGACAGCCAAAGAGACACCTGGTATCCACAACAACAGAATTAGTGACCAGACCGTCAGAAACCGACTCCGATCCCGCAGGCCTTACAGAGGTCCTTTTCTCACTGATGCAAGAAGGCAACGACGCCTGCAATGGGCCTATCAGCACCATGACTTGACACAAAGAATGTGGAACCAAGTCCTCTTTTCTGACGAGTCTCGCTTCAGAATGTCCAATTCTGATGGCCGTGTCAGGGTATACAGACGACCAGGGGAGCGATACTCAGATGCTGCAGTAGTGGAGCATGACAGATGGGGAGGACCAAGTGTCATGGTTTGGGCAGGAATTGCCTTTGCTTCAAGAACTGAGCTGGTGGTTGTTGATGGCGCTCTGACTGCCCAGCGCTACAGGGATGAGATTCTTCACCCACATGTTCTTCCATTCATGAGGCAACATCCAGAATTGGTGCTCCTGCAACATGACAATGCCAGACCTCATGCATCCAGGATAGTGCAGGCGTACCTGCAGGGACAACAGGTGCAGACCTTACCATGGCCAGCCTGCAGCCCAGACATGTCACCGATAGAGCACGCATGGGATGAACTTGAACGGCGAGTTCGCAGACGTCAGCATCAGCCGCAGAACATCAGGGAACTGACCAATGCAATTATTGAAGAGTGGAGGGCCATCCCTGTTGCTTTCCTGCAGAGCGTTGAGGTCGATGAGGGCCAGACTCCAAGCCTGCATTGTGGCTAGGGGTGGCCATACGCGTTATTGACTGTTATGTTAAAGAATCATTTACTCTATACTGAGTCCTCATGTTTATTAATAAATCTCAAAAATTGCGTTTCTTTTTTTGACCAGTATATATCAATTACTAACACAAAGATAACAGTACTTTGTGTTTGAGGTGGTTGTTAACTGAAGTTAGTCTATAAAACTTATAGTAGTAAAGTGAACCTAACATCTAAACCAGTGGTTCCCAACCTTTACCACAAAGGACCCCTTTTATTTTTATTTTTTTCCCACGGACCCCATGTTTTTGAAAGATTCCGTCTACCAAACAAACTGTTTTTATTAACTAATAATTAACTCTTTCTCATTTTTCACTATCAAATAAAGGACATAAGAGTATGCAATTAAAATACAGCCTATTAAAAAAGTATTAATTCCAGCCAAGAGCAAGGAAACTTGAAATTTTAGCCTAACGCCCTTATCGTGGGTAAATGTACGATTTCTATTGCTGGAACCTCTCGAAATATTGAGAGCTCACGGACCCCCAGGGGTCCGGGGACCCCAGGTTAGGAACCACTGATCTAAACTATTGTGCAGAACTGCATTTGTTAAAAAGGAAATGCTTATTTAACATTCAACTTTTATTCAAGTGACCATAAGAATTTTAAATTTCTACGTACTACTGTTCATTGAGAAAAACAAAGATCAAAATATATATATATAGTCAATTAAATAACTTCCTGACTATTTAATAACCACCTCTGTAGCAAAGGTTAACTTCATATAAAGTTAATTCCATTTTCTTAAGGGAAACTTCGGGTATCTAAAATGTTATCTTTGTAATTGTTTTAAAGTTTCTTACGTTTTTATTTTATAATTTACCTCTTGGAATGTTTTAAAAATTACAAGATAATTATGAGAGATCTTGCATTAAAATTTTTATATTTTTAAAATTTATTTCTTTGAATCTTTCATCTAAGAATTTCTCCACTTAAAATTTTTTGCTTATCTTTCTTTAATTTTAGAATTTGCCCTGAAGGTGAGGGTTATATTCCTCGAAACGTTGGAGCCATATTAAAGTCATGCTGTATGTTGCGTCCTTGGTCGTCCTTTTTATTATACGCTCGCGGTTTCCTAGAAATAACCCTATCAATTCTAAAATATCTATATACTTAATGTCCACACTTACCGAACACGAAACTGTCAGGCCTAAAGAGCTGTCCATGAGGTCCAGCTCTTACACTGTCCATAGTACCTGGCTCCAAATCAACCAAAATAGCTCTTGGGACATATTTCCCCTGGTTGCCTTCATTGTAATACACATTTATCCTTTCCAACTGGAGATCCTTAAGTTCTTGTGTGATATCAGCAGCAATCTCGCCAGATGGCTGAATGCCATGCTCATCACTAATAATTTCCCAAAACTGAAATTTAAAAAAAATCTTACCATTTTATTACACCAGATTTCATATGCCACGCACAGAAATTCTAAACTTTCCAATTTTTATATATAAATTTTAACCCTTTACAGATTAGCCCGCAGCATATGCGGCCACTCTTGTTACCAGAACGTATAGGTTTTATTGTTATTGAAAACTAAATATTTTAGTAACTAGTCACTGAAATGACACATTTTGGGTTCCTTTCCCGACAACTAAATGACTATATATAAACACGTAGAAACACTTGTAGAAACGAGGCATTGTAGTACAATTTATATTATTTCTGGTGGACCTTAAGGTACCATCCGTCGTTAAAGGGTTAACGAAGGATGGTACCTTAAGGTCCACCAGAAATAATATAAATTGTACTACAATGCCTCGTTTCTATAAATGTTTCTACATGTTTACATATAGATGTCATTTAGTTGTCGGGAAAGGAACCCAAAATGTGAATCATTTCAGCGACTAGTTACTAAAATATTTAGTTTTCAATAACAATAAAATTTATACGTTTTGTTAACAAAGGTGAACACACATGCTGCGGACTCATCCTTAAAGGGTTAAGTAAAAATCATCATACGACTGATGTTGAAAGGAGTAACTAGCAATACTTCATTTATCTCAAAAGATTTAAAATGAACTTCCCGAGTTTTCGGTGTCAAATACGTCGTTTCACTAAATATGCGACAATTATTGGAATTTCAGACCGAAATTATAGGGAAAACTGAGGAAACCTTCGCAGTTTTTTTGTTGTATTTTGTCACTTCACTCAAAACAAACTAAGCTCAAAAGAATAAAGTTGTTACATCCTCCTTAGACTTGCCTACATCTTAAAACTTCATGCAATTTTTTTTAGCTCAAATAATTATGCAAAATTCTAGATGTGATAAGGGGAGGGGAATAAGTTCAGGGTTCATACACAGGTCCAAGAATAAAGTTTCCTGATAACCCGATATTTCAGATCTGATACCAATATATAAATATAAAAATTGCATAAAAAGGTAAAAAATTCACATTTCATATAACAATTAAAATTTTTATTCAAACTACTCAAAACTTATGCAAAAATCACGTGGCAGGCTGAAAACTAACTAGATACAAAATGCACGAGTTTTATATAATGTAAAACAAATAGCGCTTGTTTGTTAAATTATTTTATATTAATTTAGTTAAATTATTTATAAAATATTTACAAGTAATTAAGTTCTAAATATTTCAAATATTTTATATTCCCCTGATATTCTCAAAAAATACTTGATATTTTTGCAGGTGCATATGAACCCTGAATTAGTGTGTATATACGTTTCGGGGTCACTTTCTGGACCTCCAATTGGCCACGTGGGAAATAATCTACCTACCGAAAAGGACCACCTAACTTAGTGTAGCCTAACCAGATGACTCGCCCTGATGACCAGTCCACGAGTGAGAATGTACAAAAGCGAAAAATCACATTTGAGAAGTTTCTTGATCTGGGAAAATGTCGCTACATTGCCACTAACTGTAAAGTGAGTGGAGTGTGAATGTTTAACATTTCTTAACGAACCGTAACCTAACTCGGACCAAAGTGGAAAAGATCGTGGATGAGTGACTAATTGGGAACAGATTTAAAACGGAGTTTGAAATTCACTTTCCTATACTTGGGCGCGGAATGAATTGGGAATAACCTTGAGTGGGAGTAAACCACCCAAATTGTTCTGGTGGATGAAATGGCCGGACCACATGACACTTCAGTACCCAACCTAATACCAATTATCTAGATTGGTTACTCGACCAGATCTTATACGTAGAGTGCGTATTTAGTCTCCCAAAAATTCGTCATTTATAAAATATACAAGTTTGCTTTTAAATGTTCAAAATACAACTGACAAACTAAGTCCTTAGTTTATAATTTAACGTCCCTCTTAATCATATCTATTACATAGTTGTATCTAATAGATTTCGGCCTGTAGACGGTGTTCCAGTTTACAACATCTGTACGGTATTTAATAAAGTTATACTCGGCTACGAAAGAAATAAAATACTATCTGAAAACATTACACTTAGCAATTATCTTCAGACTATCAAGTTATTGCAGGTAACCCTTCTGTGGTAATGTAGGCCTACGCATTTCAAGTGCAAAATCAGTTTCAAAATGAATTTAGTTCATTACCGCCTAAGTTGTAATGGTCACCCTATACTAGGGTTACAAATTAGACCTACTTCCATTGTTACATAGAACATGGGCCTAAGTTGTGGGTGCCAGAAACACGATAGGCAAAGTGTTAAACCATAGCCCAAGCTCGTGCAAAATTTCACTTTTGTGAAAGAAAAAACCCAATGATAAATATACAGAACTACCAGCCATCAAAATTTTAAGTTTCACAGCAAGGTCAGTGAAACCAAACTTGTGAAGCTGCACTCAAAAGTGGCTCGAGTTCAAATGGTACTCAATGTCTTAAGCTTACACTATTTCGAACATTACTACAACAATGCGAACGTGGACAGACTAGGCCTAGATACTAGTAGGCTTTGGTTAAACAGCAACCTAGATGTCATGGATACGTTAGTTTTGGAGGCGCATGAAACCACGAAGGAGAGCAGGGCGGAAATCATAGCCACAAAACCAGTAGGATACTATACTGTACCTCGCTTCAAGTCTACCAACTTAATTCACCGGCAATATCCTATTTTGGCGTCCCAAATTATTCAACCAACCAAAAATGAACGGTACTCCAACACTAGTGTTACTCATTTGTTAACCGACTGACGGTTAGGTCAACTGTAGGCCCTTGACGATTGGTTAGGTCGTCTTGATATTTTCATTAGTTTAAACAAGTGTAACTACTTCACCTAACTGTTTGGTTGAATAATTTGGGACGCCAAAATAGGATCTCGCCAATTCACCTTGGTCTTGGATCAGCCTAGGGCCTAGCCTTTAACCTAAATTAAAACGGATTGCATTATGACCGGCAAGGAATTAAGGGTTAGGTCTGTCGATTTCACCAAGCCTCATAACCTACCGTAGTCTTAAGCTAGGTCTAAGTAGGCCGTACCTACTAGTTGAGCCTACACAAAAGCCTCAACTGCTTAGCTACGCGCCAGTTAGGCCAAATATTAAGTTACTTATAGCTATCCAATTCGTCAATGCTTTCATTTTAACGTAAGTAGGCCTAGATCTCGTACAAAAGTTTTAAACCAATACCTTAATATTTACCAAATTCACAAAGCAACATATTTTGAGCAGGCCCTACAACTTCAAAAAATTAAATGGCTTCGGATGTGAAGCCCCAAATTTTGATGGCTGCCGTATTTTCGTAAATATATGGTCTCGCTGGTTTTTCTTAATTTTCACAAGAGTAGGCCCTGTGAAATTCTGTACAACTCTATACTAGATATAGGTAGGCTTTTTAGTTAGACTGCCGGAATTAGTTATCTTTAATTGTGGCTGGCCGTCATCTGACCCAGCAACCCAAGACAAATTCAAAAAAACACGACGGATTCAAACCAAGTAACAAGACTATACCAACTTAATTTAAATGCGGAACTATTTATTAAATTTTACTTATAAACTGGTTTAATCGGCTTACTTAAAACATTTTAACCTACCTTTGTTCCAATCTGATTGCCACACTGACCAGCTTGAATATGCACAATTTCTCTCATTTTTCCTGGTTCGAAAACACACCTTACTACGACGACCACAACTCTGATAATGGACAAGTCAAGTCAAATGTGGCGGTTTGGTGGAGTCGGAGCAGCAATTCAAATTTTTGAGGAGTCAAATCAAAGCTACTAGTTTACCGCTATTAAAATCAAGAAATAAAAGAGGTCGTATAATTACATTAGAATTTATGTATGTATTACAAATTCCTAAAAAGTAATAATAATGATAATAATATATAGCACAAAAATTAATATTTAAAACTGTGCTATTAATTATTTATAAAACAAACATTTTCTGAATGTTGATTTGATTTGCAGAGTTTATTTTCACAAGTTTCGATGCCCACTGGCATCCTCTTCGGGTGGATTTTTCTGTATCCACCCGAAAAGGATGCCAGTGGGCATCGAAACTGTTGTGGAAATAAACTCTGTCTATTAGAGTGGGTTTTAATCATCATATTTTGATTTGATTTTTTTAGATAAAATTTGTATATTTTCTACGAACTAAAAATGCATTATTTATTATTGAATTTTAAACCTTATTGGCTGTAAGAAGTTTTAAATATTAATTTAAAATTAAAATTTCCCATCTGGTCAGGTCACAAAAATGTTTTGGAACTTTATTGCCAGAAGAATTAAACTAAATAAAAACACTTAAAGTTAGACTAAATTATATATTTCGATATAATTTTATTTAGCAGTAGGACCTATATTTCAATTTGGCAGATGATAACACTTGTGGAAATAAATTAGAATTCAGCCATAGCCTATGCGCATCGAAGCTGACAGGAAGTAGCCATCTTTCGTGTAAGAAGCAAATTAGAAATAGTTCGTAAGAAGACTTTTAAGTATTTTATTTTTACATAAAAAATTATTAATCCAAGTTCATTAGCAATACCTTAAATATTTATTACAAATAAATAACTACGACTATTACTTAGGTCTTAGTTGTATTAAATAACAAAAATCAACCGAATGGCAACACTGCTCCAGCTGATGCCTGACTCATCGGAAAATTAGGGTGAAGGAGAGAGTAGGAGAAACTTGGGGGAATTTAACCGCACCTTGAAAAGGAAAATAAAATCATCACACAGACACACACACACACACACTGCTTTTCCTTTAGAATTCCATATTTTCATTAATGCAACTACTTTCTTCAACCAATCCAATGTGCTTCGAAGCTGCATCGATTTAGCCGACTCTGCTTATCTGATTAGGTAACCCTTATACTATATATATGAGGGTTTAAAAGTGTGGCTGTTGCGCTTTCATGATGACCTCTGAATTAAGGTGACTAATAAGCCTCGATCGATGACTCACTGCATGTCATTTCGTGATTTACTAACAGGTGAGTGGATTTTGCAATGAAACAAAAGGGAGAATTTCAAGTGACATGCAATTCCCCTTTAATTAAATAAAAAGGTGTTTCTATATTTACAGATGTGTTCCAAAGACAACAATGTGTCTTAGATACAGACAGTTAGATACAATTTCATATACAATTAGGTACAATTATTTCAATCTCTAAACAGAATGCTAACATTTTAAGCGCCTTTTTATTACTAGTTTAATTAACTTCTAATTACAAGGTGCAACATGTCATGTGTGTGTGTGTGTGTGTGTGTGTGTGTGTCATCTTCAAAGTGATACCTAAAATTAAAGGTGACTCCAGTATTAAAAATCATTAGGTCACACAATTCTAACTTACCTAATCAATTTATCTGTTAAACAGTAATTAATAACGAGTTATTTCATTAAGAGTTTAATTTCCTTGGGTGATACAGATCATGATGAGAAAGCGGGTGGGGGGTAAAATGGTGTAGTCGGGCTAAGTTGGAAGGAGAGCAGGCAAAGAGGTTAGGAGCTTTATGGTAAAATAAAAGTTTTCATTACGGGGAAAGATTCGGAAGATCAGACAGTAGGACACATGCAGAAATTTCCTCAAACCAATGTTATCATATTGATTATCGCCATTTTTTTTTACTAATTCTTTTATATAAAAATAAAATCATTACTAAACAATTTTATGAAATAAATGTCTTCCTTTTTTAGATGTTTGTTAGTACTAAGAATGTTAAAATTCATTATTTAAGTCTGGCTCAGAGTTGGAGTACAAAGGATGAGTCGTACTGTAAGAAAGCTATTAACTCTTTGTAGGCCCATACTGAACACATGTAACATTACATATTTGCACCAATTTATGACATTTCATTACAAATGTTGCTCATAGGCCTAAAATTCAAATGTTAATAATATTATTTATTTCTTAAAATTCAGATATGTAACGACTAGATTAGTTATCGAAGTTATCTGTTGTTTTTAATTAGTCAATAAATGACTCACCTGATAATATAATTTTTTCCAAATAAATTATCTCAATTGTAAGTTCTGTTTAAAGGTAATTCACTTATTTATCACAACTTTATCTATAATTTTATCATTTGGCTTTTGTATATTATATATATATATATATATATATATATATATATATATTGTGTGTGTGTGTGTGTGTGTGTGTGTGTCTAGAAGCAATTTAAAAAGAAAATTGTACAGCCATCTTTGTGTCAGGAATTTTACTCAAGGCGCCAAGATAATTTTGGAACTTTCGCAGTAAAATAGTCCCTCATTTCTTAAGCTGCGGAAATAGCAAAAGAACTGTTTTGGGTGTTAATGTCATGTACCTACTATACATGATATCCAACACGAACTCTTTTCATGAGCATGTATAATTTTTTAAAATTTTTACAAGATCACTCAAAATGGCTGATAAGTGACAACACAGTTTCCAGACATTTCTAGAAAGAATTATTTGTAGTAAAATAATTAGCAGTTTCGCATACTGTACTCATTTTCCTCATTTTTGGAAATGTCTGGACACAAATGACCCTTAATTATTATTATTCTAGATTAATTCACCGATGTATAGTTAGATATTTGATTTATATATATATATATATATATATATATATAGGGTGTCCCATAAGTCAGGCATCATAGGAAAAATAATAAAAAAAGACAAAACAAAAGCTTTTATTTACAGAACGTGCTCAATATGTCCACCATTGTTTTATTGTTCCGTAGCCCATTCACAAAATTCCATCCGCCGGTCGGAATCATCTTCGCTTAATTTCTGTAGAATCTGAAGCAGGGCTGTGGAGTCGGTGATAAAATTTGCCGACTCCAACTCCGACTCCAAAAATTTTAACATTCCGACTCCGACTTCAGAAATCTGACTTGTATAATTACGACTCCGACTCCGACGGAATGTTAAGGCCAAATTGATTACGATTAGCTTTATTAGGCCAATGGAGATTCATAAACAAGGCATTTCGTCACCACCACATGACTCATCAGGTTACTTAGTAGCTTTTTTTCTCTTTATTCAAAAATTACAATAAATCCCAAAATACAAACTGATTGAAGCTTAAATAAAATAAGATTATTATTGGTTTAGCAAATTAATAAGATGTTTTTGTATTATTATAAACATCCGTAACAAAATGTACTAACCTAAACTGAATTTTTAAATTTCCTTATTATTAATTATGTTAATTAATTAATTATAATCCTTATTAATTATAAGCAACTATATTTATATATTATTTATATTTATATATTTATATATTATATATTATATATTATATTATATATTAAAACATTAGGTTAAATCTATTTTATTCATAAAATTGAGCTAGGCCTAGGCTGCTATGGTTATAGATGAAGGATTTGCACCGACCCCGACTCCGACTCTACTCAAAATTGACCGACTCCACGACTCCGACTCCTGACTCCGACTCCGACTCCACAGCCCTGATTCTGAAGTTTATATGGATGCCATTTGTGAGCCTGAAGAATGCGATGGATGCTACTTTTTGACACTCCTGTCTCGGCGGACAATCGCCGAAGAGACTTATTGGGACTTCTGTTAAAATGAGCCAGGATAGCAGTCGCTGTATCATCGTCAGTGGACCTCCTTGAAGGTCCACTGCGTGGTTTATCTTCTATGGACAGAGCTGGGCAATAAATACATTGAATGTATTTAAATACTAAATACTAAATACATGGGAGAAGTGTATTTAAATACTAAATACTAAATACATTTTACGAATGTATTTAGATACTAAATACAAAATACATCAATTGTATTTAAATACATTTGTAAATACATTTTAAATACATACAACTTTTAACATATGCATTCACTAATTCACTAAGCCATGACACGCACACGATAAAGAAATCAACCGCTTTCGACTAAGAGTGGCACACAACTGATTGAACTGACACGTTGAAACATGAACCATGCTGTACTACACTGTCGACGCGTCGTACTGTGCTAGTACAGAACGTGTATTAAACCAGTAAAAGTATTTACATTTTTATATTTTGAGTATTTAAATACATTGTATTTAAATACTCATTAAAGTATTAAATACTGTATTTAAATACATGAAAAACAATGTATTTATAAATACAGTTCTAAATACACAAATGTATTTAAATACGTATTTAAATACAAATGTATTTAAATACTGCCCAGCTCTGTCTATGGATCCTGTTTCCTTAAACTTTGCAACAAGTCTGCTAACACAACTCTGTGTTATTGGCTCGCGGTCTGGATGCAGTCTGTTAAATTCAGCAGCGGCCTCTCTTTGACTCCGATTTCTTATGAGTAGAATTATCTGGATTCGTTCTTCCTTGCTCACAGACATTTGCCTGTAGAAAGAGAAAAATACGAATTATGGTTTGTAGAAATAAAAATATGAATTTCTCCTATGATGCCGGACTTATGGGACACCCGTATATATGAAAATTATTTCACGAAAGTAACACGTGAAAAATATTTATGATAAATAAAACCACGAAGGAAAGGAAACAAAGAGTGGTGCTCAAGCGCTTTCGTCTAATGACATCCTTAGGAACACTGAAGTAAATAGAGTTCAAGACTATATATATATAGGTTAAAAAATATATACAGTATATATATATTAATATATATAATATATATATATATATATATATTAGGCCGGGTCGAAAAGGGGTGAAGGTCAAGATTTTGCTTAGGTACATATTGTGAGGTTGATAATTTTGTAATAGTAGTATCCACACCAAAAATCAAGGCTGTGGGACCTTCGCTACCCCCCCCCCCCTACCGATACTCACTTTTTTCCATATGAATTTGTATGGGAAATAGGCCAAAAATCGAAAATCGTAAAAATCGACCCTAAATATTAATTTTTTTGCTTTCGGATGGCCAAAATCGGGTTCCCGGCACGAATTACATCAGAATAGACCATTCACCAACTTTTTTTGAGATCGGGGGGTTAGGGGGTAGGGTCTTAAATCCGGTGCTGACTCATAGCACCGGATATAAGACCTAATATTACATTATTTTTGTTTTTTTTCTTTCCAGATTCCTATTTAGGTACCTAGACTGTTAAAAGTTTGTATTAAAATACGTTATTTAATTTTAAAATATTAGAAATAAATAAAATATAGTTAAAATCTTATTAAATTAAATTATGGCTACTAGAAAAAGAAGCCACAATGCAGCCTTCGGATATCCAACAAAATTTTCATCTGCCATGACGCCATCAAAAGCTGATATTTGTAAGCACTTCCATTTTATTGTTAGAGAGGAAGAATCTAAAGCACAGGGTAAAATAAGTAAAAATGATTGCTATAACGTAGTTGTTCAAGATATAAAAGAAATTTGGCAATAATTTTCTTTCTCAACAATTGATACAAAGGGAATTTATATTAGAGTTACTAGACTTATAGAAGATGCTGATAAGTTAACTAAATGCCCTATGATAAAAAGAAATGAAAAATATTATGAAAAATTAAAGAAATATGACGAGATGTTTGACATATCTCCATGCCACTGTTATGATAAAGGCATAAGGGATAGAAAACTTTGTAGGTGTGAACATAAAATACCTATTATAGAATGGGAAGCTTTTATTGGTCAAAAAGAAAGAAAAAACAGTTAAGGAAAAATTGATAAAAAAACTACTTCAAGTAATTTGAGAAAGTTGGCCAAAATCCAAAAAGCACAGGAAAGGGAAAAGAAATCAAAAGAAAAATTAAGAGAAGCGAGGGAATTTGTATCATCAGAAGTGATAGATGATGATAATGAAAAGGAAGATGTCGATTTTCAAGACAGAGACGACTTAGGAAAGAATTGGTTATATTATTCGGCATAAATTTATTTTAAATACTTTAGAGTCTAGAAAAGAACTGCCTACTTTTGAGTGGAAAATATGGCTTTCTTAATGGGGGTGTCATGTCCAGAGTAAAGTGTTCGTAGGACAAATTGTTTGTTTTTTCCGATAGATACTAAACTTAAAACCTGGGCTTTCCCTATGTACACGCACATCCAAACCGGGATTGAGTTGTCTTGTTCTACTTCTAAAGTAAACTTAATGGAGGCGACTTGATCATTGAACTGAAGGAGGAAGTCATCCAGGTCACGATTCATGGGCCAGATACACAAAATATCGTTGACGCATTCTCAAAGATCATAAGGACTTAATTCCGCTTTTCATGACTTCACCTTCTCTTCCCTACCTTTACGGTCTTATTATAACCCACAAACCTGGCAACCCTATCCGCCCTATTATTAGCTCGGTGGGCTCTATTACGGTATTACCTATAAACTCTCCAAATGGCTTGTCAAAGTCTTGTCCCCCATTCTCGGAACCATCTCTGATTCACATGTAAAAAATTCCATGGATCTTCCTGAAAAAATGAATAATGTACGCGCTGAAACCAACGATAGATTGATCAATTTTGACGTTTGTTCATTGTTTACAAAAGTGCCGATTGACGACATGCTTGACTTTCTCTCCCAAGAATTACATAAGTACGACCTGCAACTACCTGCACACATTGTTTTGGAACTTATTAAGCTTTGCATCAAAGACTGTAAATTCACTTTCAATAGCGAGTATTATCAACAGATTTTTAGGATGGCCATGAGCAACCCCTTGTCGCCCCTCCTCTCCAATATTCATATGGAGTTTTTGAAATTACTTACATTCCGAGAATCCTGGGGGTTGGCATCCCATGGTTGCGGTACGTCGAAGATATTTTGTGTATCTGGCCCATGAATCGCGACCTGGATGACTTCCTCCTTCAGTTAAATGATCAAGTCCTCTCCATTAAGTTTACTTTAGAAGTGGAACAAGACAACCCAATCCCGTTTTTGGATGTGCGTGTACCTAGGGAAAGTCCAGGTTTAAAGTTTAGTATCTATCGGAAAAAAAAAAAAAATTTGTTCTACGTACACTTTTACTCTGGACATGACACCCCCATTAAGAAAGTCATATTTTCTTCACTGTTTCTCCGCGCTCTTAGGATCGCCAGTCCGGAATACATCGATGCCGAATTGGAAAAAATCAACGGTATTGGAAGTGATCTGTGCTACCCACCTGCGTTTATGGAATCTTGTCTTAACAAGGCAAAACGAACCTTCTATCGTGTGAATAATAACAATCGCACTTTGTCAAAGAATATTTTAGTACTTCCATTTTTCCCGGGTTTTTTAGGCATTGCTAATGTACTTAAACTTTTGGATATTAATGTAGTATTTTCATATAACAATATTGTGAAAAATATCAGAGTAAAAAATAGTCCTACCAATAATTCAGGCATTATCTATAAAATTGGTTGTAAACAATGTGATTCCTTTTACATTGGTCAGACGAGAAAGGATTTGCACACGCGTGTAAAACAGCATCAATATTCCGTTAGAACGGGACAGTCGTCCAGTGCCCTTTTTGTCCATTTGTCAGAGTTATCCCATTGTATTGATTGGAATAATGCTTCAGTTTTGTTTCACTCTAGCAACATTGTTAATAGAATATTCTTGAGTCTGCTATTATCCAACTTACAAATAATTTTAACATGAGCAAAGGTCTTTTTCAACTCGATCCCGTTGTTCTGAATTCATTCAGAACGGATTTAGACAAGAAGGGCAGAGTACTAAAACTTTGGTAATTTTCCATTATAAATTTGTATGCTCCTCTTACAATTTTTGTTTTACAATTTATTTTTATTTTTTTTTATTATTTTTTTTTTTTATTTTTTTTGGTGACCCATATATCATTCAGGTATTATTTATAAAATTGGTTGTAAACAATCCATTTGATCTTGTGTTGAATTCGGGCAAAGTGCTAAAATTGGTAGTTTTCTTTACAAATTTGTATGCTCCTCCCACAATTTTATTTATATATATATTATATATATTATATATATATATATATATTTTTTTGTAACCTATATATAGTCTTGAACTCTTTATTTACTTCAGTGTTCCTGAGGATGTCATTAGACGAAAGCGCTTGAGCACCACTCTGTGTTTCCTTTCCTTCGTGGTTTTATTCATCACACACACACACACACATATATATATATATATATATCCCGTGGTTCGGATTCTACCTTCCCACGTAAAGCTGTAGGTCCTCTCCGTCGTACGACCTTAGATGTTGCGAAGGAGGTTAAACAACCCTAATTAATATATATATATATATATATATATATATATATATATATATATATATATACATGACAAATAAAGATGCTAAAAAAAATAACATAACTGGCAGAAATAGTTCCTCTGAAGACGAACTACTACAAGAAAATACACTTGATTTTGATTTTACACCACATGATGATGATAAATCGTGAGCTATAGAACAACTGACATCACACTCACACATTCAGCTACAGGTCCAGACAAATGGGACACTACACCAATTGAAAACTGTAGGAATGAATTAGCTATGTCCCTGTACTGGATATGGAGAAGATATCTGGACACATGAGAAATATCGGACATCCTGAAGAGAGTAAATTGGCTTGGTTTAGGAGAGAGTTACTTTCTTGAGCTTTCCATTTCACATAGCCAGATACATCCAACCTATCTGGGAGGGAGATAGTCTGTGGCAAAATCTGTCACGGAGCAAGGGGTATCATAGGGACTACCAAAACAGAGCTATAAGGGCTGTTCCAACGAAGACTGCTAATATCTTCGCCTCGAGATTTGAACCTGATCTTACTGCCGAGGAGTTGCAGGCATTTGTGGAAGATAAAGTGAACCTTCAGATTACATGTAAGAAAATTAACTCCAGGCGGAGAATGTACAGTTTCTTTCAAGTCACAGCAGTCTGTGATGATCCAGGGGTATTTATGAACCCAGCAGTATAGCTGGAACGAACGTATGTACGGTGGTTCTATAAAAAGAAGGGAAGAAAAACACCTACAGTACCTCTAACAAATTCTGGAGAGAGTAATCATGGAGATATCATGCTTCGTACTATGAAGAAAATCCAGCTGGGTCTAGTGCTGTACCTGCTGTACCTGGTATAGATGGAATTCAGCATGTAGAGAATATGCCTTCTCAAAAGATCGATGGCAGAACCTTTGCATCTTCCTAATACAACATTCAAGTTAATCTCTTATAAATGTACAGGTCTAAGCTTTGGCAATAACGGCAAACACATGCGGATCATAATTGATAAACTGTTAGAGAATGCTGATATTCTCTGTTTGCAGGAAACAGGACTTAAAGACATGAGTAGTCTCACAAGTGACTTTCATGGGATAGGGGAGGCTACCAGAGATAAACAAGATGGTCTCCTTGCAGGTCACCCACCTGGTGTGGTAGCTATCCTGTGGAGGTTAGAATATGGGAAATATATTAGTGAATTACAACTTGGTTTAAAGTGGTTAACTGGAATAGAAATTTGTGTTGACAATAAAAAAATTGTAATTTTGTGTATCTATATGCTTTTTCAGACAGTTGATAATGAAGAAGATTACTTCATTAAATTGGGGTAGGTCAACAGTATTAATGATGAGTTGGATGCAACATGTGTAGCTATTATTGGTGATCTCATTGGTAATATGTGCTTAATGATAATTCTTTGTTTAGTAACCACTTAAAAGCCTTCTGTGAAGATAATAACTTGACCCTTTCATCCAGGTGTAGTCTTCCTGGTGATAGCTTTACTTATGTCAGTGATAGTTGGCACACTACATCATGGTTGGATCACTGTATATGCACACCTGATGCAAATCAGGCAGTTTTGAATATTGCAATTTTGTACTCCTATACTAGTTTTGATCATATACCTCTCTTAATTGAGTTTGACATTGATTGTATTCCAGTGCTGTCACAGGCAGAGCAGGCGAGAGCTGCCACGGGCCCCGGAGAAGAATTGGTATATGGGCCCCCCTGTTTACTCAGTATTTTATTATGAATGTTTTTTTGTGTACATAACAAGGTAAACAAGCAAACTGATTATATGTCCAAGTCACTATTCAAAACATACAGTGTAAATAAACAACTCAGAAGAAAATGACCATTTTATTTTTCGAATCAATTATATTAATTCTATTACCATACAATTTACAAATGCAGTACCAGTCCATGCAGGCAAGACTATTGTTTACTGCAAGATTTTCATAATTAAAAGTGTACTTTCTTTGCCTTCTCTCTAGCAAAGTGGTAAATGATTCTGATGAAATTTAAAGTACGGGATAACTGGCTCTCAATTACAATGGTTCCCAGATTTGTCAGTCGGTCTTGGGCATTGGTGGACCGCAGATAATATTTTATCTGTTTCAGTTTGACTACGATAATCTCTATAAAATGTATGTTCATTAATTATATTTCCTCTCTGTTATTTAATCAATTGCTTTATTAATATTTTTAGATTTTATTCCCCCTCTTACCGAGCCCCCTAGAGGTCCGGGCCCAGGGGATTTATCTCGGCTTCCTCGCCCTCTCAGCGGCCCTGGTCACAGGTAAATAATACAAGTAAAGCGAAGTTAGAATGGTCCAGAATTGACGATAAGGGCAAACGACAGTACTGTAATAAGTCTGACATATTGCTAAGTAATATATGTATCCCTAATGATGCTCTAGCTTGTCAGGACATAAACAGTATAACTTTGCCCAATAATATAGGCCAATAACTTTGACCAATATTATGTCTAAGGTGTTTGAATATATATTCATTCTAGACTTGAATGTTACCTGTATACTAGTGATAACCACTTTGGTTTAAAAAAAAAACGTGGTACTATACTGACCTTAAAAGAGGTGGTCTGTAAATACAGTACCAAACTTTAAATGCTAATGTATTTTTGTTTTTCCTGGATGTCTCTAAGCCTCTAAGGGGTGGCGAACCTTTTTACAGTTGCGTGCCAAAAAAAACCACGTAAACCATAAAAAAAAATTCCCGTGCCCACCAAAGTTTATATATATTACACCAAATTATAAACATTAAGTTTATTATTTTATACTCATTTTTTGGATAACAATTTCTATGCTTAGGCGTGTCAGGCAAATCTTATCGCGTGCCATAGGTTCGCCACCACTGCTCTAAGACATTTAATTGTGTTAATCATGACAAATTTTATATGGAACTTTTAAATCGTAATGTACTTGGTTACTTGGTTCGTATATTAATATTCTGGTATAATCACCAGTATCTCCCGACTTATTCAATGTTTATATGGATAACCTCTCTGTTGTACTGAATACTCGTAAAATAGGCATCTTGGTACAATGATTGTTAATCATTTGATGTATGAAAATTATCTAGTTCTTACTTCTCCATCTGTAAAAGAGCTCAGCCCACTTCTGAAAGTTTTTGAAAGGTATGGGAACGATAATGACAAAATATAATCCTACTAAAAGTCATATTATGATTATGAGATCTAAGGACTACAAGTATATAAAATTTCCTGCATTTCAAATGAATGGTATGGTGCTGTCTGATATGACCCAGACTAAGTATCTGGGCCACATACTAACTGATGGTCTTTCAGATGACTATGACATTCTAAGGCAATGTATACAATTATATGCTCAGGGAAATACTTTGGTTAGAAAATTCCATATGTGCACATTGCTGTTAAGATGACCTTGTTCAAAACTTTTTGTACCCCCAATGTATACAGCTCATTTGTGGTGGAATTACAGGCTGTATAATGTGAGAAAACTGTATGTTGCATGCAATAATATTTTTAGGAGTTTATTAAGAACTCCTAGATTTATAAATGGTGCTCCTTCTAGTACCAGTATGCTATCATATTTGTAGTCAATAAGGTGCCTAACTGTGCCAGTGTCATACGCAATTCTGTATTTAGATTTATCACTAGGCTTGGTAAATCAGTCAATAAAATAATAGAAACCATGGTTCGTGGACTGGTATCTGATATATTTTATAGATCTGAAACCTGGAAGCATTGACGTAGGCAACTGTATGTTCATTATTTACAGTATTCCATTGGCCAACATATTACTGCTCCAGACAACTGCCTCTTAACCTTCTATGGCCCACTCTTATAATGTTTGTACTTGTTGAATCTGCAATAAAGTTTGTTTGTCGTGAGCCAGGTGTTTAGTCTTATTTCTTTTGGTAACTGATTAAATAGTCTTTGCACTCTCACGACAAAATTATTTTCCTTCAGCAGTGTCGAAAATGTACCTTGTCTTGCCTTCAGTTTGGAAAGACTACAATGCGAGAACGCGTGTCAGCTTTACATAATGCAAACGGCAAAGCAACATCATTCTAAATATTTTCATTCAATAAATCTGTTATTATTTATTGACTTTTATTATCAATTCAAAAACTATGGAAAAGCCGAAGTTGTCTATTTATTTTTGATAACCTTGTCTCTCTCTCTTTCTTAGAAAACTGATGCATCGAAGAAGATCATAACAGAGACCCATCAATACAACCAGAAGAGCCAAATTTCAAACATAATCACACACGAACCAACTAACCAGCCCTGCTGTCTCCCAAACAATAATAATAAAGAGGATGAGTGTACGGAACAAATGTGTTTCAGTGAATGCATTTGTTGTTTACAGTCTGTAACTTCAGAGAAGATTTATGTTGGCGCATTTAACAAGGAATCTTTTGTTGAATTTCCGGACTCCATTAAGTCTTTTAAATATTGTTGCAAGAGTGCTCATATATTAGTTAAGTAAAATGAAAAGGAATTGGGTATTTTGCGAAGCAAGGCCTTAAGAATAGGCCTACGCAAGAAATTTCTAGAACAGTGTGTATGTACGTTCATGTAACTCCCACACATCGCTTATCGTTAAAATAAAACTACTTTGGACGTATTCACAGGAAATAGTTTTAGCGATTAGTTGCACAGTTGCATTATAAATACTCGTATCATTCCAGGTGTATGATACTTCAGGAGCAAGATGTACATCAAGCTCGCGTTTCCTCTCGGGAAACGCTTTCAGATGCTCCTAGTTTTAATTTTTGAATCTCAAATATAAATACAACATCAAATTCGATTTACAAGTTACGCAGAAAAGATAAAATAATTATCTACATATTCAAAAACATCCTTATGAAAAAGATTCCGTTTGAGTTTCTACCTAATTGTAAAGTATTTAAGTCACTGTCAAATAATGTCTTCTGTTTTTACATTTTAAACTACTTATCCGCAAGTATGAGGTTAAATATCCTATAACTGTTATACAATAAAGCGCTTATATCATTATAGGGAGTTTATTCAGAAAGGAAGTCTGCAATTAATAACCAGCTGTTGTTTCATTCTATCGCACTTTTCTAAGAAAGGCGTTGACTTTACATTTTAAAGACAGTTAGTCGTTTTTCTATTACGTTGGTTTATATTTACATTTTATAATGTAGGCTTATTTGTACAAGTTCTTTCATATATACCAAAATTCAGAGAGTGTAAGCCTATATGCAAATAAATGTGTGTGTGTGTGTGTGTACGATAATTTCAATGGGCCTAATGTTTATGTATGTATTACCCCGACTGATATTTCGTTGAAAACACATTGAAAAGTGTCTTGAGGGCTAGGTTAGACTAGTTAGATCAAATTGAGTTAGGTTAGATTGTTAGGGTAATAAAAAAAATGTCGATATAATATCCTACTGACAAAATGTATTTAGGTTCTATGTAATACATTACTGTAATTGTTTTCAATAAACAAGTCTGTAGGAGGATATTTAGACGCCACGACAAACTAAGTTTACAGCGTGAACCTCTCCGGAGAAATTTATTCATTTTTCCTGTCAGGCATTTCTTGCTTTGTTTACAGTTTTCCATTGGCCACACCTTCCCCAACTGGAGACTGGGGAAAGGGGGTGAAATGGAGGCTACAGAAAGGGGGAAGGGTTTGTTTCTAAGAAAAGGGGAGAGTACCTTAACCAAAAACAAATTTCCCACTCCAAGACGCCAGATTTTCTACGCTTCTAATTGGATAATTTCAATCTTCGTCAAACGTTGCGTTGAAATTTTTTTTTAAATGACAAAAACACATTTCTGGATTATTATTTAGGTAAAATTACAAATACTGTTCAGTTTATTAATAATTAATTAATTAAATTTGAACAGATTTTTCTTTTTAAATTGAAGTCGGAACCAAATGTAATCGATTCGAATGTTGATACCCAACTACACATCATATGTGAAAAACAGGAAAAGATAAATTACGAAGAAAACGTTTAATTTCAGAGAGAGAGAGAGAGAGAACAAAAAATATAACTATATTAAAAAGTTTATTGGCTGAAATAATTTTTAATAAACTTACAACTTTTTTCTGTTTACGCCAGTTTATAATTAGTTAAACTAGAACAAAGAATAAAAAACATTGCGGTATAAAGAAACTACAAATAACCATATCTATTTCTAGAAATAGTCTGAAATATGATCTATAAATGTTTGCAGTACTTGTTTTATAGCTAAGACATGACCACAGCGGCCATACATTTGCGTAACTTTTGTTTTGTGTCATAAATTACAAGAAAATAAAATATTTACCTAAAATAAACCGGTTTTAATATTTAATTATGATATCCGAGCTTTTACGGTCATAAATTCTAACTAATAATGTGATGGTCCTAAACTATGTAGAACCAAATTTTATATATATATATATATATATATATACACACCTTACCTTATGAACCTTATGTTGTTTCGTGCGTTGGTCTCTCTTCACACGGAGGTCAAGCTGGTGGCCCCGCCTCTAGGTCTGGCCTGGTGGAGGAGCGAGTTGCTTTCTTGCGCTCTCCACCGTACATAGCCAGGCACGCCCGGCTCATCTGGTACTGTCCTGAGCCAGGCATCCAGTCTTTTCTTCAAAACTTCAACTTTGACCCCGTTACGTTTCTGAGGTCCTTAGGAAGCTGTTGAAAAGTCTTGGCCCCCTGACAACCAAGCTATTTTCCTTCAGGTTGAGGAGGTCCCTTGTCGGCCTTTAATTTGGGAACACTACACATTCTGCCTTTCCTATTTTCCAGTGTTGTTTGAATGGTAATTGGGTTTAGTTTTAGGTTTGGTACCAGTTTTTCGATCATTTTCCATATGTAGATTATGTGTACCTCTCTCTTCTTCTTTCCAGTGAGTACAGATTTAGTTTACGTAGTCTTTCCCAGTAGTTGAGTTCTTTGCAGCCATCAATCTTGGCTGTGAAATGCCTTTGCGTTTCTTCTAGTTTATTAGTTTCTTCCTTTTTATATGGGGACGTAAAACTGAGCAGTATTCAAGTTTTGGTATAATCAGTGTTTTTAGCAGGGGAATCATTACTGTCCTGTCCCTTCTCTTGAACGTTCTTAGTACCTGTCCGGCGACTCTTTTGCTTTATTTATCGCTATCTGATTTTGTGTTTCGAATTTCGCATCATCTGTCATTATTATCCCGAGATCAATCGCTTTCGTGCTTCTCTGAATTTCCTGTCTATCTGGAGCATAATATGCAGTCTGTTTAAGTTCTTCTTTTCTACCATATCTCAAGAGCTGAAATTTCTCGGCGTTGAATGACATGTTGTTGTCTTCTGACCATTTGTATATTTTGTTCGTGTCCCTCTGCAAGGCCTCCACGTCATGTACATTAGGGCGGAGTGAAAAACTCATTTTTCGAATTTTCAAATTGGCTAGTGTGGAAAATGTGTGGAGTAGTGAGGAAATAAGCTGGTATAAATTTAAAATCATAACATTAATATCTTCAGGTGCCACAATGACCTTCAATATTGAAAAAAATTGAAAAAAGCAGATTTTAACCAATAATTACAGAAGAGTCCACGATGCACAATAGACAAGAATTTATTCACACTTGTATAAAAATAGCTCAGTCAACCTTTAAAAAAAGTTTCTATTCTCTAAAAACAGTTTTCTATAGTCAGCTCACTCAGCTGTCACGTGAGTACCTCGGTTCAGTGTAGCTGTCGCTCTCGTAGCAGGTGGGTGTTCTGTTGTTGGCGTTACTCAGATAGTCTAAACTATATTTCTTATATATTTTGCATTTCTGTATTGTGTTGCCCTAAGTTTGCCATGTACTATTAACTGAAATTAACGTATAATTGATATTAGCTCTTTCTTTTTCAGATTTGTATACTTTCAAAATGTCTCGAGTTTGTGCAAAATCAACCAGGGCCTCAACTGAGTGCCCCATGTTTGGTATGGGGGAAGATTTGTGGCACAGGAATCTTCCTACATACGAAGGAGTTTTTAAATATTACTTGTTTGTAAGAAACGATTTGAAACAGAATACTAATAAAGATCCTTCAATATCTCAAATATTAGAACAAGTTGTTGATAAATTGAAAACAATTTGGGAAAGTGCTTCCGTCCCAATTCTGTCAGACAGGCGAATTGAAACAATGTTCAGAAGCTACCACGAAAAGTATCGTGTCATTATGAAGCCATACCAAAGCAGAAAAAATTCTGAAGCTTACAAAGCAAAGATTGATATGTTCAAAAAAGAAGCACACACGAAACTTTTTGACATTGCAGCGTGCAAGTGCAAAGTACTAACACAATGTTCTTGTCCCAAAGAAAAAACGGTTCCAAAGGAAGAAGTGACGTTCCTCTTAGATCAAAGGAGTGAAAGAAAACTGTTTATTGATAGAGTAGATATTACACTCTCAAAAAAAAAGCATCTACGTTGCTAAGAAAGCAAAAAGAAGCTGTGAGGCTCACCAAAGAATCTTCACAGGAGAAATTGCAGGATACAAATGTTGAATTATCATCATCGACATCAAATAGTGAAAGTGAATCTGGCGAAATATCAGACGATACATTTCCAGAGCCAGTTAGCTCGAAGAGAAAGCTCGAACAACCTGAAGAACAATTATTCAAGAAAAGGAAAACTACAAATCTACCTTCAGTGGCTACTGCTTGTGACAGGACTGCAGTTTCAGATCGAGCTGCAGCATTCATTGTTAGTGCAGTATTGCAAGATATTGGAGAAGTTTCTATTGACAATACATCTGAAGTAGTGGATAGGAGTAAAATCAGAAGAGAAAGACAAAAGAAGAGATCAGAAATTATGAAAGATCAAAATCAGGTCCCAATCAGAGGAATCTATTTTGATGGTCGAAAAGATTCTACACTCTTCCAAGAAAAAAAAGAGTCCAAAGTATATCAGAAGAAGGTAACAGAAGAACATATCACTTTAGTGAGAGAACCTGGTTCAGATTATTTGGGCCATTATTCTGTGAATTCTGGATCAGCTGAAGAAATATGTAAAGGAATGTTTGAGTATATTGGAAATAATGACATGAACCTGGAAAACCTTGTTGCCATTGGATGCGATGGTGCAGCAGTCAACACTGGAGAAAAGGGAGGCGTTATAAGGCTTATAGAATTGAAGCTGAAGAAGCCAGTTCAACATTTAGTGTGCCAGCTCCATGCCAATGAATTGCCATTACGCCATTTAGTTGCAAAGCTGGATGGAAAAACATCTGGCCCCCGCGGATTCACCGGTCCTATTGGCAGGGAATTAGAGAACTGTGAGAGTCTTCCTATTGTCGAGTTTGAAAGGATTGATGCTGAGGAACCAACTGTAGACTGTGAAGATCTTAGCACCGACCAAAAATATCTAATTGATATTCATCAGGCCATAACAAAGGGATATTGCTCTCCAGATCTTGCTCATCGTAGTCCAGGCAAAATGGCACATTCACGATGGCTGACTACAGCAAATCGTTTGCTTCGTCTATACGTTTCAACTGTAAGTCCATCTGAGAACCTCATGAACATTGCTTCTTTTATAATGAAGGTCTACATCCCAATGTGGTTTTCTATTAAGCAAAGTACGTCTTTTGTCAATGGCTCAAAACATGTTTTCAAAACTATTGAACTAACAAGAACACTGAATGACGAAGTAAAGGATATTGTAAACCCTGTCATACAAAGAAATGCATTTTTTGCAAATCCAGAAAATATTCTAGCATCAATGATTCATGATGACCGCAGCGCCATAAGAGAATTAGCGTGGAGGCGAATAAAGAAAGCAAGGCAAACAAACAAGGAAAAAGTTGTGAGGCGTTTCACAGTACCTGTTATTCAATTTGAAGCTACTGATTATACTGATTTAATTAATTGGCAAAAATGCATTGTCACTGAACCACCTGTGACAAGACACCTGACAGAAAATGAGATTGAAGAATTCATAGAAAACAAGAGTACCCCTCCATTCGAGAAATTCCCTTGTCATACACAAGTAGTAGAAAGAATGGTAAAATTAGTGACTGAAGCATCATCAAAAGTATTTGGATTGAACGCGCGAGATGGCTTCATAAGATCAACACTTCAGTCACGTAAAAAAATGCCATCATTCGAAAGTAAAGCTGAATATAAAGTTTAAATAAAACGTTAATAGAAAAAAACATGCGCAAGGATGGGTGGTGGAGGGCATGGTGGGAGCTCGACACGCAGCACCTCCTCGTGGTGAGTTCTGGATTATTTAGATCATTAATCAAAAGAACATTGATCTAAATAAACTAAGAGCTGCGTAATTCAGTAACTATTTTGGTAATTGGAACACTTAATATATAATAATAACAAGTAAGTTTCAGTTATTGTACTAATGCAGATATAAGAAAATCATTATATTTCACTTTTTTCGACGGCTTTGTGGCACCTGAAGATATAATTTCGCAGGACTAATATTTATGCACAGTCATTATCTATAGCACCCACATATTTTCCGCACTAGCCATATTTGAATTTCGAAAAAAGGTTTAAAAACCTCATTTTCGATCCGCCCTAATGATGTCTGTTAACATGATAATGAACAGGAGTGGGGCCAGTACTGTCCCTTGTGGTACTGAGCTGCGTACTTCCGATTCTGATGATGATATACCTTGAATTTTGACGACCTGCAGACGATCTCTAAGGAAGTTGTAGATCTATTTTCCTACTTTGCCTGTTATTCCCATATATTTAATTTTATGTGCTATTACACCATGGTCACATTTATCGAAAGCTTTAGCAAAATCTGTGTATATAACATCGTAGTTGTCATTGCCTTCCAATGCATCAAGGATATTGTTGTAGTGTTATATTAGTTGTGATAGACATGATCTACCTGATCGGAATCCATGCTGATTTTCGTTGAATCTTTCCCGTCTCCAGGAAATCATAAATTTTCTCTCTAACTATTCTTTCAAATACTTTGGTGAGGTGGGACGTCAATGACACTGGTCTATAGTTCTTTGCTTGAGATCTGTCCCCTCCTTTATGTATAGGGACAATGTTTGCTCTTTTCAAGATGCTCGGTATTTCCCCAGTGTTTAGGGATCTTCTCCATATCCAGTATAAAGGTGTAGCTATTTCATTTTTACAGTTTTTAATCAATAATGCGTTCCAATTGTCCGGACCTGCAGCTGAATGTGGTTTCATTTGTCCTATAGCTCTCGCTACATCTTCTGGTGTAAAATCAAAGTCTGTTATATACTCTCCTTGCAATTCCTCTTCAAAGAATGCATTTATGTCAGGTATCGCTTTGTCACTTTTTGGGGTACTGAAAACTGATTCATATTGAGCTCTCAATGTATCAGATATTTCTTTTGGATCGTCGGTTAGTTCATTATTTCTCGTCCTGAAGGGCCCAATAGTGGCGTGGCTTTGGAGCCCTCTCGCGGGGATCTTGTAAAACTCGGAGATTTCCTCTTTCATGTGGTGTATGCCCAGTTGATGCACGGTTGATAGGTACGGAAGTATTCTCAGTTGAAATCGGATGAATCATTTTGAATAGCCCTGTGTATATATATATTGACGATTGGTTAGGTTAAGTCGTAATATTTTCATTAGTTTTAACGAAAATATCACAACTTAACCAAACCAATCGTCAAGGGCATACATTTAACCTAACCTGGCATTCAATTAACTGGGGGAGTATCTCCAGGTGGAGCGAACTGGGGTGAAGTATCTTCAGGTGGATCAGGCTTGAGGGGGAAGATCTTCAGGTGATCGCAGATCAGTTTTACACAATGGTGATAGAAGGAACTAACATAACCACTACGACTCCTATCGGTGTAATCTTAAACTAAAAATTTAACATAAAAATAAAATAAATTTTGCCACCTGAAGATCAGGGCCCCCAGATGAGGCTGGGGGCCCTGATCTTCAGGTGATCCCTAAATTTAAAGAACTGCAGTCTGCGAAAATACGTTATATAGGTTAAATAATTTTAGACCGTAAAAGGTACCTGAATTTGCAAACATTAATATAGGACCGTAAAAGCGTGGATACCTTTTAATTATATATGACAGTTCTTCGTTAACTGAAAATACTGAAATAAATGTAAATAAATCATTATTATTACGGTGATACATTGAGAATATTAATAAAATATAAATAATGATATTTTTATTATAATTACCCTTTAAAACATTATTAAAAGAAAACGGATTATAATAAGGTACACTTAGTTATTTCTTAGAACTACACCAATAATATTAAAAGATGCTACAAGAACTATCTACGAGTCAAAATTTTTGCACAGTAAATACTGATTACAGTACGGAAGAATACTACAAACAAGTTAATAATTTCAAGTGTAATGTAGTTCTAGTTACGAGTTTCTTCAAGTTTAATATCGTCATTGCTTTTACAAAACAACAATTATTATGTTTTAAAACAAAACTCCGAGAGAGAGAGAGAGAGAGAAAGAGAGAGAGAGAGGTAATAATGACATACAGTCGATTAAAAAAGTCGTATCCGTGAAACTGCACGTTTCTTCCCTATTTTATGGGTAAGAAACGGGGACTGTACATATGGTACCTAACTGTAAAGAGATGATAGTGCCAAATCTCATACCAAATGCCACAAACCTACATCGAGCCAAACAACAGAAAGGGAATAAGATGCAGCATCCCTCAATTAAAAGCAAGACAAGGAACAGCCTGTGCTTCGAGGGGAAACAGTGCCAGCCACCGTCAGAGGGCCATGATCCTTTAATTAACCAGACACCAAAGGCACTAAGAGACATAACAGGCATCGAACTGGACAATTTTAAGAGAAAACGAGATTTGGCACAAGTGTATCTAATTTCGCTGGAAGGAGAACTAAAGAGGGCAACCCTCTCCTACGTCAAACTATACCCAGAGGCAGAGCATCGCGGTCATAAAGTGCTTTGAGTGAAAACAATATATATATATATATATATATATATATATATATATTACACCCCAAAGTGGGTCGACAAGGTTGACCTTCGTCTGAACGAACGATTCGGGCGGAACTGTTGACTGACAAATATATATATATATATTGTTTAGGAATTAATTTAAATCTTCGATCTTAATCCGAACCAAGAGTACCCTGGATTGCGATTTGTATTACCATCTTTTTATGACCTTTAGTTGTGTTAAACGAGCAAATATGACGGAATCCTTCTTTATTTAACCAATTTTCTGCGATTTTCTTATAGTACTCGGAACTCTTGCACAGTATACATATATACGTAGTGTTTTAAGTAAAATAAGGCCGAGTTTTGAATACTTTAACTACAAACAGAATTTAATATCATACAATCCTTCACTGACAAAAAAAAGAAAAAGAAAAAAAAATTGTAGGAGACGCGATAGGGTGACGGAGATGTTGGAAATCGACAGACAGACAGACGGTCATTGTGACGATGTGGCCCAAATCAACAAAGAAGGATTGTTGTTGTGGAGGTTGGCGCTGGCCTAGCCTAGCCTCGCCAAGACATTCCTAAGAGAGGGGAAGAAGCCTTGGGGGCGGGGCTAAGCTAAGCCATGTCGGCCTCACGGCTTTTATTAGTATTTATAGATTCATAATTCTTTTACTGATATATAAGTAGTAAAGTTTATTTGTACATTATAAATGCAATGAATGTATTTTAATATGACTTTTTTTTCACTGTCGTGAAGGTAATAATAACTTCAGGACGAGTTTATTAAATATGTAAAATACCAAAAGAATTAATATGTTATGGCAGAGCTTGAGGGTAGGAAAAAATACCCAAGGTGCCAAACCTTCCCCCAGAAGAGGGTTAATCGGGAGGGGGCCGGGGGAGAGGTAAGGTTGGCTGAATTTTGGGGTGAGGGCACTTTTCTTAAGTTCTCGACTGGTGTGCCCATGTTATAGTAATGTGAAAGAGCAAAAAATTTTGGTGTGCTTTTAGTGCATTTTATATTTGAACGCTGAATAAAATAATATCAGAGCAATTATGATCGTAATAAGCTTTTACTTATTATTTGTAATTTGCCAATAAAATAATTAAGAAAGAAAGTCAAAGTCTAAATTTAAACAAATAATATATACATATTTTTCGAAAGATTAAAAATAGAAGATGGGTTTGCTTTAGTGTTTTATTAAGGACATAATTTATTACGAATTGTATTTATTTTCATAATATGGTTAAAATTAGTTGATCACAATAATGAATAAAGTCTAGGGCTTTTACCAAAATGACACTAAATACAAGTGATGAGATCTGCAGACTGGATTATACGTTGTAAGAATTAAGTATATATTCACCCGACACTAAAAACATACACAGTGATGCACATGCTACTTTTACGTACACAATATCTTTCGTACACACAAACGCCACAAACGCCTACAGTAGTAACATCATAATGGATGTTAAGAAGTCATTCACACTAAGAGTAACTTTATATATATATTTTTTTAACAGATTTAATGCAAATACAAAACAATATTTTTTTTAATTATTACCAATTCGATGAAATAGAGAAGATAAATTTTAATAAATATTTGAAAATTAGTTTGCAAATTAAATGAATTTTTATTAATTTAAAAAATTATTTTGAATTTGTTTTCGATTTTAATGAAGTGCATTTAGTTTCTCTGACTTTGGAAGTGACCTCAACAGTGACCTCAACCATGATTCACACTTTAATAGTGAAAAGGGGCTTTGAGATTTAGTTCCGGTGCACCATGGGGCCTACACCGCCTGATTTATGGCCCTCAACCGGGGGCCTAGACAACTTAGGGGGTTTGCCCCTTAATGGAAATGGGATTGTACCTCCAACCCAACTCTTAAATTGGGTATATCTGACATTAGCCGAAAATCAGATCGACACAGGGGGACCGGGGGGTGGCCAGACCCACTTCAATTCTCTGGAAAACAACCAGGTAAATTAATTTTTAAATTTTGAAGGAGATTTCCCTTATTCTTCTTTCACTAGCCTCCATTGCGACATACTTTCCCCAATTTGCTCAACCATTAGCAAAGTTTGCCAATTAAAGGTATTACGAATAGGATAAACTGAGTCTCAAGACACCACAGAATAATGCCAATTAATCTCAAGGTCCTAAAACTGACAAACGGCAAAAGATATTTTAAATCGTTTTTCGCATATTTTTTTAAAACAAAGTTTCTCATTTGACTCGAGAAAATGCACACATACTCTTATATTACAAATTCTACATAATATAATAATAAATTTTTTATATTCCCAAATTGTTAAAAATTCTGAAAGTATAAATTACTCCATTATATATATATATATATGTGCGTGTGTATATGCGTGTGCATGTTAAAGGTAATGCAGTAATTAATCCAAGGTTAGATAAACGAAGAAACGCACAGCTTTAATAATAAAATATAAATTTAATAATAAGTGTATCTAAGACTAAATATAAAAATATTTTTTATTGGACATTTGGGTTTTGGCTTTATTGGGTTCGCAAAATTACTTTTGTTATAAAGTTAAAATTCTATTTATCAAATGTCTCTTAACATTTAAAGAAATTTTATAATTATGATAATGTTATATAGTTATAAGTGATAATTGGTACTTTTCCGTTATGCCCCACAATTTTTTCTTTTCTTTCCCGGTTAGGTCAACTGTACGCCCTTGACAATTGGTTAGGTTAAGTCGTGATATTTTCGTTAAAACTAACGAATATTCTAACGAAATACTAACAAAAATATCACGACTTAACCTACCCAATTGTCAAGGGCGTACAGTTGACCTAACTGGGAAAGAAGAAATTGCGGGGGTATATGGAAAAGTACCTAATAATCAAGGTTACGCAATGGGTCACAATAGTCTGGCCTGAGCTTTGTGTCAGTGTCTGGCACTCTTGACCGATTCATTATTATTATTTGCTAAATCATTTTTTGAAGTTTGACAGACCTGTCTCAAGTGTATGACCGGAGAGATTACTTTTAAGGAATTGGTGAGAGAGGGGGGGGGGGGGGTATTTCTATACGAAATAGAAGGGGACGTAGCACCAGCCGCCCTGCATTCCTTTTTACACAAAATTTAAAAATTATACAAAATGCAAGATTCTACATGATAATATTTGATCCTTTTAGTCATAGTTTCATTGTCTTGCAAAATAAATGCTGCAAATATGTTTATTATATATTTTTGTGACTTTTTCCTCTTTCTTTTCTGCAAAGACGGTATGTAAACTACTGTACCGTGTGCACCCGTCACTATGTCTGCATTATAGAAGTATCTTGCATTCAGTACGTACACAGTGAAGTTATATTACAGAGTTGGGGAGCATAACTGTAAAGAAACAAGTCTTAGCCGTTGTTAAAATGTTATAAATAGGTCTTGGTGTAAAGAAAAGCATATGGTTAAATGTTAAAAACTGTTAAAATATGTTTATATAGCTATTTCGAGTCTATATGTAATTATGCGAAGACTAGAAAACGTATAGCTACAGGGAATCTACTATATACGATGACAGACGATGCTAAACTCTGACTTATTTGTAAACTGGGTCATTTATTATTAATTTAACTTTAAAGAGATAGTAAAAAAATTATTATAAACATTATAAATGTTTGTCTTTAGCGCCATTTAATAGCGATATTGTATTTTCATTACTTTTATTTTTAGGCCTATTTTTCGTTTTATTAATTTTATTATTAGATATTTTGGTGCTTGTAGGCCCTACTTTTATTAAATTTTTAGTCCTACTTTTGGTTTTAGTGTTTTATTATCATTATTAGTTGTAATTTGAAAGTTAGTTTTTTTCCTTCTGACAATAAAGTCTTCTGACACCATTTTTCATTCTATTTCGTAATTTTTGTGACACACTGTAAAGCGAAATGCGATATTTTAGGTTGTTATTGAACAATCGTCTAATTTCATTTTAGTACGACATATTTTGGTTTTCTTACATATGGTTCGTCCTTCCGTTATTACCTTTAAACCTATTTCTAAATTCTTAACAATCAGTATACCTTTCCTCTAGGCCTATGAGTAATAATAGGCCTAAAATATACTCGCGATGCTCAGACGGAAATAAACAGAACGTGCCCTTTTCCTGAAATCGGTCGCACCACATGTTTCCTGTACATAGCAAAAAGTTCACTTCGCATTTTCTTTTTCCACTTAAATTTAATTTAAAACACGAGGCACTATTTCGTCTTTCATCTTGAGGGATTTTGAGGAAAGTTCCCTAAAAGGATTCCCAATAAAACTTTGTTGTTTACAAAAGATTCATATTTTTTCTCTCCCCAAATATGTATATTTACATTGTAAAATAAGTATTAAAAATGGTCCTGTACAATTCGATACACAACTTTGATAATAATGTTTGTTTTCTTAACGGCAAATTTGGTCTTGTGACGGAGGGCATCTACAGCTATACCCTGGGATCTGAACCCCATCTACGGGTCCCTACATTACCTGGACGGAGAGGGCGGTAATGACATACAGGCTTCATCTGAACATTGTACTCAAACCTGTCGCGTACATGATACTGTACAACCTCTGTACTTAAAAGGTCTGTACAGTAGGACGCAAGTTTACAAAGTCCAGAGCAGTACACAGAAAACAAAAACTTCCTCCCCACCTTCTTTACATAGAAATATCTTCTATTGTCTCAAATCACTCCAAAAAGAAGTTTTGAAAACCATATCTTCTTTCTAAAGAAGTTATATATCATTAAAAGAAGGTATCGTATCATCTGACAGGAAGCTTTGATATCCAAAAGAAGGAAGAACTTCCCATAGAATGTACCTTTCCAAAAGAAATTAAGTTCCAAATTTAGATTTTCTTTTGAGTGCATTTCAAATAGAGTGAAAGAAGTCTATTATCATAATTAGCTAAATAACTTTTAATAGTACTTATATGGTTCAGGGGCAAATGGGCGGCAGACAACTAGGCGACGGGACAAATGGGCGACGACCAACTAGCCGACAGGACAACTTGGCGACAACCAACTAGGCGACAAACAAACTAGGCGACAACAAATATATATATATTTATTTATTTATTTATTTATACATTATGTATATTCATACATTAGATAGAAATTAAAGGTCCAAGTTTGAAAAGACTTTATTACACATAAAATAAAATATGATAAATCATTAAGATAAAATAATTATAAATCGTTATTTATATAATTGAGGCAGATTATATAATTGTTATGCAGATGGAACAAAATTGTACCCCACACCCTCTAGATCAGTGGTTCTTAACCTGGGGGGCGCGCCCCCCTAGGTAATTTCCAGGGGGGGCGCGATCCCTTGGGGAAAAACACTAATTGTATTTGTTATTCTCTTAACGAGAGCATGGGCTAATATTGAGAAGTTTATGAAAAAATGCAAAAGTATCCCCCTCCAAGGGGGGCGTGGAGGGAAGGACCAATTCCTAGAGGGGGCATGGTAGTAAAAAGGTTAAGAACCACTGCTCTAGATAGAGTAGAATCTACTGTTTATGAAAAGGTGCTCTAAGTGTGGGAAAGTGTGTTCCTTTGATAAAAATACCCAGTTCTTTCGTTGCCAAAAGCGTCGGTCAGATCTGTAAAAGTAGCAGAAAAAATGAAGAATTAATGCCCAGTTAGGTCAATTGAATGCCAGGTTAGGTCGATTGAATGCCAGATTAGGTCAATTGAATGCCCGGTTAGGTCAACTGCACGCCCTTGACGATTGGTTAGGTTAAGTCATGATATTTTCGTTAAAAACACAAAGTCTTTTCAAACTTGGACCTTTAATTTCTATCTAATGTATGAATATACATAATGTATAAATAAATATATATTTGTTGTCGCCTAGTTTGTTTGTCGCCTAGTTGGTTGTCGCCCAGTTGTCCTGTCGCCTAGTTGGCTGTCGCCCAGTTGCCACCGAAGGTACTATATATATATGCAAAATTTGCCCCTACCAGGAGTTCGAACCCACTACTTTTTGAAATGAAAAGGTTTATTGGCAGACTATAGTCCATATGACAAATATTATTAATACGATGACAGTTCACATACTAAGGATAAAAATATACACAATTGATTAAAAATGATACAGTAATGTCAAAGTTAAGTGGAGCTACAGACACGTTTTCGTACCAAGAAGTCCATAGCTTAGAGGATAAACGGCAGGACTCATGGATAGCTTGGATAATCGGGTTGGTTGATTTTTTTAATTCTTTGCATTAGACTGTATTGAGCACGTCTTGTTACCTCCGGGAAGCTCAGGACATTGCGGGTAGCAAACATTTGCGAAGTTGAGCATCTCGGGGGTAATTTATGTGAGTCTAAAAGACCCGTTGTACAGCAAATTTAGAGTTCTGCCAGAACCTTTTTTATAATTCACCCAGAGTTGCTGTCCGTATATATTACTGCAGAAAGTACGAAAGAGAGTGTCTTTAGCTTCACTTGTACAGAACCGAAAGTTCCTTATAGTCATATTCGCTTTAGCACAAAGGCTTCGAGATTGTTTTCTTATATCCGAGTCATCGCTCAAGGAGCTGGTAATAGTTTGACCCAAATACTTAAACTCTTGTACTTCCTCAATTACTTCACCTTTCATTTTAAACCTAATGTCAGCTGGCTGATTATAGCTTTTAGGATGAAATTGCATAACCTTAGTTTTTGTAACACATTAAAAAGAACATGTTTCTGCGAATACACTTCGCAGACTTTTAGTAGCCGATCCAGACCTTTAACAGAGGGACTTATTAACACCAAATCATCGGCATAAACTAAGTTATTTATCCTTGTGTTATCTATACAACATTCTACTGTTGCCTCGTTAAGTGAAGCAATTAATCCGTCAATATACACATTAAATAGTATAGGGGAGAGCAAGGAGCCTTGTCTCACCCCGCAAGAGGAGCCAAAACATTCGGATAGTACATTGCCCCACCTGACGGTAAAAGATTGGTGGGAATACCAAAATTTCAATAAATTTAATATGTACATGGGAACCTTCCTGTCTTCTAGTTTTTTAAATAAAATATTGTGGTTCACTCTATCATATGCCTTACTTATATCTAGGAAATAGCTATAAATAGTTGAATTACTGTCAATGTACTTAGATATTGTTTCTTTATGTACATAGATACACAGGTCAGTTGAGTGGGAATTTTTAAAACCAAACTGATTAGATGTCGAGAGGTAATCATTTAATCGGAGTAACATGAGTTTTTCTAGTAGTTTCGAGAAGCAGGAAGCGACAGCAATAGGCCGGCCTGTAATTATTGCTGGACAGAATGTCTCCAGACTTATTTTTGACCAGGGGCAAGATATATACCCTCATGAACTCTGCCGGGATATGGCTATGACCAAGCATGGCGGATAAGAGCAATGATATATGCAGACATACTACGTCATTGGCATATTTTAAGTGCTCATTCGATAGGTCATCTACCCCTGACGCAGAACCAGTCTTTAACTCTTTAATTAACCTTTTTACTTCAGGAACTGATATCAAATATTTTCCCTTGTCCCTCCACAGGCGTTTCGCTGCGCTCTATCTTAAGATTATCCCTACTCACACTGTTAAGAATGTTAGAGTAGTGGTTTTTCCACAGCTTTGCAATTTCATCCTCCCCGACACGCCATCGATTGTCGGAGGGAGGACACTTTTGACACCCGTTTGATTCTTAACAAATTTCCAAAATTTGTTATTATCGTTATTTATGCGAGCTTCACGGGCTTTTGATGCTCGAATAGACTCTTCTTCCCGTTTACATCGCCTTATGGCCGCCTTATACTGACCCCTACTTCCACACCTATTCATTAGGGCGGATCGAAAATGAGGTTTTTAAACATCTTTTCGAAATTCAAATATGGCTAGTGCGGAAAATATGTGGGTGCTATAGATAATGACTGTGCATAAATATTAGTCCTGCGAAATTATATCTTCAGGTGCCACAAAGCCGTCGAAAAAAGTGAAATATAATGATTTTCTTATATTCTGCATTAGTACAATAACTGAAACTTACTTGTTATTATTATATATTAAGTGTTCCAATTACCAAAATAGTTACTGAATTACGCAGCTCTTAGTTTATTTAGATCAATGTTCTTTTGATTAATGATCTAAATAATCCAGAACTCACCACGAGGAGGTGGCTGCGTGTCGAGCTCCACCCATGCCCTCCCAACCACCCATCCTTGCGCATGTTTTTTTCTATTAACGTTTTATTTAAACTTTATATTCAGCTTTACTTTCGAATGATGGCATTTTTTTACGTGACTGAAGTGTTGATCTTATGAAGCCATCTCGCGCGTTCAATCCAAATACTTTTGATGATGCTTCAGTCACTAATTTTACCATTCTTTCTACTACTTTGTGTATGACAAGGGAATTTCTCGAATAGAGGGGTACTCTTGTTTTCTATGAATTCTTCAATCTCATTTTCTGTCAGGTGTCTTGTCACAGGTGGTTCAGTGACAATGCATTTTTGCCAATTAATTAAATCAGTATAATCAGTAGCTTCAAATTGAATAACAGGTACTGTGAAACGCCTCACAACTTTTTCCTTGTTTGTTTGCCTTGCTTTCTTTATTAGCCTCCACGCTAATTCTCTTATGGCGCTGCGGTCATCATGAATCATTGATGCTAGAATATTTTCTGGATTTGCAAAAAATGCATTTCTTTGTATGACAGGGTTTACAATATCCTTTACTTCGTCATTCAGTGTTCTTGTTAGTTCAATAGTTTTGGAAACATGTTTTGAGCCATTGACAAAAGACGTACTTTGCTTAATAGAAAACCACATTGGGATGTAGACCTTCATTATAAGAGAAGCAATGTTCATGAGGTTCTCAGATGGACTTACAGTTGAAACGTATAGACGAAGCAAACGATTTGCTGTAGTCAGCCATCGTGAATGTGCCATTTTGCCTGGACTACGATGAGCAAGATCTGGAGAGCGATATCCCTTTGTTATGGCCTGATGAATATCAATTAGATATTTTTGGTCGGTGCTAAGATCTTCACAGTCTACAGTTGGTTCCTCAGCATCAATCCTTTCAAACTCGACAATAGGAAGACTCTCACAGTTCTCTAATTCCCTGCCAATAGGACCGGTGAATCCGCGGGGGCCAGATGTTTTTCCATCCAGCTTTGCAACTAAATGGCGTAATGGCAATTCATTGGCATGGAGCTGGCACACTAAATGTTGAACTGGCTTCTTCAGCTTCAATTCTATAAGCCTTATAACGCCTCCCTTTTCTCCAGTGTTGACTGCTGCACCATCGCATCCAATGGCAACAAGGTTTTCCAGGTTCATGTCATTATTTCCAATATACTCAAACATTCCTTTACATATTTCTTCAGCTGATCCAGAATTCACAGAATAATGGCCCAAATAATCTGAACCAGGTTCTCTCACTAAAGTGATATGTTCTTCTGTTACCTTCTTCTGATATACTTTGGATCTTTTTTTTCTTGGAAGAGTGTAGAATCTTTTCGACCATCAAAATAGATTCCTCTGATTGGGACCTGATTTTGATCTTTCATAATTTCTGATCTCTTCTTTTGTCTTTCTCTTCTGATTTTACTCCTATCCACTACTTCAGATGTATTGTCAATAGAAACTTCTCCAATATCTTGCAATACTGCACTAACAATGAATGCTGCAGCTCGATCTGAAACTGCAGTCCTGTCACAAGCAGTAGCCACTGAAGGTAGATTTGTAGTTTTCCTTTTCTTGAATAATTGTTCTTCAGGTTGTTCGAGCTTTCTCTTCGAGCTAACTGGCTCTGGAAATGTATCGTCTGATATTTCGCCAGATTCACTTTCACTATTTGATGTCGATGATGATAATTCAACATTTGTATCCTGCAATTTCTCCTGTGAAGATTCTTTGGTGAGCCTCACAGCTTCTTTTTCTTTCTTAGCAACGTAGATGCTTTTTTCTTTGAGAGTGTAATATCTACTCTATCAATAAACAGTTTTCTTTCACTCCTTTGATCTAAGAGGAACGTCACTTCTTCCTTTGGAACCGTTTTTTCTTTGGGACAAGAACATTGTGTTAGTATTTTGCACTTGCACGCTGCAATGTCAAAAAGTTTCGTGTGTGCTTCTTTTTTGAACATATCAATCTTTGCTTTGTAAGCTTCAGAATTTTTTCTGCTTTGGTATGGCTTCATAATGACACGATACTTTTCGTGGTAGCTTCTGAACATTGTTTCAATTCGCCTGTCTGACAGAATTGGGACGGAAGCACTTTCCCAAATTGTTTTCAATTTATCAACAACTTGTTCTAATATTTGAGATATTGAAGGATCTTTATTAGTATTCTGTTTCAAATCGTTTCTTACAAACAAGTAATATTTAAAAACTCCTTCGTATGTAGGAAGATTCCTGTGCCACAAATCTTCCCCCATACCAAACATGGGGCACTCAGTTGAAGCCCTGGTTGATTTTGCACAAACTCGAGACATTTTGAAAGTATACAAATCTGAAAAAGAAAGAGCTAATATCAATTATACGTTAATTTCAGTTAATAGTACATGGCAAACTTAGGGCAACACAATACAGAAATGCAAAATATATAAGAAATATAGTTTAGACTATCTGAGTAACGCCAACAACAGAACACCCACCTGCTACGAGAGCGACAGCTACACTGAACCGAGGTACTCACGTGACAGCTGAGTGAGCTGACTATAGAAAACTGTTTTTAGAGAATAGAAACTTTTTTTAAAGGTTGACTGAGCTATTTTTATACAAGTGTGAATAAATTCTTGTCTATTGTGCATCGTGGACTCTTCTGTAATTATTGGTTAAAATCTGCTTTTTTCAATTTTTTTCAATATTGAAGGTCATTGTGGCACCTGAAGATATTAATGTTATGATTTTAAATTTATACCAGCTTATTTCCTCACTACACACATTTTCCACACTAGCCAATTTGAAAATTCGAAAAATGAGTTTTTCACTCCGCCCTACTATTCATGTATACTTGTCCTAATCTGGGTCTACCATGAATGCATCACAAATCATAGGCGTCTTTCGATTCCCTCTTCAGGGGGCAATAAAATCATTCCATCCAGGAATAATCTTAGTATGATAGTTTGAATAGAAGGCGAGGACACTAGCCACTACATTTCGACGAAAAAAAACGTTAAAACAACGTGTCATATATTAAACAAAAAAACGCGCAACGCTTTCGCGTCCAGAAGCATTTTGCGGTCATTACCTCGAATGCGGGAGGATTAACACGTTAAATGTCTCTGGACGCGAAAGCGTTATGCATTTCCTCGGTTCTTTAATATTGGACACCTTGCGTAAAAATTTCCCGTCGTAGTGTAGTGGCTAGAGGCTTCATCTCCTATTCAAGAAGTGGTGGGTTTGAACCCTGGTGGAGGCAAATTTTGCACTCTGCATAATCGTGCGTGTTTATGCATGCTACTCCATCCAAGTCAGTTATAATTAAAGCGAAACTACAAAAAATCAAAGTCCCGATTGGGACTTATGGGTCACCCTACATACACACACACACACACACACACACACACACACACACACACACACACATATATATATATATATATATATATACCTTGCAACCTTGTAGATGTTCCATGCGTCAGTCTCTCTTCACACGTAGGTCAAATTGGTGGTCCCACTTCGGCCTGGTTTGATGTAGGAGGGAGTTGCTGGTTTGAGCTCTTCATCTCACATAGTCAGGTACACCGGCTCATCTGGAATAGTCGAGAACCAGGATATATACTGTGTATATATATATATATATATAGTGGTGTAGTGGTTAGCGTCGTTAACTACGAATCCATCGGCCCCGGGATCGAGACCCGGCGACAGCAGGCGGCGCGCAGCAAAACCCAGCTGTTCATACTTCCACACAATAAAAAAAGAAATTGGTTGGTAGATAAATATGACAATGTTACAGTTTGTCTGCCTGGCTGCTCTTTTTCCTTGATTTTATGAGTCCGAAGAGCAATGTGGTGTTTATAAAGCTATCACTAATCTACCCTCTTAAGTCCATAATTAAAGAAAACATTCAAGTCAAATATACTAACCCTAACATATAATCTAAACTTAATACCAAAACCACACACTTAGCTTAATAAAAATATATACGACCAGTAGGCCCTGTTTCTACTTAAAGTAAAGGATCACCTGATACTCAGGGCCCCCCAGCCTTCTTTAGTTAGCCTTATAAGGCTAACTAACGAAAATATTACGACCTAACCTAACCAATCGTTAGGTCAACTGTACGCCCTTGACGATTGGTTAGGTTAGGTCGTGATATTTTCGTTAGTTAGCCTTATAAAGCTAACTAAAGCAGGCTGGGGGCCCTGATCTTCAGGTGATCCAAAGTAAACTATCACTGCTTCACTTCGGCTAGTTCCAGTTGCAGTGGTGTCCAAAACCGTTGTAAATGTCGTAGATGGCAGGAAAGGATAGACTTTGCTTCCAAATATATCGATGAAGCTCAGCCTCGGAACTGGGGCCACAAAACGTTCTGACCGTTCACGTTCAGCTCCGCTAGACGAAACAATTTCAATTAAACCGGGAATTCTGTTCCCCAGCCGAACCTAAGCGTTGTTTCAGATTCAAAATTTGAAGCCTATTGAAACGATGGTAGACAAATGTCGCTTACACAAGTTTCGAATCATAAGTCACAGAAAACATACCAGCTAAATAATCTCAGAAAAATGCACGTACAATTCAATTTGTTACAAGTTCTTGCCAGCGCATTTTTTAACCTAGTGAGTGGGCGACATGAATGTCACCCAGTGAAGAAAATTTGTCGCCCAGTAAATGAAATTTTAGGGTACTGGGCGACAAGGAATTTTCAAAATTTGTAAAAATAGAATTGTCTTGGGAGCATTGTCTTGGAAGTCATATAAATACATATAATACATGCACATATGCCACAATTAGAACTGTTTATCCTAAATGTAAATATGAAATTTACATTGAATATTTATATATAGATAATGTTAGTGTTATTTCAGACCACACGGGGATGGTGGCCTGATTAGGGAACATCCGGATCCATAGTATCCTTAATCCAGGGGTGTGCTGGGACGCCCGAACCGGTTGTTAAATTTTGATTGGGTCACCGAACCGTTTGTTTGTTTTTAACAAATATTTAAGTCAGTAGAAATTTATTTATATCTAAATTTTTTTCATTTTTTCAGGATTTTATAGAAAAATATAGGTAGTATCACAAGCAGTGATCGTTTCAATATTTATTTATTTTTTGATGAAAAATTAGTTTATTTTTAGATAATTATGTCATTAGTGAATATAAAGAATATGTAAAATAATTTCTGCCAAAATGTTACAAAATGCTGTTTGGAAAAGCTAAAATGCCCGGACCTCGCTGGGGGAGCTACCGCTCACCCCAGACCCCCTAGCTTAATGACTGCGCCATTGGCGCTGCCGATTTACACCCCTATCTGTACCAGAACCGGTTGTTAAGAAATTGGCAGCACACCCCTACCTTAATCCCACCTTACTTCCCGATTTGCCTTTGTCGCCCAGTGGGAAAAGTTTAAAAAATGCTCTGGTTCTTGCAATGAAACAATTTTAACTAGATCTTACTCGTATAGAGGTTTCAACACCCTCGCACTGTAGGCAATGCTCATTGCTCAAAGACACCACTGTACCCTGTACAATAATCACATTTATAAGTTATTTTCAAAATTACGTTTTACATTAAAATGCAAACCAAACTAAATAGTCCAGTGGTGGGCGCGGTACCAAAATTTGGGTGTGCGTTACGCGGTACTGCGGTACCTCAGCATGCCCAGTGCGTTACGCGGTACTGCGGTACTTTTTCAGGTCCCCCTGGTGCGTTCCGCGGTACTGCGGTACTGCACACAAGAACAACACAAGTAATAGCACATATTTTCAGAAATTGCATATCGGCGATTTCGCACCTGAACTTTCTGCCATAATGGCTAAAAATCGATCTTTGTCACAGAAATGTAACACACGTGCAACCGGCTCAAAAGCAAGCACTGCACTGAGGCGTTGTGATAGGATGGCAACGTAACATGTTCTGAACGAAAACTTAACGTGTCTAGAGTTAGGCTGATGCAACACACGCAGCATTCGTCTTACTGTACTCCTGTAATAAGGTTTACTTCAAAAAAAGTGTTAATTTTTTGAAAAGTCGTGTTTGTCGGTACCGCGGAAAGTACCGCGGGAAATTTGAATGCGGTAGCGGTACTGCTGTACTTTCAGCGATCCTTTGCGGTACTGCGTTATGCGGTACCGGTTTGGTAGTGCGGTAGTACCGCAGTACCGCAGTACCGCAAAAAATACCGCAAGTGCCCAGCTTTGCTAAATACTACTCATAATTTAACGTAATCTATACAATTTAACAGTAAATAATTAAGTTATTCAAACATTAATAAAAAATATATACATTAACATGGAAGTACATATTTAAAAATTACCTGAAGTGACCACAGATCTAATACTGACAAACTCAGGGACTTGTAAGTATCCAACTTTCTTCCAAATTTCTGTAACTTTAAATCTCCAACCCTTATTGTCGAGAAAACAAGCACGAATCATCTCCAAACTGCCATTACTATCAACCACTTCATTTACTTTCAAATCATTCACACCAAGCTCTAGTCTGACACTCCACCTATCGCTCATATTCTACTTTATAATTCTTATAACATGAATTAATGTTATTATTTATTATTATTATTATTATTATTATTATTATTATATTATTTATATCCCATTGAGACTCATGAGTCATGATCAATATGCGGTATTTATTTTCGAGACATTTCCGCGACGAGTTATTTCAATTTCCGCGCGGTTATAGCCACCAATCGTGAGAATGGACGTCCCGAGCAAGTTCCAAGAAACTAATAACAAGCAATAATATTGTTTGTTATTAGTTTCAGTTGTTCTCATTAGGTAGTGCTCACGTGATCCACAGCGATATTATCATTTCATTTTAGTTACGATATTTTAAATACATTTACTAAAAATCCATTAATTTTGATATCCAAATGTACCCCACCACTTTTTGATAGCGATTTGCATTTTGCGCCCATGATCTTGAGTGAAACGGAGAGACAGCTTTCCTTATTAATAATACAACGTTTCGTCCATTTATGACTAACGTTATTCACGGCAGTGACAGTGTTTGCTCCGAAACCTTTTATCAAACAAGATTTATACTATAATTTGAAACACTGTAATTGTATAGTCATATTTATTAATTCGTTTAAGTTACCCATTGAATCGGTCATTTTTCTCTCTATAAATAAAGTTCTTCAGAGAAAACTTTAATAAGAAGGGTTTTCATCCTAAAATTACATTATACTAATTGAACATTAGAATATTCTCCGTATTATACATTCGACTCCTTTTCATAATATATATATATATATATACAGTATATATATATATATATATATATATATATTTTTTTTTTCGAGGATATCAAATTTGAATGACAGAGGCTTATTTTGATTAGCGTAACCCCACCTCTGAAACATTCCGTAGCAACGTAAACAAAAAAACAAATCCTAGTGAAATGTAGCACGAACGCAGCTGTAACTATGTATGTATTATGACTCACATAAATTACAATAAATGATGGAATTAGCTCCTCCTCATCTTGTTCTGCAGATACATTTGACTTCTAAGCTAAATGTTGCCAAAGGTACGCCATACAAAATGTGACAACATTAATTAATGCCAGGGTCTGGAAGAAAATAGTTGAATGGGAGACCATTCTCCGTGTCCAGATTATGTAGCGACTAGGGTGGCCATTTAAAAAGGAGGACACTGCGTATGTGGCCGTACGTTAACACATATATATTATATATATATATGTTAACGTACGGCCACATACGCAGTGTCCTCCTTTTTGGAAATTTGGAAATGGCCACCCTAAGGACAGAGTGCTCAAAAGGCGGACTGTCCGCCTAAAGCCGGACGTCTGGCCACCCTAGTAGCGACACATGGTTCGTTCGTAAAGCTGCAGAGCTCCTTCGTCATATGACCTCAGATGTTGCGAAAGAGGTTGAACAACGAACAACCCAATTAATCAAATTAATCAAAACATTTACTGCTTTGAAATTTCATTATTTCGTTATTTTTGCTGAAAGCCATTGAAGGGCGTGAGCAAATCGTGTCGTACATAAGTAGATCCTTTCAAATGACCCCATAGAAAGAAATCTGGTGCTGATAGATCAGCGAGTAAATCTTGGTGGCCACAGAAATATACAGGGTGTCCCATAAGTACGGTCTCATAGGAAAATTTATTTTAAATTAAATTTACAAAAGTTATACATTAAAACTAAAACAAATGTTCAAATTGATGTCTTGTTTTGGGGCTTTTTTTGGGGGTTGCGGGTAGAATAACACGCAATGGCTAATATGGAAGTGAGTTACACACGTGAAGAAAAGGCGGAGTGAGACCGGACTTATGGGACACCCTGTATAAGGCATTGAAGACCATCTTCGAAGTAGTTGGAAACATTACTTTAAACGGAAAAACAAGAACTGGTATGGAAATTTTCTGAAATATTCTCTAGAAAACTTAAATTAGTTGTTTTTGTAAATGAAGGTTAGTTAAAATTAAGTTAAATTAGTTTAGGTTAAATTAATTATACTCGGTTATGTGTGGTTAAATTAAGTTTGGTTAGATTTGGTTAGGTTAGGTTAGATCATTTTATATATCGTTTTTGTTAGTGGAGGTCCGAACACTTTCGTTGAGAATTTTTACATTTGAGAATAATTTCTCGGTGTTTCGAAAATATCACATTTCATCAACAAATTTTAGGGCTTTATTAGTTTAGATTAGGTTAGGCGCAACTAGGGGACGTTAGGTTAAGTCAGGTGAGGCAGGTTAAGTTAGGTTATTACAGAGTTGATAAAATTTTCTTCACCGAAATGTGCCCACTGTCGGTATATCAGAAAATCTGATACAATGGCATTCCATCCCATTATGTATATAGGCCCTATAAGTCATAGTTTCGTTATGTAGAAGGCATATGCACTATAGATCCTCGTTCCGTTATGTATAGGCACTATAGGTCCTCAAGAATTTGGTCCATCTGTCAAAAGGTTTGTCTTTGAAAAGGTGGCACTCCATCACCAAACAGTTCTTTGTAAGCTCAATGTCGCCCAACTCATTCACGACTTACAAGTTCCTCAAATGTGGCACTACACCGATTTCTACTAATACCCGCCAACGTAACTTAGTGATAGAGGGCAGGCTTTTAATCTGAAGGTCCTGCGTTCGAGTCTCAGCTAGACCCTTAGATTTTAGCGACTTAGATTCTTCTCTGCGTCTTCCTTGGTGAGGTATTGTTTCGACTCCCACGTGAAACTGTAGGCACCCTCTGTCATATGACCTTTGCCGACACGAAGGAAGTTCAGGAACCCCAAACATCATTTTACCGTCTGTTCTAGTGTACATACACCGAATACCTACGTGTGTACAGACGCGAAGAGGTAATGAATGGAGAAATGGGGTCCCATTTGTGTATAGTAGTCGCGTACTTTTTGTTCACAGAAGAACATATGCCAGTGCCACTTATACCTCACTGTCATTATGCGTTACTGCATTTCATGTTCGTACATTTACCGTTTACAAAATTGTGGGATATATATATATATATATATATATATATATATTGCTTTTTTTTTGGAAAAAAAGGTACCGGAATTCTCCTATATTTTTTACGATCTTCACCAATAATTACTCCATCCCACCCATGACCATCCTAATCCAAAAGAGGGTCCCCCTTATAGTGTTCAAAAATTTGTGACGTAACAAATAAATGACAAATAGTAATGAAAATTGTTTACTTTCTTTAACAGTATAATTTATTAATTAATACTTGTTTATTGCTAATTTTACATCACAATGTTATTTTTGTCAAATAATATTTGACAAGTTACGCTTTGAAGGGTGCTGCAGGAGTAAAACGCAGTACTTTTTATCAGAAATGATTTCTGCGTCATATCTTTTTGTTTATTTTTGCTGTCAATTCATTAAAAAGGTACCAGTATGCCGTATCGGTGTGCTCCGGCAGTAAAAAGCACTGGATATATATATATATATATATATATATATATATATATATAATCGATGCATTTATAGTTTAATTGAAAGTATGAAGAGTTAAACATCTCTTTACATAGAGCGCCATTCCACCCATATGCCCATTTCAGGGTACGAGCAGATCGTAGCTGTATTGCCAAGTAATTAGTGGTCAAAGTACTGTCGAAGCTTTCGTAAGTGGTTCATCACCACTGAAAGCAACAATACTCTGTGTTAATTTATCCAAAGAGCATCCATATCTGAATTCACTTGGTTGCAATTTTCGTTAGTTTGTATTGCAGACACCCCCAGTTATAAATCAGTCCTGGTGCATGATTCTTCGGAAGCAAGGTGCACCGCAAGTTTGTGTTTCCTTCTCAAGGCAGCACAAATTTACCTGCATCAATCACACAGTGACACCCGTACTAACTTAACTTAGGCTTGCTCTACACAAGCTGGACCTAAAACCACAAGTATCGGCAATCACAACCCGTCCGTATACAGGCCTGTACTTTGTTTAGAATAATATATATATATATATATATATACGTAGACTCAACACGGAAAATAATGTATTTGTAAACTCAGACTGAATAGACTTTAAGGAAGACTACGTCGTACAGGTATAATAACTTCTAAAAAGGCCAAACCCAGAATGAAGTTGGGGAAAACTTTTAATACCTTACCTTTTCCTTGTTTTGCAGTTACGATTTCAATATTTCTCCAGTACACCTCTCTATAATCCACTTTAGCCCCCTCCGTCCTCATTCCTGCGAGTTTCATCAAGTTTTTCCACCACCCTTCCCGTTATTAGGGTTACTATCATAACACATTATTATTATCATCATCTTTACTATCATTACCACGATAAATATTACTATTACTATTATTATCATTATTAATAGTTATTATTATTTTTATTATTAATTCTCGCCAGAATACCGTTGTGGTTCTCACTCAAATTCGCTTTTAGCTGTTTGATTTTTATTTCATTTAGACTGTTTTATGTTTGTTTATTATTATTGTCAGTTTCTGAAACCATATCGTTCCATTATCTATCCATCAACTAAATATATTTCGTGCTTTTCCACACTCGTGTTTCCCCTCCCCGTCTGAAACTTCCGTATCTCGTTATATAACTATTTAATGTGCCCGAAATTGTATTTTATATATGTACAAAAGTCTTATACCATCGTTCACTCATCTATTTTGTTCTCCGATTTTGTATTCTTTGATTATATTTACTGTCTGAAATTATTTTTTTTGGTAGTATACCGACGAAGGATTTATATGTCATAAACGTTTGTATTGTAGTAAAATATCAATTTATTTTTATGTTTATATTCCTATAATTCCTATATTTGTTTTGTATATATATCTCTTTATATAATCTGTCTGTACACACACACACACACATATATATATATATATATATATATATATATTACCTTACAACTTTACAAAGGTTCCGCGTGATGATTTCTCATTTCGCGAAGGTCAAGCTTGTCGCCCCTCCTCCTATATATATATAAAACGAAGTTGACTGTCCATATTACAAGTTGTAATTAGGATGTACTAAAGTAATATCACATGCATGCAATTCTCCAAAACGACGTTCTTTTTACATGAAGTGGTAGTCAAAATGAAATCTAATTAGGTAAAATTTGCTGTGCATATTCGTTCAACACTAAAAATGGATGCTCATAGGTTGGATGGTTGGCTGATTCTTCAGTTCGACGACTTTCAACCATGAGGGTCATTGAGAAGGCCTTTAAATAAGGGTAATTTTTGTACCAGAAGGCAAGGAATAAATTCAAAATGGTGGAACGTTAACAATATTTTGAATTATCAGTAAAAAGACTCTTCGTGATATACTTTGGTTTATTTATTATGCAAAACGAAGTTAAATTTTACACTTGTTCTGTATGACGTCACAGTGAAAAAATCTGTAAGTATTACTGAGTGACATAAATGCATGAATGAGATGTGAAATCATGGAAGAAAGGCGTCATAAGAATTCCCTTCGGGAGTGGCGCATGGTGAAGTTAAAACGACATCAAGTAGTGTGGGGCTCATGAAAAGACATGACGTCTAGCTACTTCTGAGCCAACTCTCTCTCTCTCTCTCTCTGAAAAAAAGGTCTGAAAAATCAAGAACTTGATTAAGCGAAGCGTGTCTATTTCCTTCTTAACAACCACTCACCAGGTGGCGCTTTGCTTTAGCAAATCTTTTTTAATCAGTATAGCAAACGTACATGACACATTTGCGTGTGCGTAGACGTTGGCGTGACACTTCGAATGAACAATAAACTAATGTGCAAAATGTAAACATATTTGGATACCTGACACTGAATGTAGGATTTGAACTCTTTGTGCAGTTTTAAAAGTTTGTGGGTTAGTTATGTTTCAATAGCTTGAAGGTTTTCAAAGAAATTAGTCTGTATATAATAATAATAATAATAATAATAGTTTTAACAGAGAACTTTATACGCACTACTGTAGTTTCAGCTATCGAAGATGGCGTCTAAACACTAAAGGCAGGAAACCATTTTACAGAATTTAAAGCATATGTACGAATAATGGAAGTATAAACAAAACAGAACGTAAAATTAGTATTGTTTAAATTATACATATAATAAGTTTCATTACGGGTTTATATACATTTATTAGACGAAAGTTTGACCACCACTATCATAATCTAACCTAACCTTACTTAGCGTAACCTAACTTAACCTATCCTAACCCACACCGCGCTAACGACATTCTTTTGACGGGACATTTTATGGACAAGTTTAGGCTACATTTCGTTAGGTTAGGCCAAGTTAGATTTGGTTAGGTAAGGTTAATTTAGGCCATTAGAGTGTCGACAAAATGTTTACAGGTCCACCCACACAACACTTGGACGAAAATCTGTATTGTAAAAGACTATAAAAGACTATAATTATTTTGGTGCATTTTTCAGTTGATGATATGACTTTAGAAGTGACTCACACTTGCTCAAATAATTAATTAATCGTAAAAAAATTCAAACCACTCACTGACACCTTTTAACTATTATAAAAATAACTTAGTAATCATTGTATGATAGGTAATTAAGATTGGTTGAATTAATTTTTATATAAAACTGTAATTACATATTGATTAACCATTGCATAAATGTCCTTATTAGAAAGCATAGAAGAGTCATCTCCGAAAATATTTATCACTTTCACAGAAAAGTGATTATGAATTGTCCAATCAGGGACCATGTTTCATTTCTTTCAGAGGCTGACCAATCAGAGGAAGGAAAATATTTTACACTTGAAATTCGGTAAAATATATATATATATATATATATGATGAATAAAACCACGAAGGGAAAAGAAACACAAAGGGGTGCGTGCACCCCTTTGTGTTTCTTTTCCCTTCGTGGTTTTATTCATCATAAATATTTTTCACGTGTCACTTTCGTGAAATAAATTTTCATATATATATATACGCTGGGTTAACATAGTACAATAACATGAGAGTGCCACTGTGGCACTGTGGATAATAAAAATAGATAATCACAAAAAATTCGCTGATTTTTCGTTTTATGGAGGTCCACCTCATTATAGTTGTCAGTCTTCAAGCAGTTTCCCTTACAAGCAATTGACAACAACTGTTTGGTTTAATAAAGCTATCTTGGCAAAGAATTTATTTATAAATAAATAATCACTCCAAAGAATTCATTAATTTTATTTAAAATTTTTGAAAAATCAGTTTCAGAATTGAGCTGAGCCAGAAAATGGTAAGATAAAGTTGCCATAAAAGCATTTTATTGTTTCGTTAGTGAATGTTTTAGTGAATTTTAGAAAGTTACTCTCTCTTTGAAATTCTTCGGTGAGCGTCGGTCGGATTCTATCTTTTTAAAGTTAGGCCTAACGCGTGATAATATCCATCTTACTTTAACAACGACAACAACAACAATTGCACAATCTTTGACTTAATTTACGTCAATATGAAACATTTTCGAAGGTTGTTTGAATTCGGGATGAAGTCCTTTGCCAAAATGAGGTAAAAAGATTTACTGATTCACCTTATTTGTAGCAATTACCGGACACGACACTCACAAACAGCATCGAAAGCACATTGTACGCGTTTGGTCACAGGTCAGACTAAAGAAAAACAGTTCGCGAATAATTCAGCAGAAAATTCGTTACATGATGTAAATGGCATTCGAGTCGTACTCTGTTCAAACCAATCCAATTCGTGAAGTAGAACATTGATTAATCTGGACAGGGGCGTCCACAGGACCAATTAAGTAAGGGGGCACTTCCAAATACAGAGGTTAAAGGGGGAGGGCACAAGTATTCACGCTCTAGGGGGGTCCGGGGGAATGCTCCCGGGAAATTTTTTAAATTTACGTTGTCTGGGACAGCATTTCCCGCCTTCTAGAGACAGTTAGGAGGGCAAATTATAGGGCTTCAAATACTGAAAAATAAGGATTTTTTTAGACATCCTTTGTATGTCCATGATATTAGGGTGAAACCAGATACACAATAACTTGGTAGATATACAAGTTTATTATTCTTACATAATATACATATAAATAATTGTCATGGGGCTGAGAAGGTTATTGAAGACAGTATTCAGCTCTTTAAGTAATGTACAAGATACCCTTCCTAACGATCTCGTAGTCGCGTTCTCCACAACAAATTTTACATGTTTTAATTTTAATCACACGATTTTCTCTTCATATCAACAAACAATATGGGAAATTATACAATATTAATAATATATATACATTATATAGTAACCAATTACTATCTTCAAATATTATGATTAGATTTTGGGTTTATGATAAAATCTATCTGTAAACAGTTGACGAAAAAACAAGGGGGCACCATTGAAAAAAGAGGGGGCTTGGCCCCCTCGTGTGGACGCCCCTGAATCTGGATCAAGGTAGTTTGAACATTTCGGGATAAAAAGGAGTAACTCACCGATCCTATTCTCTCTTCAGCAAACTGAATCAACCAGATCAAGAAGAGGAGACTTTGGGTCAAGGATGGAATTGCCAACACTCTCCGTTGTACGTTGTCAGTCTCCGGTTTTATTTTCAAAATGAAACCGGAGCCGAAACCTCCGCCGGCTCTCAATTTATATAAAAAAAAACTAAAATTTGAAAATTTCGTTTTTAATTCAAATTTCCTGTATTTTGCAGTAAGGAAGCCTTCAGGAAACAGAATAATAGCTAATAAGCATTCGCAATTAGTGAAATGGTACTACTTAATTCCTATGAGCGGTCAAAAATTTGACGACTCTTCATGGCTAATTGTGTGAACGTGAGCCTTTCGCCAAGATCATTATTGGTTGGTTGTTACATTTTACATTCTTAATGTACAAGTACCTTATAAAAGGAGAACTGGGTCGAGCTAAATACAGTAAACTTCCGATAAACCGAAATGATTGGGACTTAAGGTCATTCGGTTTTGTAAAACTTTTGGTATTCTAGACTTTCCCCTTACTTCGCAGCCCCTCGTTGCCTTCAACTCGTCGAATAACCCCCATTTTCCGTTGAATATTCGATGTTATTCTCTTCCTTTTCTTACTAGAGCCTGCAGCAGACATTTTGGAGTTCATGGTCACTACATTGTCACAAATTTACTTAGAAAATTATAAAAATTGAGTACATCATTAGCAACGAGACGAATTGCGCTTCATTCAGTTCGTTTTGAACGTTCGGTTTTGTATAATTTTCGGTTTCTACGGTTTTCTATTTCAGTCGCCGGTTTTTCGCAAGTTTAGTGTACATTGCGTGCAGCGGGCTCGACACTACACCCCACTCCCCATTTCTCAGACTGGCTTGGGACAGTAATTGGCTGAGTTATCATCAGGATCAGTGTGAATACAGAACTAGGCGAGAAGTTTTTCTTGTCTGTTAAAGAATAGAGGCGTAAAGATGAGGTTGACTGCTACCACGTTTGTCTAGATTTGACGCCATCTTTGGACTGTCATCGATATTGTTCCCATATTTAATTAAGAAAAGAGGATTTGTGGATTTGTGGTTCAAATGTTGCGCTGCTGATCGGGAGGTCGTAAGATCGAGTCCGGGCGAGTGATTGTAATTTTTTACTTCCCTGGTGGGTCATGGTTCGGATTCCACGATAAACTGTAGGTCTAAGGTAAGGCAACAAGCTTGAATTTTGTTAAAATGGCCAATTCGGGCGGAAGCAAAAGTAAAGTATATACAGGGTGTCCCATAAGTACGGTCTCATAGGAAAATTTATTTTAAATTAAATTTACAAAAGTTATACATTAAAACTAAAACAAATGTTCAAATTAATGTTTTGTTTTGGGACCTTTTTTTTGTTGCAGGTAGAATAACGCAATGGCTAATATGGAAGTCAGTTACACTCATGAGGAAAAACATTGCGTATTATTCTACCTGCAACAAAAAAAAAAAGTTCCAAAACAAGACATCAATTTGAACATTTGTTTAAATTTTAATGTATTAATTTTGTAAATTTAATTTAAAATAAATTTTCCTATAAGACCGGACTTATGGGACACCCTATATATGTATGTGTGTGTGTGTGTGTGGAAATTTTAGTCGAACCCAGCAGATGAGAGTAGGTGACAAAAATATACTGAAGGTTGAATGAAATTAGCACAAATTCTTCTTTAAGTCACTTCGAATCAGGCAAATAATAAGGATTAATTTAATATATATATATATAATTTCAGCTTATATCTATAAGCTGAAATTTAACATAGTATTTCATATCTGTATTAGGAATCCTAACTCATCTCTAATAGGTCTGCGACCTTGCATGCGCTTAAGTTTTAACTAGGTTAAATGTAGCTCTAGTTTACGTTGATAACTGGCCATCTTTAAATCGAATAAAAAACTGTTGATAAAATATATAATACAATATTAAAGTTTTTGCGGTACTTACGTATTAACGGGGGGGGGGGGGGGCCACCACATATTGATGATTGGTTAGGTTAAGTTGTAATATTTTCGTTAGTTGAAAATTTCTAATACATCAAATTTTTTAAAATATTTAAAATATTACAACTTAACCTAACCAATTATCAATATGTGGTGGTCCCCCGTTAATACGTAAGTACCGTTTTTGCAATATTACAGTAACGTTTTTCGTACAACATACAATTATTAATTAAAATATTGATATATTTTTATATTTAATTTAACTCTTAGGCTTTAGGCTTTACTGAGCTCTTTCACACAAGGAGGAGGAGGAGGAGGTTGAATGTTACAACCTTGTAGGCCACTCGGGATTGTACCCTCACCGGCAGCCAAATTCTTTTCATAACAATGCTATATTCTGAGGGGAAAGCTAGAACCAACTTAAGCCTTCGCTTCACCGAAGTGAAATATATCCAGAAGTGAAGCGTTTTTGAATGTCTGCTGTCTTCTCTTCTTCAATTTTTGACGTGTGTCCTTGTCGGTGGTAGATAATTTCTCTCTTCCGGCCTGCGGGAAGGTGTTGCTGTTCCGCCATCGACATCTGTTGCCACTTTTTAGAGACCTGCTGGCCTTTTTCTGGGGTTAGTAGGCCCTAGAATTTCGAGCTCGAAAGCCACAAAAGGAGCTTGCTCTTAATGCCTGCGCGCGCTTGGTTGTCCTGTTCTCTTTTACCACGGTCTTGTCGCCTTCTTTTTGGAGTTGAGAGAGTCCTTTACCTAACTTTGGTGAACTTTTCTTAATTTTTCCCTTTTTTCTTACCTCTTCTTCTTTTTGTCTTCTTCACCGTCCATTATTTTGGCCACATCGACCGATCGTAGTGGGATGTGTACCTAGTGAGGTAAAAGTAATACACAAGTTTAAAGCTGAGTCGTTGCTAATACGCTTGTAACTAAGGTCGAATATGACGTCATTTATAAGAAAACGAGGAAATTTGTACCTGAAACTTCAGTGTCTTCAGTTTATTTTTGCAATTTAAACATAGGCACGAACGAATGAGTATTTCTAATAAATTCTTTGAACAAATATGGTGACATCGGCCCAGAAGAGGTGTGACGTCATACAGTATTTCGCTGTTCCTTAGGAACATAAATATGCTGTAGTATATAGGCCCAATGGGCATTGTTTTACTAGATATAAAACCTATTGCGATTTCACTTCAGAGAACCCATTAGGCGCTGTATCCATCATGGTCTAACGATTTATCTTCTCGGTAGCCCGACTGGAGAAGAGCCAAAGACCAGAAGGCCTAGAAATAGAAAGGCTTATTCTCGAGGTCGAAAGACAAAATAATGAGGGTGACAAACCTCACCTTAAAGTTAAAAGTCAGATATTAAGTGCTGAGGAAGATCACTAACAGAATCCTTCCTAACGATGATTAAATATAGTACAATTATTATTTAAACCCTTAAATGTTAATAAACACATTAAGTTCAATCAACATTTATTATTAAAGGGTCAGTTACACCTTCGTCTTTACATTTTCTTTGATAAAAATGCATAGTTTTTAGGGCTAACTCGTCTGTTATTTATATAATTTATATAATATATACAAAATTTCGAACTTTATTATTTATATTATATTTTACTGCAGTAACTGTATATCCAATGGACACATAATCGTGTGCACTGCACATCTAATATACTATTTCAGAAATGAAGCCTTATATACAGTATATATATGTAACAGTTTTTTTGCGCACACCTACAGGTCGCTACAATTGGTGTAGAACAATGGGTTTCACCATTCGATGCGTCTTTTTATTGTGCAGTGCCCATGCTAAAAAAAAATTCCCTAACATAAATCCTGCCCCCCCCTTTTAGGGGTACAGTTCTTCCCATTTCTTCATTTTTAATCATAATTTTGGCACAAAATGGGGGAGGGGTGGGGTAATGGGGGAGGGGGTGGGGTTAATGGGGAAACTCAGAAAAATAGATGCGATATATATATATGTAATAAAAAAAAATTAAAGTAAATCCTTTGCAAGGTGCCAGCCCCCTTCCCCCCTTGGGGGTAATGGGGAAGGGTGGGGGTAAATGGGGGAGAGGGGTGGGGTAATGGGGGAGAGGGGTGGGGTAATGGGGGAGGGGGTGGGGTTAATGGGGAAACTCAGCAAAAAAAATTGGTGGGGTAAATGGGGAGAGGGGTGGGGAAGAGGTATTGGGGGAGAGGGGTGGGGTAATGGGGGAGGGGGTGGGGTTAATAGGGAAGGAAGATACAGTTCTTCCCATTTCTTCATTTTTAATCATAATTTGGCGCAAAATGGGGGAGGGGTGGGGTAATGGGGGAGTGGGTGGGGTTAATGGGGAAACTCAGAAAAATAGATTATATATATGTAACCAAAAAAAAATTAAAGTAAATCCTTTGCAAGGTGCCAGCCCCCTTCCCCCCCTTGGGGGTAATGGGGAAGGGTGGGGGTAAATGGGGGAGAGGGGTGGGGTAATGGGGGAGGGGGTGGGGTTAATGGGGAAGGAAGATACAGTTCTTCCCATTTCTTCATTTTTAATCATAATTTTGGCACAAAATGGGGGAGGGGTGGAGTAATGGGGGAATGGGTGGGGTTAATGGGGAAACTCAGAAAAATAGATTATATATATGTAACCAAAAAAAAATTAAAGTAAATCCTTTGCAAGGTGCCAGCCCCCTTAAAAAAAAAATTAAAGTAAATCCTTTGCAAGGTGCCAGCCCCCTTCCCCCTTGGGGGTAGTGGGGGAAGGGTGGGGGTAAATGGGGGAGAGGGGTGGGGGTAAATGGGGAGAGAGGTGGGGGAGGGGGTATTGGGGGAGAGGGGTGGGGTAATGGGGGAGGGGGTGGGGTTAATGGGGAAACTCAGAAAAAAAATTGTTGGGGGTAAATAGGGGTGGGGGGTGGGGGAGGGGGTATTTGGGGAGAGGGTGGGGTAATGGGGGAGGGGTGGGGTTAATGGGGAAACTCAGAAAAAAAATGATAACCAACATCGATTCCGGTCAGGAAAATCATGCTTATCACAACTAATAGAACACTATAACAATATTATTGAGTTAATGGGGAAACTCAGAAAAAAAAATTGGTGGGGTAAATGGGGAGAGGGGTGGGGGAGAGGGGTGGGGTAATGGGGGAGGGGGTGGGGTTAATGGGGAAACTCAGAAAAAAAATGATAACCAACATCGATTCCGGTCAGGAAGATCATGCTTATCACAACTAATGGAACACTATAACAATATTATTGATGCACTCGAAACAATGAAAACTATGATTTGGCGGGCCGCAGGACCCCCAATTACTGTTGGTTCAGTTATTTGGTCAATAAAACTATAGAAATGAACGCAGTCATGAAAATCTTAGGCTTCAAATCCGAGCTCATTGTATTAAGATTTGTGAAGCTTTAGATTTTCATGGCTGCGTTCTTTTCTGTAGTTTTATTGAATGAATAATTGGTTTGCCAGTAACTGGAAGGCCGCAGGCACCCCAATTACTGAGGCCCAAGGTGAGAGGAAAAGAAATGATATCCAGATAAAGGGCTACTGATGTTCAAAATAAAATACGCCGTAGGCCCACAATTCAGCCGAAGCACCGCAGATCTAGCAAAATTGGCGCGTAGCGCCGCCCTTTTGCTAGTTTTAACCTACTTCAGTTGCCGTGTGTGTGTGTGTATATATATATATATATATATATATATATACCTCGTTAACCTCGTTGCGGTTTCGTGCGTCGGTCTCTCTCTTCACACGAAGGTCAAGCTGGTGACCCCGCCTCTAGGCCTGGCTTGGTGGAGGAGCGAGTTGCTCTCTTGCGCTCTCCACCGCACATAGCCAGGTACACCCGGCTCATCTGGTGCCAGGCATCTAGTCTTCTCTTGAAGACTTCAACTTTGACCCCTGTAACGTTTCTGAGGTCCTTAGGAAGCTGGTTAAAAAGTCTTAGCCCCCCCTGACAACCAAGCTATTTTCCTTGTGTTGAGGAGGTCTCTTGTCGGGCCTTTAGTTTGGGAACACTACATATTCTGCCTTTCCTATTGTCTAGCGTTGTTTAGATAGTAATTGGGTTTAGTTTGAGGTTTGGTACCAGTTTTTCGATCATTTTCCATATGTAGATTATGGTGTACCTCTCTCTTCCTCTTTCCAGGGAGTACAGATTTAGTTTACGTAGTCTTTCCCAGTAGTTGAGCTCTTTGCAGCCATCAATCTTTGCTGTGAAATGCCTCCGAATTTCTTCTAGTCTATTAGTTTCTTCTTTTTTATATGGGAACGTCAAGACTGAGCAATATTCAAGTTTTGGTATAATCAGTGTTTTTAGCAGGGGAATCATTACTGTCTTGTCCCTCCTTTTGAACGTTCTTAGTACCTGTCCCGCGACTCTTTTTGCTTTGTTTATTGCTATCTGATTTTGTGTCTCGATTTTGGCATCATCGGTCATTATTACCTCCAAGTAATAATGACCTGTTTATCTGGAGCATAATATGCAGTCTGTTTAATTTCCTCATTTCTACCATATCTCAAGAGCTGAAATTTCTCGGTGTTAAATGTCATATTGTTGTCTTCTGACCATTTGTATATTTTGTTTGTGTCCCTCTGCAAGGCCTCAACCTCATTTGCCTCGCTGATTTTTCTGCTGATCTTCGTATCGTCCGCAAATGATGTTACTATACTGTTGCTGTTAACTCCACTGTCTATGTCTGTTAGTATGATAATGAATAGGAGTGGGGCCAGCACTGTACCTCGTGGCACTGAGCTGCGTACTTCTGATTCTGATGATGATTCACCTTGAATTTTGACGACCTGTAGACGTTCTCTGAGGAAGTTATAGATCCATTTTCCTACTTTGCCTGTTATTCCCATATGTTTCATTTTATGTGCTATTATAAAACTATAGAAAAGAACATAGTCATGAAAATCTTGAGCTTCACATATAATTATTTTTTAGGACTTCAAACCGTTTGACCTAGAGCTACCAAATTTGGCACGGGAACCTCTTATGGGATGAAGAATGTCAACACAGAGTCGGTCAGCCTGTCTGTTTGTCTGTTTGTGCGAATAGTTACAGGAAGTGCGTAATGGTTGTTACAGGAAGTTAATGTGGCAATGTTTTTTTGCAGTTTTTGAAAATCCCAACAACTTTACCATGCCACCAAAGAAACGGGCAAATTTGGGCAGATCTACATCAGCAGCCAGAAAAAATGAAGCCCGGAAGCAGGAAAGCTCACAAGAAAGACAATCACGCCTTGAAGTTGACCGTGAATGACATGCAACAGCCAGAGCAAGAGAAAACCTCCAAGAAAGACAATCACATCTTGAAGCTGTCCGAGAAAGTGTAGCAGCTAAACTTGACATGGTGCATTCATCCCATACAATCAGTTGGCAGTTTTTGAGGACTTCAGCGAGGTTTGAATTTTTGGTGATGTTGCAGGTCTCTGATCGCGCTAAATCAAGTAGCAGCTTGAAGGCTGAGTGATGAAATTTATCCCGGGCAACGTCGGGTACCTCAGCTAGTCTATTATATATTTTCGCCTGTCTGTTTGTTTGTCCTTTATGCAAGCGCAAACCGTTTGACCTAGAGCTACCAAAATGGGATGAAAAATGTCAACACAGAGTCGGTCAGCCTGTCTGTTTGTCTGCAACGCCGGGTACTGTGATATATATACTGCTACCCGGGTGGGGAGAGAGGGTGGGGTAATTGGAGGAGTGGGGATGTGGTAATTGGGAGAGGGGTGGGGGTAATGGGGGTAGTGGCTTTTTTACTTTTGTGTGTGGGGGTAATGGGGGAGTGGGGGTGGGAGGGTAATGGAGTAGAGAGGTTGGGGTAATGGGGGTAATCGCGATTAAACTACAGAAAAGAACGCAGCCGTGAAAATTTTGACTATTTGGTCAATAAAACTATAGAAAAGAACACAGTCATGAAAATCTTGAGCTTCACATATAATTATTTTTTAGGACGACTTCAAACCGTTTGACCTAGAGCTACCAAATTTGGCACGGGATAAGATAAATCATTTTAATCAAATTCAGCCTTTTGTCTTAAACTTTATTTTATTTAAACTGGGGATTTAATGTGAAATTTATCCCGGGCAACGCCTGGTACCTTAGCTAGTATGTGTATATATATATATGAGAGAGAGAGAGAGAGAGAGAGAGAGAGAGAGAGAGAGAGAGAGAGAGAGGAGAGAGAGAGAGAGCGTCATAAGTTTATGACTATTCTTGTTTAGATGCCGAACAATACAAGTGTGGTGTAGGCCTGCTTAATGAACTAGGCTTGCAAACCACTTAATTTTCCCGGTCGCATTGAAAATAATCTAAATGGATGTCTTGCATTTAAATTAAAGAAGATATTAACACCAAGTGAAATTCAGAGAATATTGCGAGATTTTCATCTGATTTCCAGAGAACTTATTTCGTAGTTCGGAAGTAAAAAACTTTTTTCAATCAATGCAAAGATGGATTCTGTAATGCTGCATTTCTGATTGGTGTTTCAACTCTGTCATTTTCTTTTTTTCTCCAAAGCCTATACCTACTGTATATGTCGTCAGACCATGCTTGTACAGTGTGACCACAAAAATTGTCCCTGTTTTTAATCGCTTATTACTCAGTCATTATTGCAGCTTCACAAATGAAATAAAAAGCATTCGAAAGAGAACATTTTAAAGTTTTATTTAATTTTTTCGATATCCTGGATACGAAATCAGTACTTATAAAAAAATGACAGTTTTATCCACCACAATCATGGGTTATTTGTCGGACATGCAACGTGCTTTCATCGCAGAAGAGATGATCAAACATGGCTCGGTAGTTGCCACCCAACGGTCTTTCAGACGACAATACGGTCAGCAAAGGACCATAGATCCTAAAACGATTCGCAGGATTTTCGCAAAATGGAAACATCACGGCTCAATCAAGAACATGCATAAAGGCAACTCTGGACGCAGCAAAGGTGTGCGAACCGCTGAAAACATTGATTCAGTCGCAAATCAGCTTGAAACGGACAACAAGAAATCTGTGAGACGACTATCAGCTGTGACAGGAATCAAACGGGAGAGCATTCGGAAAATAATCACGTTGGATTTGAGAATGAAGTCATTCAAAATTATGTGTTTGCAACAGCTTAGCGAACAAGACTACCAGCGTCGTTTGATGTTTTGTGAACGCATTGAAACAATAATTGAACAAAACCAGATAAGATTAAGTGACATAATATTCAGTGATGAATGCCACATCTATCTCAATGGGTTCATCAACAGACAGAATTACCGGTGTTGGTCACAAAACAAGCCAAATATACACTTGGAGAAACCTCTGCATTCACCAAAAGTTACTGTCTGGTGTGGTTTGAGTAGCAGCAAGGTTTATGGTCCTTATTTTTTTGAGGACCCAGAGACAAGGAGACCGCTTTCAGTAACTTCAGAAAGATATGTAGAAATGCTGAACACTGTTTTTGAACAAGAAAACTGCAGTAACAAGTGGTTTCAGCAAGACGGAGCAACAGCCCACACAACTAGGCAATCACTGGAATGTTTAACAAGATTTTTTGAACAAAGATTCATTTCTCATCGCTCGCAGTTTCCCTGGCCCGCAAGATCTCCCGATCTATCACCTATGGACTTTTTTCTCTGGGGATTTGTCAAGGACAAAGTATTCAGGCAAGAGCCATCCTCTATCGAAGAATTAAAGCAAGCGGTGGTAGAGAGTGTACAGTCCATTGAATGCAGCGTTTTGGAAAATGTAATAAATAACTTCCTTTCCCGTTGTGTGAAATGTAAGAATGTCCAGGGACGTCACTTTGAACACATGTAGAACAAATTAAAACTTTAAAATGTTCTCTTTCGAATGCTTTTTATTTCATTTGTGAAGCTGCAATAATGACTGAGTAATAAGCGATTAAAAACAGGGACAATTTTTGTGGTCACACGGTATAAAAAATTCATACACTTTTGTAAAATCCACGAATCCATGAATACCACAATCATCAAAGTTTTGAGTTTCGCATTCAAAGCCAGTGCAGTGGGTCAAAAGGTGTGTGAAGCTTCGTTGAAAATCGAAGTGGCTCGTGAGTTTGAAGTAAATGTTAAGGTCTCACTGGTTTAAAAGTTTGTTAAAGATATCGTTAGCTATTAAAAAAAACACCCGCATTTTCTTCTATTTTCTTTCAACCTTACTGAAAATATAAAAAATATGGAAACAGTGTGTTACACAAACTTCCAACTATTTTTAACAGAAAAGGAGGGTAAGGGTAATGGGGGAGGGAGGTTATGCAACAAGGGGGAGGGGTATGCAACAAGAGGGGGTGGGGGCTAGTCCCACAAGTTGCATGAAGGGGGAGAGGGAGAATGACCTCGGAGGGGGGAATGAGGGAGGGGGGGTAATGAGGGAGAGCAGTGGGGGTAATGGGGGAGAGGTCATACGCAAAGGGGGTGGGGGTTAGCCCCCCAAGTTGCATAAAGGGGGTGAGGTGGTTTTGGGGGGAGAGGGAGAATGACCTACCCCCCAAAAGGGTAACCCTAACCTTTTGAGCTTCGCATTCTGAGCCAATGGGTTAAAAATTTGTGAAGCTATATTTAAAATGTAAAATAATATTTTGGCTTCATCTCGGTACTCTGCGAAGGTGCCCTCGCCGTATAATATAGGTAGGCTTTGACGAAATGACAAGGGAAGAAAACATTGACATACTTTTTTTGGTTTATATTTTGGTTGGTTGTTCCGTTTTACGTCTTTCGTCCAACTGAGGGTAGTGAGATGGATCATTTCATACAGCCTTGTTCTACGCTCACAAAAAAGTAAATTGTTAATTCAGTTGGTTTGTTAAATGTAATTTCATAAAATTTGTCCATTTGGTTTGTTTTTCATGAGTACTTGGACAAAACCTTAAATTCTGATTGAGATGAAAGTTTATCGGAAGTTGGTTCTTTGTAAAAGCTCAGAAAAGCCTTCTGAAAGTCCTTATTTACAATTAAACACTAAAGATTCTTAACTTTTTTTCCTACGGCCATCTCCCCCTTTCTCTTCTTCATTGGGGTTACCCGGTTACGTCGTGGCCATGTTTCTCCACCGTTTTTTTTGCAAGATCGGAGGAGCTAGACGACATTGGATCTGTTTTGTAGTTGAATGGGTGACCGTCCTTTGCATTCGGATGGTGTAGCGATTCGCAGTTCGGATCCCACCTTGAACTGTAGGTCCCCTCCGTCGCATGAACCCCCCTCCTCATAGGTATTAATAGGGAGGCTAAACTATGCAATTTACAACATCCTTTAACACAGAACTTTGTGTTTGGTTTCTCGGCCCATGCTAATCATCTTTTAGCTCGGTAGGCCGGATCTTCACCGGGAAGGAGCTAATCATTGGATGACTGTTTTGGAACGTCACTTCGTCATCAGATCATGGAACTCGCGGGCTAACGACATTCTGTCGATGGGGCATTTTACCTACAAGTTCTTTAGGGTTAGATTAGATTAGGGCAGGTCACGTTAGGTTAAGTTCGGCTTAGGTTAGGCTAGTTAAGATTGTTAGTGTCCATGAAAGTTTACGTCGACGAACTGTCTATTGGTCTGGAACTCGTATGACATAAATTATAATGCTTTGGGTTGCTTAACCTCTTTCGTAAGGTCCTATGATGAAGGGAACCTACGGTTTTACGTAGGATCCTAACTATTATTCCACCAAGGTGGTCCCAGAGAAGCACCTCAACAACGACAAATAATGTAATAAATGCGACATTGGTGAATGTATTTCTACGTAACTAAATTCCAGCGTTAGTCCCAAAAGTGGTTCTGTTTTAGTGACATGATTTTTTAGCGACACGTTTTTGTGATATGCTTTAGTGACATGTCTTATTCTCAAGAAAGAAAGCATAAGACGTATAAATCCGAAGTGGAAATGAAACATGAAATTTAGGATTAGGATGAAAACTAAATTTTGTATAAACATCGAATTACGTTACTTGTTATTTTCGCTTCATTTCCTGTTATGTGAGAATGCTTCTCAGATAGCGGCTGAAATTAATTCCTTCCCATTAATTTTGAGATAAGTATATAATTGAAAACACACACACACACACACACACGTGCGCATTTCCGCATAAGCGAGGTATTGACTTTTTAAAATTTATTATCTAAATAATTGTTTAATCAAACCTAATTTAACTTCAATACTATCGAACTGAGAAGGGCGTGATAAGTGTTTCAAGTGCAATTAAAGGCCAGAATGATGGTTGCTGTTAAGTCATTAATTAAATAGTGAAGTACTCTATAATCTAGCCTAACCTAACCTAACCTAACTAATATAATGCAGTAGACCAATATATCTTTTTTTCGACAATAAAAATATTTCTAGTTTTTGTATATAAAAGTTTAAGGTTCCGAGGTACCAAGAGTGTTGCCTCCACACACACACAAAAAAATTACTCCACTGCATCTGTGAATTAGTATACACTCGACCTCACTTATGCCCATTTGCCTACACACACACACACACACACACACACACACACACCACACACACAATCTGAATAATTTGAAAATATGTGAACATCTGGCATTTCACATTTTCGTTATATGGCAACGCACTGCCCTTCGTGAAACATCAACTTAATTTCAGTGCCAAATTTTATTTTATATCCCGCTTGGAAGTATGATATATATGATACTTTTTATCGACCGAAATATTGTACGCCCGCCACGACATATATATATATATATATATATATATATATATATATATATATATATACACAAAGCTGGGCACAAACCGTTAATCCGTTAATCGTTAATTAACGAAGTTAACTTTTTCGTTAACGATTTAACTTTTAAGTTAACTTTGAAAATCATTATCGGACTAATTAACTTCCATTACATTTAACTTCCGTTAACTCAAGTCCGTTAACCCAAAAAATTCATAAATAAACGTTTAAAAGTTTCTATTATTTTCAGTGCTGAGCAGGTGCGTAATTAATCCGCCACTGTTAATAGTGATGAACGAATTTCCATTTCCGCAGTGCAAAATCAGGCGATATATTTGTTTCCGTCGCCACAATTTGTGTCTTACCAAATATGGTAGTTATTTATGGCATTGGTTTGAGCAAAACATGGTCGACTGTAAAATCAGGCGGAAAGATTTGCCATTTGAGTTGAATGTTTCAACTTCTTTCAAGAAATATCACGAGCATTTTAAGGCACTTTCAATAATATATATGTAACAATTACAACAAATAACTACATTCGTTTCATTTGCAGTCTGTCTCTTGCGCAACATGTTTGTGCTAGTGAATATTTAAAAATAATCTTTTGTCAAGTAAGTCATGTATATTTATAATATGTCTGTGAGTACCTTATTAGTAGTCTCCTTGATACATTTCAAGAACCATAAAACTGATCAGGTAAGATTTCAATTCTCATGTCACTTTGATGACATAAATTAAGTCAATTGATGTCTTACAATGGGAGCGTTTTCACCTTAACCCTTTATGTCCTGGCGGTACTTCTAGGTACCACATCTTTAAAATCTCCATAATTATTTGCGTTTTTCATTTTTTTTATAATAAAAGTTAACGTTAACGGTTTATCGGTAACTTCCGTTACATGTTTAATTAACGGATTAACGGTTAACGAAGTTAACTTTTTGGTTAACGGATTAGCGGTTAACGAAGTTAATTTTTTGGTTAACGGTGCCCACCACTGTGTATATATATATATATATATATATATATATGTAGGAAGGAGAGGCCAAGGGCGAATACCCGCAAAACATGCCCCTTCCATAGATAGGGTGGCCATTTCCAAATTTCCAAAAAGGAGGACACTGCGTATGTGGCCGTAAGTTAACATATATATATATATATATATATATATATATATATATATTCTTTTGCATTATCCTCCCAACACTAATTTTTTTATATAATGTTGGTTTGGGTTTGGTACTTTATTTTCCTTCCATTATAAAAAAAATTAGTGTTGGGATTAGGTTAGGTTAGGTTAGGTTTGGTTAGGTTAGGTTAGTTAGGTTAGGTTAGGTTAGGTTAGGTTAAAAACAGCCCGCCGCAGGCGTTAGCAGTAGTTTTATTTTCCTTCCATTATAAAAAAAAATTAGTGTTGGGAGGATAATGCAAAAGTACCTATATATATATATATATATATATATATATATATATATATATATATATGCACTAAAATCACAGAATAACACGTGATCTTATTAATAAGCAAACAACCACAGGGAAAAGGAAAAGGAAACACGAAGTCCGAGCGCTTTCGTGATATATTCACATCTTCAGGGAGAAACAAAAAATAGACAGAGATTACAAAGTAAATGAGTTTTTTTGCTTGTGTATTTAACTCATTTACTTTGTAATCTCTGTCTATTTTTTGTTTCTCCCTGAAGATGTGAATATATCACGAAAGCGCTCGGACTTCGTGTTTCCTTTTCCTTTTCCCTGTGGTTGTTTGCTTATATATATATATATATATATATATATATATATATATATATATATATAAAACATTATTTATATATATAACTGAAAGAATGAATATTCATTTTTACTCCTTGGGCAGACTGACTGTCCGACTCGTAGTCATGAAATTGAAAATAAATGCGGCTTATCAGCAGTGTTGCCAACTACATATAATAAAAATACGTTAACGGTTATTATGGCCTTCAGTACCCGCTATTTTAAGTGTACCTGAGGTAATTTATATAATTCTTTTTAGTCAGACCCCAAAAAGGAGGACAAATTAACGTCCGGCTCAAGGTGATTCCGGATGGAGGACAGAGTGCTCAAAAGGCGGACTGTCCGGCCTAAAGCCGGACGTCTGGCCACCCTACCCATAGATGAAGAAGAGATCCAAGGTCCAAGGTTTTCGAGATGCCTGGATACTCTGCGTTTGAAAAACTGAAGGTCATAGACAGGGGGAAAGATGGATTGAGGGAGATTGTTCCAGAGTTGATCGGTTAAGTAGATGAAAGATTAAAAATACCGAGTAACCCTTGCGTTAGAGAGTTGGACAGTGATGTCACAGGTGCGGAAGGCACCTGTGACGCCCCGATTAGACACACTGAACTAGACATTTGATAGGAAAGTCTTTCTGTTCTAGAGAATTTGGTCAGATGGGCAAACCACCTTTTCAGCTCGTGCCACATTTCGCTGACAAGACAATCTTTTGATAAGTGTCATGTAGATTAGGTTAGGTTAGGCTCACTTAGAATGACTGGAATGGCTCACTTAGAATGACTGGAATGGCTCACTTAGGCTCACTCGAAATTTCATGAAAATGACCAAAATAAACAATTGAAAATTGAAAAGTTACTGAATATACAGAAATTTCAAATGAACCATGACGTTCGCCACTTATCACGCCCATACAGAAAATGTATAGGCTCAGTTTGGAGTAATGTGGTGTTAGTGGGGGGAGGTGGAGCTGGATATTGAACAGCAGGAGACGAAACTCCTCTGGGGGTGCCTCGAAAAAATAACAGATGCCATTGGGGTGCCTTGAACTAAAAAAAAGTTGGAAACCAGTGATGCAATTAATAAAGGACGAATTTTTTTTATCTCACGTTGGCTTAAGTTGGGCAAGACTAGATTAGCTTATAATAATTAGTTAGGAGGGCAAGAAACTAGCACAGTGCTCACTGCCCAAGCCATACAGCTGCGGCCCATTCGGCTAACTCCTGTATCATTATTAACTAGCACCATCAGGAGTCGAACCCCCGACTTTGGGGGATCACTGACTGGATTAGGTTGTGGGTTATGTTAGGGTATGTGAGCGACTCTTTCGAACAATGGTGAATCCTTCGATTCCAGAGATTTTATTTACATAAAACTTTAGGTTTGTATTGTAAACTGTGAAATTATTTTCGACTTACAATTTCAGCCATCGAATGAAGTTACGGACTTATAACCAAGATCCATAGGTACACTCTAGGTTAGCACAGGAAAAAAAAAGAGTCAATAAATAATAAAAAAAAAAGGTTTATATTTATTTAACTATAAACCTACCATTTAGAAAAGGTAAAAACAAACAAAATTCTCTCTCTCTCTCTCTCTCTCTCTCTCCTCTCTCTCTCTCTCTTTCGCCAGCCACTGCTAACAGAAAAAGTACTGAAACAAGAAGCATACAAAAGTTAAAGAAAGAATCTGGAAGAATAAATATTCGATAACATATTGACGCAATGCACATATATTAAATGTCGTGTTCTCAGTCTCAGCGAAGGAAAATCTAATATAAAAATTGGGTGAAATGTTATAACCGACGTGAAACTAATAATTTCATCTTTTTATGAAGGTCGATGGTCGATATGACCAAGAAAGGAGAGAGGCAAGAAGAGAACCTTAACTAGAAGAAGTGGTTGGAAACAAGTAGAAAAGGAAGAAGAGAAAAGAGAGCGTGGGTAAAGTAGGACAGATGCTCGCGGTCAACCAGGGGCGCGGAGGCGTTAAGAACAAGCGCATTTTTTAGGGGAGTTTTGGTGATCCGAACCCCCAGGCTTACTAATTCCACAAGAAGTCCAACAGTCTCCCTAAAAAAGTGACAAAAGATCTGATGGCGGAACTGCTTGCTGCCAACAAGTTCTCGCGGGATAGAAGAGAAAAACTCTCTACCTCCTACGAGGGCACGCGCCCAATGAGCAGCCTCGTTATCTGATTTTATGAAGGGATTTATTTATTTAATTAACTGAAGAACATCATTCGATCGATTACTGTTGCATCAGTTGAGAAACCTTATTCATTTCTTGCTCATATTAATTCGAATTCATAATTGAAATAATTTTATGATAACACCTCGTCAAAGGGACAGGTTCAAGTTGTGTGAGTAGAGAACCACTCCCTCTTGAAAATCATACTCAGTACAATGGATCAACAGTATTATGCTAGTGTGTGTGTGGTGTGTGTGTGTGTGTGTGTGTTAATTTAAGCCTACAATGAATAAACATTGCATATGGATATTTTTGAATAGTAAGTGAATGACGTCTGAAAATGTTTGTTGCTTTTACAGAGGTGTCCTCTTACAGAGGCGGGGCCTGTACATCCCCCATAACATGCATTCAGAATTTAGGGGACTATGTTTAATTCCTCACACAGGTTGACCAATCAGGAAGGAAAAATTTTTTTTACACCTAAAAAAACACTATATAAAATGGAATAAAGTCCTAAATTTACACAAACCTATCTATATATATGCATTTAGGAAGATAGAATATGAAGCGAAGTTTTTCCTTTATCTATTTCAGAAAAAGTTATTCCTAATTTTCCAAACAATTTATCTACGATCGTACAGTATGTTCCCAGGTAGCTTTGTTTAGGATGAATATGCGTTATTCGATAACTTTAACTCTGAAGAGTTCCCATCAAACGTCCTACCTCTGGCAACGGGGCATCAACTGGGAGCTTCCGCTACGATGAAACCAGACCCGGCCAGCGCCTCCTATTACTTTGTAAAATGGGACATTCTACCTCTGTTCTATCCTAAATAACTGTCCCTGTAAGAAGCTCCTTTACAAATAAATTTACATAATAAAAAGTAAGGTTAAATAGTTTTCTGAGACAATATTGCAAAGCAACTTTAAAAAAGGTCAGTGAAAAAAGCTTTACTGTAACTCTCACTTCAGTAAGAGTGACACTCTGAAGGGAAGCATTTGATATGCGCAGACCTGACCAGTAGTTAAAGCAATGACAGTTCACTTACAAAGCATCCTCATATATGTAGCGGTCCTGTGTTCCGATATATACCGTATGTAGAAGGTCTTTCAACATATTCCGTTTCTTTGATCACTGCACATTTAATAAGTTATTCCGCCATAAACTCCAAACAGAATTAGGTCTTGATTTCTTGAATAGTAAACAATAATATCGTACATGAAACTTTTTCCCCTTTTTGGGGGTGTGGGATATTTCGATTTCTAAGAAAGGTTCAGAATTATTATATGAATTTTCTGGGTTTGATTTGAACTTCTTTAGTTCTGACCATTTTTACTTTAAAATGAACCATTATGGCTTACTCGAACGTATTGAATTTGTCCCAATACGATTCTCTTACTTCAAATCTAAATTTTTCAAAATCTGCTTCGTATGTAAAGAGTTTCTCTAATCACTTAATTGACTAAGAGGGTGATAAATTTTAAATAGAAAATATTAATCAAAGATGCCTGTATGACGCGTCTAATTGAAAATTTCTTTATTCAGACATATTTTGGTTTCCAGTCAGAAAAATTAAGAAGCCATTTTTTGGAAAGTTTTTATCTTTATAGATTAATTTTTTTACGTGATCATTTTACTTTATATAATCCCATTTTGATTTGGTTGGTTGTTCATTTAACGTCCTTCAACCATGAAGGGTCATTGAGATTGTGTTTAAGTTTAAAGACTGGTCAATTTCGACTGCGACCGTCAGTACTGTATGTTTATTGTTGAGTATGTGGTATACCAAATAGGTTCAACCAAGTCAATTCTGGATCTAATAAGGAGTTAATTAGCATGTTGAAAATCTTCTTGGACAACCAACAACTTTCGTGTAGACCAAATTTCTTGCGTACAAGTTTCGGTCGGAATCTCCTCCGGAAGATATAGGCCTTTGTGGCTGCTCCAAGGAGTTACTGTAGGTGAACGACTTCAACTCTACTGTTCCGTGATCCGTGACTATACAGACGTGTGCAAACAAGTCTGTGCAGGATGCTTTAGTTTACTTTAAGGCTTGAAGTTTTGTGAATTTAAAAGTGAATCATATATTGATAGTTTAGAATCTGTTTTTATATTCAAGATAAACTTAATTTTAAAGACTACAAGTTCCTTTATTTTTTAAATATTTTAAGTTGGTGTTATTTCATCACTGCCTCTTGTCTTGCATCAATATGGAGTATACCGAGGATGTGGGGTGAACCTTAAAACGTGTAAATTGATCCCAGAATCACTTGTCTTACTCGAAGGAGAAATTTTGTACCCTGAGGCTTATTCGTATACGCAGTATATATATATATATATATGAATAGAAACGATATAAGTGTTAAGGAACGTTTCTGCACACGAGGGGGAGAGATAACGAATAAATGAAAAATGAGGCGAACGAGCGTCCAACCGGCAATTGGAAGGCCCTGGGTTCGATTCCCTGGCGGTTCGCCTCATTTTTCATTTATTCGTTATCTCTCCCCCTCGTGTGCAGAAACGTTCCTTAACACTTATATCGTTTCTATTCATTTATATACTGCGCGGTCATTGCAGTTATATGCGCATATTCACGATTGCGAGGGTGCCCTCTCAGGCATTGGTTTCTGCCCTATGTGGGAGAATTTCGATTTGTGATTGAGTGAGGTCCGTAGCATAATGGTAGAGCGTCCAACCGGCAATTGGAAGGCCCTGGGTTCGATTCCCGGGCGGTTCGCCTCATTTTTCATTTATTCGTTATCTCTCCCCCTCGTGTGCAGAAACGTTCCTTAACACTTATATCGTTTCTATTCATTTATATACTGCGCGGTCATTGCAGTTATATGCATATATATATATATATATATATATATACTGTATACAGTATATAAAATGTCATTTGATATAACGAAAGTTTTGGACACTTTTTAATGTCTTCATCTTCAATTTCAACCAAAGAAATACGCACTAAACACTTTTTTTCTTACAATGCACTTTATTACAGATGGTTAAGTATACTATACAGGGTGATTACAAAGTCCTTGCGCAACTTTAAATTTTTAATAACGTTTTATCTACCCACGATAGAAACAAACTGCGAATGACATATGAAAACACACTACATTAAAAATTTTTAGGCCTCGACATAACCGCCATCTTTCTCGATACAACGTTCACTCAGATTTTCAAAAGACCTGAAAACATTCTTCAGTTGTTGCCGAGTGATTTCATAAATTGTATTTGTGATCCTGGCTATAATTCATCTTAAAAATATGTTTCGATGTGTTTTGGTGAGTTTCGATGTCGTTTACAATTTTTTTCTATCCTGTGTACATCAAAAGGTATTAAGGTTTAAAATTGTACAAAGACTTTGTAATTATCCGGAATGTTAAATGTGTTTATATAGAAATTCCTTTTCATATAATGTTTCAGACCAATAAAGACCCAGGATCCACTCATGGCTGGTCTACCTAACTGTGGTTGTAGTTGTGTATTGCGCATGTCCTCCCTGGTAGCGGAGGGGACCTACAATTTTACGTGGGTTCCGAACCACAGACACCTTAATTTTACTACCTTAAACTATACCCAATCTATCAACATAAGCGTCTAATCGATTTTTAAACATGTTTATAGACGTGCTACTAATTACTTCTACCGGCAAACTATTCCACCTATTTACTATTCTATGCGTAAAAAAGTTTTTGGCAACTGCTGTCTCGAATCTTCTACTTGTCAACTTACACCCATTATTTCTAGTCCTATTTATTATATTGTGATATAAGTGAAGAATATAAAATAAATTAGGATACCTTAGTTTATTGATCATTATTATATATTGATCTTTTTTAATTATTATATATTGATCTTTTTTTAAAACTGAGATAGCCTACATTAAAATAAAAAAATAAAATGGAAGAAAGTTTTAAGAGACTTCCCAGAGGGCAGATGAGACGCTACTTATCATGATTTAGAGACACTCCAGGGTAACTCGAAGTGTGGGGTTGTTAATCTCAAAGTGCTGACGTGAACTCTCCGCTCAGACTTCAGATTTGAGCGATTAAGGCGATTCTTTTTGTTTTCTTCCTTTGGGGGTAGTGATTTGGATCCCACATAAAGCTGTAGGTCCCCAACATCACATGATGGAAGGAAGGTTGCGAAGGAAGGTAATTGATCCCCCAAATTATTATTTTGCATACATTATAAAGAAGAAAAAGTGAAGCTTTTCTTTAAGTATAACATAGATATAATGGCTACGTTATGATCATTGTCGCAACGCCGTTTCCCGTTGATCAGTGAAGTTAAGCGACATTGGGTCTGAGTAGTAGTTGGATGGGAGACGGCGGTCACTGACGCGGCTGCGCCCTCCACCTCGGAACTCATTGATAGGATAGCTGCCCTGGAAAGGCGGTCCAGCGATGGACTGGATAGAGCTCGGGACCGCGGAGAAAGGGTAGAGGTGCAACCGGGGGCCACGGTACAAAATCAGTCAGGAATCGCCAGCGACCCACGTGGAACGCACAGAATCGCGGCGCAACGTGGAAGGCAGGGAGGGCACAAAGAAGGGGCCGATAAAGAAAAAGGGTGGGAAGGGGCCTACTGATGGCCCAAAGAAACTGAAGGATATAGCTGCCGGTCGGGGTGGGTCGGGTGGTGCAAGTGCGTCTATGGGTGGCGACGGCTATCGAAAGGTATCGGGCAAGAAGGATGCGAAGCCGAAGCTTGAGAACCCGGTTGCCACTGTCAGAACCTCCAACCGCTTTAGTCTCCTGTGCTCGAAGGAGGAAGACACCGTTTTGATTGGGGACTCGCAGATCAAGGGCCAGGAGAAGTACTTTGCTTCTGCAAACCGGGACAGGAGGAAGGTAAGGTGCTTACCTGGGCTGGGAACGGCGCACTTAAGGAAGGAGCTAGAGAAGCTGCGCGTGGCTAGTCGGAGGACTGCGATCGTTGTTCACGCTGGTGGCAACGACCTGTTCCTCAAAGGCAGTAGGGTAGGTTTTACAGAAGGGATCATCACCGAGATCATGTCTCTTGCGGATGATCTAAAACTGAAGACAGACAGGGGAATGTTGATGGGTATTTTACCGCGGATGAATGCCAGTGACCACGCACTCAGTAAGGTCATTGGCATCAACGAGAGGGTGCAAGACTTGTGCGTCCCGCTGTGCGTGAGGTTTATTGACCAGTTCGACGCATTTTCGGGTAGGTGGGACCTTTACCAGAGGGATGGTGTCCACCTCAATGACAAGGGTAAAGGTGTGCTAGGCGTGCTGCTCGACCGGCACCTATACAGAATGGTGAGGTCGAGCCCGGGGAGAGATGACGGGCCCCCACCAGGGAGAGATGATGTTGAGCCGGTGGCGAACGTACTTTCAACTGAAGGGTGCGTCCAGGTACAGGTGGGTGACCCTCCTTCCACGTTGGAGGGGGCTCAGGCTCCTGCGGAAGTTGCGCAAAGACCACACCCGTGGGGAGGGGGGAGGGGTACTAATATACGTGAGAGACACGTTGAGTCCGGTTGACTGCCAGTTCCGATTGGAATGGGAGCTGCTTGGCGTCGATCTGAACGTGGGAGGGACGAACTATAGGTTAATCTTGGTGTACAGACCTCCGCATCTCCTCCTCGAGGAGGATACAGCCCTGTACACCGAACTCTGTAGCCTGCTAGGGGATAGGATGTGTGTAGTTTTAGGAGACTTCAACTCTCGCGGCATAAATTGGGAAGACAGGACTGCTGATGCTAAAGGGAGGAGGCTAGTTGACTTTGCTGATGAGAACTTCCTCACTCAGTGGGTCAATGAGCCTACATGAGGCGAAAGCGTTCTAGACTTAGTATTCACGACCGAAGACAACCTCGTCACTGGCCTCACCGTTGATGAATCGTTGGGCTGGAGTGATCACGGTCTGATTAGGTTCCGTGTCTGTGTCCCTCGGGTGAAGCATAGTAACTCGAGAGGCAGTAAGCTCGATCTACGGCGGGCGAACTTTGTTAGCCTCCGGAATAGCGTAGGTGAGATGGGGTTAGAGGTCGGTGGCGATGTTGAGGGAGTGTGGACTGCATTCCGGGACCAGTTTATGGTGCTGCAGTCTGCTGCCATACCCTCAAAACCGGTCACCCCTGCTTCAACGCAGCCTAAGTGGTTCAGTCGTGACATCGCTTCGGCTATCCGAAATAGGAAAGTAGCGTATGGGAGGGCGAAGGCCAATCGTTCCCATGAGAACACTGAGGTGTATGTCCGCCTGTGTAGGGAAGTGAAAGCGAAGGTTAGGCTAGCGAAACGTAACGAAGAACTACGGGTGGCAAGCCTCTGTTATGTTAATAGTAGAAAGCCCATTAGAAGCATGATAGGTCCATTAAAGGACCCCAGCGGCGTTCTGCGGACCTCCGACGCGGACATCGCTAATGTGCTTAATGAGTACTTTGCGGGAGTGTTCACCAGGGAGGACACCCGCGTCATCCCCGAGCCAGGCGTCAGGCACGAAGGTGCTGGCCTGGATAGTGTTCGGTGTACCGCGACAGTCGTTGCCGATATAATAGACAAACTGAGCGCGTTTAAGGCTCCTGGGCCAGACCAGTTTCTCCCTAGAGTGTTGCGGGAGGTGCGCGACCAGGTGGCTCCCCACCTGGCTAGTCTTCAACAAATCGTTGGAGACGGGCCAGGTGCCTGGTGACTGGAGGGAAGCCAATGTGACCCCTATCTTTAAGAAAGGGGAAAGTCCAGGGAACTATCGTCCCATTAGTCTCACTTTAGTTGTAGGTAAATTATTAGAGGGGATAATAGCGGATAGGATCGTTGACCATTTGGATTCCTACAAGCTGCTTGGGAACTCCCAACATGGGTTTAGACGGCATAGGTCGTGTCTCACCAACTTGCTCGAGCTTTTTCACGTCATGTTGAGTGAGTATGATAAGAGTAGGGCGATTGATATGCTTTATCTCGACTTTCAGAAAGCCTTTGATAAGGTACCTCACCGCCGGCTAATGGCCAAAGTCCGCGCGCTGGGTATTGGTGAGGAAGTAGGTAGGAGGTAGGTGGATTGAAAACTGGCTGAAGAATAGGCGGCAGAGGGTTGTAATTAAAGGGGTTAGTTCGGGTTGGGCCTCGGTCACTATTGGGGTTCCTCAGGGTTACGTTTTGGGGCCACTGTTGTTTATTATTTACATAAATGATATCGACGGTGGCATCGTCAGTCGGATCGCCAAATTCGCTGATGAAACCAAGCTTGGGGCCAATGTTGGGACGCCCGAAACGATCGAGCAACTGCGTGCGGACCTAGGTAGGATAGGAGAGTGGTCCGAAAAATGGCAAATGCCGTTTAACTTGGGTAAATGCAAAGTGATGCACATTGGCTACGCCAATCCCAAGTCGGTCTACTCGATGTTGAGGAGTAATATCGAGGCGACTGATTTGGAAAAGGACTTGGGTGTGCTAATTAGCAGCGACCTTAAGTTTACGAAACAGTACGTAGAGGTGGAAAAGAAAGCCCAGAAGCTGTTGGGTTATATCAGGAGGCAATTTCAGTTTCGGAAAAAGGAGATTGTGCTCTCTCTGTACAATTCCCTGGTTCGGCCGCACCTGGAGTATGCTGTGCAGTTCTGGTCGGCCACCCTCAGGAAGGATATTGACAGGCTGGAGCGAGTGCAGGCGAGGGCCACAAAGTTAATCCCTTCCGTTAGGCATATGGGCTACAATCGACGCTTACGCGCCCTGAACTTGTTTTCGCTGGAAACTCGGAGGCTGCGCGGTCAACTGATCGAGGTTTTCAAGCTCTTACGCGGGTTCAACGATGTCGATTTTAGAAGCATGTTTAGTTTAAATGATAACCCAACTCGCAACAATGGTTGGAAGTTGGATTTGAAACGGTTTAGGACTAGTGTGTGTGGGAATTACTTTACGTATAAGATCTGTGACACGTAGAACAGGTTACCTTCAGAAGTTGTGAACAGTTCCTCTGTGGATCACTTCAAGAAAAGGTTAGACCAAATCTTGCACACTATTTGAATGTGTAGAAAATTTTCCCTGGCACCCGTTGCCATTGGGACCTCCTCGGTATGGGTCGCAAGGCCTTTTGAGGTACTTCTTTTCCTTGTAACTCCTCTGCGTCCGGATTTATATCCATCGCATAACATCAACACTAAAAACTAACAACCTAACTTAACCTATCCTATGCTAACCTAACCTATCACCGTTAACCTAAATGTAAAATTGATCAGATGTAATTCTACTGCGTCCAGGTTTTGTAGCGACCAGTAGCTCGTTCGAATCCCACGTGAAGCTGTAGTTCCCCTCTGTTATATGACATTAGATATTGCGAAAGAGGTTAAACAACCACCTAAAAAAAGTATAATGAAGGAAAGTTACATCAAAATGAGACCAACTAAATAATATAAAAGTTAAATACTAAAATTACATCATAAATGATAATAATCCGAGAGACAGCTATAAAAGCGTGGTTCTGATGCAGGGATAGGGAACCATTGTTCATTCCTTCGGTATTATGACATCATCCCCTCAGTGTATGTTCATCTGTTCCCCTCAGAATCGCTGAAAAACTAAAAAAAAAAAAAACTTTATTTAATTAATAAACATCTGGCACTGTGCCTCATTACATTATAAAACCAAAATTAGAGAGAGTTTTTTTTTATGTTGGCACTGTATAGTCTTCCCTAAGCCAGGTAAACTTTAGTGCCTAAAATGTTTAACAACCGTAAAAAACTCCTTAAATTTGGGGTACTTTTAATCTATGTTAAAATTCTATATACAAAGTTGTCTTTGTAGCGAAATTATTTCTCTACATTTTGGTTTTATGTGAACATAAAACTATATATATATATATATATATATATATATATATATATATATATATATATATATATATACACCTTACCTTATGAACCTTATGTTGTTTCGTGTGTTGGTCTCTCTTCACACGGAGGTCAAGCTGGTGGTATATATATATATTCTTTCACCCGCTCTGTGCCGCACAAATACTCTGCATTTGGATATATATATATATATATATATATACAGTATATACACACACACACACGAGTATTTGTAAAGTATAAAGTTTGCCAACGTGATTTTATATTTATTCCTAAATTCAATTAAATTAAACTTAATTTGACCTGTTTGATCTCTGCGCACACCTGAAGCACACCTAACAAGGGCTATTTATCTACTTTTGAATCTGTTACTGCGCATATAAACACTTGAATTGTGGGTCGTAACTCAGAATACAAAGATTACTGTTATTCTCTCTCAAATTTATGAGACGTATCAATTTCCAGCTAAAGTTGACAGACAGTGAGTACGGACTAGAAAACAGCTTCATAGGTTTGCTTTTAACCAAACTGCCCATGCCATGGTCGTGCAGACGGGGGCATATCGATATCATATCTTCTGTTTGTATTATTCTTCTGTCCTTTAGTTATTATTGTTTGGTTTATCTTCTTTTTTCTGTCATTTTTGGGTCGCCAAAAAATATTTAAAATTTTGCACTTTCTTTTGAGGTGTCATCGAATCGGTTAATTCGTATGATTTTTTCCTTTTGACATTTTGTATTCTATCAGTTTGGTACGTCTCTCCCATGCAATTGGGTACTTATAAAATATGCCCTTATAATGCCCTTGCCAATAACGTTTGCCTCACGACAAGGCTGATGCTGTTGATATTAAAGTGTAACCACTTTATTATATAGCCTTACGGAACAAAAACGTAATGAAGTCTGAAAATGGTCGTCACTTTAAGAAAAGTCTCTGCTTAAGAAGGCGGCGATTTTCCTTTACTATATATATATATATACACACACTACCAGTCAAAAGTTTAAGTACACCCTCAAATATTCATAAATTTCAAATTTTGTTAAAAGTTTTTTATTTATTAACTAAGTTATCATGACACAAATTCATAAGTATAAACATGGGAACTTAAATAACAATAAATCAGGACAATTTACCAAAAGCAAAGTCTAAATTTTAGATTCATCAAAATAGCTTCCTCAAGCAGCAATTACAGCAGAACAAATTCGAGGCATGCGCTCAACAAGAGAAAGAAGATAGTCTGGTGAAAGCTGCTGCCAGCACTCTTGTAAGAGTTCCCAGAGCTTCTGAGCACTGGATGGCTGCTTGGCTTTCATTCGTCGATCCAGTTCATCCCACACTAGCTCGATGGGGTTCAGATCCGGGGACTGTGCTGGCCATTCCATAACTGTGAGCTGACGTTGCCGTTCTTTCTACTTCAGGTAATTTTGACACAGCTTGGAAGTGTGTTTAGGATCGTTGTCTTGCTGTATTATGAACTGTTGGCCAACTAATCGCAGTCCAGATGGGATGGCATGGCGCTGTAGAATGCTGTGATAGCCACATTGGTTCAGTATTCCAGTGATTTTGTGGAGATCTCCAACTTGCTCCCCTGCAAAACATCCCCAGACCATCACACTTTCTCCACCGTGCTTCACTGTTGGCACAACACACTGCTGTGTCATTCTTTCACCCGCTCTGGTCGCACAAATACTCTGCATTTGGATCCAAAAACTTCGTCAGTCCAAAGAACAAATTTCCACAGTCCATTTTTGGTGTTTTTTAGCCCAGGCTAGCCTTTTCTTTTTGTTTTGGAGTCTCAGCATTGGTTTCTTTGCTGCAGTTCGTCCTTTTGATCCTGCCTCTCTTAGTCTTCTCTGAACAGTTGATGTTGAAACTGTTATACTTCTGGAGTTGTTCAGCTGGGCTTTGATTTCAGGTGCTGTGAGGCGTCTGTTACGCAGATTGGTGACTCGGATATACTTGTCCTCTGAGTCTGTTGTGGTTCTTGGTCGCCCTGACCTTTTTCTTTCCTTATTTTGACCAGTTTCTTCGTACGTTTAATGGCACAAGCAACCGCATTCACAGAAACTTTTGATTTTTTTGCAATTTGCTTCAGTGATTGCCCTCACTTCTCAAAGTTACAATCGACTGTCTTTTTCTTGTTGTTAACTGAGCTTTGGCACCCATTTTTGCTTTTTGAAACACAGAAATATACCTTAAACTACACAATTAGCTCCTCTGCAAGGATTTTATATGTAAAGACCCGCAGCGCATGTTAATAACTGAACATGTGTATTAACATACTCCTGAAGAAACACAATACCCAAGTAAAGACTTTTAAACTGTTTTTGGACCTTTGTGCAGAGCTAATGGCATTAATTTTAGGTTGCATGCTGGACGTAAATTAACACATTTTGAAGGTTATTTTGAAGAAGCTTCTGTTACAACATACTGCAGAGGGCAGATGCACTGAAGCATACAATATGAAAGCCAGGTAAGCAAATTCATCTCAGGTACCTGTTAAGTTTACATTTGAAGTTTATGTCATGAACTAAGCAGCAAAACATTGGAAATTAGTAGGTGTACTTAAACTTTTGACTGGTAGTATATATATATATATATATATATATATATATATACTGAAGGAAAATAGCTCGGTTGTCAGGGGGCCAAGGCTTTTTAACTAGTTTCCAGAGGACCTTAATTCTCGAATTTTAGGCTTAAATTGGAATTTGTGAGAAAATTCACAGGTCAAGATTACTTGAAATTTATATAAAATGAAAGAGTAGGGAAAGCTAATTTCGAGGGCTAATATCCCCCCCTCACTTTTTTCAAGAGGAAAAGTCACTTTTATAAATGTCTTGTGTTCAAAGCGTCATAACCATTGTACCTATGGGAAGTAGGTAATCAAACTTTCTACTCTATATAGACCAAATCCTTCTTTCTTTTTATGGGTGTACTGTAAAATGTCATCCAGTTAAGTTGAATAGCTGTTTTCCACAACATCAAACGTTAAAAAAGGTGAAAACATGCTTACGTGTAACTTGAGTAAAAAGAGATAAATGACAACTTGAATAAAAATATAATGAAACATGCACAAAAACGTAGATGAATGAGTCTGTTATTAATGAAGTCTCCGTTTCCTTGGCAATAAAGCAGTGTCGTTAGTCAACAAAAGCTATCTCTCATTTGAGTGGCTGAAAACCTTTTATCGAAATTTTCTAACGGGTCTTCCATGTAGGCATTAATACACAGGTTAAATTTAAAGTAAGAGTTCCCCTTTTAAACTTTTAAAACAGTTTTCTCTAGAATAACATGTTTATAAAGAAAACTTATTTATTTCAAAGTAGAACCTATCTATTTTCTCGGCTATTTTCTATATGGATGAAGGCTATAGCTTTCGGAAGCTCGTAAAGTTTTCTAAAAGCTGAATATAATGAAAAATAAATATATTCTTTTATTATAAACCGCGAGTTTCAGTTGAACTTTTAATTTGGGAAACAGTTTTCTTTGGAAGCTAAATCTGATTTTGTCTATCAGTTATCCTTTTCCCGCATGGCATGGAAAAAAGATACAACCAATTAAACTACATTTAAAAAACAAAACAAAAAAAGGACTCCGGTAATTAAGAAGAAATAAGAATAATACACGTAATGAAGTTAGAAATAATAATATAATTAGTAATAACAGCTTCCCAAAGCTAGTACTAAGAAGAAAAAATAAAAAGTACCGTTAATATGGGGTGATTTTGGCTCAAGGGGTGACATTGGCAGTTCTTAAAAAAAATTGGTTTTATGCATTTTGTACAAAAAGAAACGGTTTTATGGAAAAAGGGACTCTTATCATTTTTAATCTATGGAACTTTATCTATAGTTTTGTCTAAGCACTTTTTCTCTATGTTCCTTAACTTATGAATTAGTGACAATTGTTTCTTCGCATTATTCTGCACTATTGAGCACGTTTTGTTACCTCAGGGAGGCTCGGAACGTTGCAGTTAGCGAACACACACACACACACACACACATATATATATATATATATACTAGGTGAGGTACCCGGCGTTGCCCGGGTTATTTGAATGCCAGGTTAGGTCAACTGCATGCCCGGTTACGTCAACTGAATGCCCGGTTAGATCCCTTGACGATTGGTTAGGTTAAGTCGTGATATTTTCGTTAGCTTATAGTGTTCAACATCCACCCCGGCAACGCCGGGTCGTTCCGCTAACATACAAACAGACAAACAGACAGGCTGACCGACTCTGTGTTGATATTCTTCATTCCATAAGAGGTTCCCGTGCCAAATTTGGTAGCTCTAGGTCAAACGGTTTGCGCTTGCATAAAGGACAGACAAACAAACAGACAGGCGAAAATATATATAAGATAAGATATCCCCCAAACCCCCTCACCCCCCCTTTATGCAATTTGGGGGCTAACCCCCTCCCCCATTACTCCCACCCCTCCCCATTACCCCACCCCTCCCCCATTACCCCCACCCCTCTCCCCCACTTACCCCCACCCCCATTACTTCCCGGGATAAATTTCACAAACAGACAGGCTAAACTACAGAAAAGAGCGCAACCGTGAAAATTTTGAGCTTCACATTGTGTCAAGATTTCTGAATCTGATCAGTGATCAGATATCCCCCAAAGCCCCCCTGACCAAATAATTGAACTCCCAATTACTGTCGGTTCAATTATTTGGTCAATAAAACTAGAAAAGAACACAGTCATGAAAATCTTGAGCTTCACATTGCCGCCCGTAATACAAACAGACAAACAGACAGGCTGACCGACTCTGTGTTGACATTCTTCATCCCATAAGAGGTTCCCGTGCCAAATTTGGTAGCTCTAGGTCAAACGGTTTGCGCTTGCATAAAGGACAAACAAACAAACAAACAGACAGGCGAAAATATATAATAGAACAATATATATAAGGTTTTGCGTAGAAAGAAAGGTTTTTCTACGAATTAGCACCTTCGGAAATAAATTCGACGAAAATAATCAAATTTAATGAATTTTGTCACGTAAATAGGTTCATGCACTGTATTCGTATCATATCTTCAGTAATGACTTTGTAGTTACTTCATATCTACAGTAATAATTTAAAATTAATAAATACTGTATTTTCACTATTAGTTGGTTTGTCTATTTATCACATTTTAAACGTGACTTGTGTACCGTGTATTATATTTTATCTCTAATCAATCTGGGAGCCCAGTAAAGCCCCAAAATAAAGGGTCACATTATATAAAAAAAAAATAGTCCGATTTCAGTTATTTTATGTTGAAATTATTCAACAATAAAAATTATAATGTTGTAATATTTATTTTATAAATAAAAAATTGTTCACTCATTCATTCAGCATCGTTGAAATGTAGTTGATATTTGTGACAGTTTACGAATCAGTATTGACGTACTGTTGATGCAACAATATGTTGATGAAATAAAGTGCAATCAGCATTTCCAAAATATATTTCTCTAAAAGGTGAGGAGGATCTAATGTTGTTTCTGTATTTATTGAATAATGAATTTACATCAGTACTCATTTTCAACCCCATGACAGAAAAGACACAAATCTAAATTACAAATGTAAATTTATGCCATTTAGACTGCAATTTCGAAATTGTCAGACCACGTGATATCATTTCAGTAATAAAAGGTTGATTAAATACGAAAATAAAGCAATCAATAAAGCAAAAACTTAACAATTTATCCTGCCTTAATATAACATATTTTTCTCTCTATCTCTCTCTCTCTATCTCTCTCTATCTCTCTCTCTCTATCTCTCTCTATCTCTTTCCTTTGTACAGATCTTAAAATTCGCTTCAAAGAGTTGGATTTTATTAAATTTATTTTCTTTTTGTTTAGTTTCGCAAATCAAATTTTAAAATTTAAAAAAAAATTATGGAATGAAAAATAAACTCGAAAAAATAGATTTTGCCATCAATAATGTTTATGTCAAAAGACTGAAGAGCAAGTAGATTTACATTGTAATAATGCATTTTCTCTGTAAATGAGAGAGAGAGAGAGAGAGAGAGAGAGAGAGAGAGAGAGAGAGAGAGAAGAGAGAGACTTGTTGAAAATTATATATTACAAGTAACATATCAATTAACATATATTAACGATAATCATTTTAAAGCATTAGGTTTTCAAATAAATTAAAGTGTACTCCACATATTCCACTCTAGGACAAATGCCCCTTTTTATGATCTCACCCCTGTGGAAATAAATTCAACGAAAATCATTGAAGGGGTTTTGTGACAAATTGGTTCCTGTGGGAGTCGGTTCCTGCGCTGCTAATTTGTACCGGTCGTCCTGAAAGGGTTAAAATAACGCAGCAGTCCTCTACACGGTTTTCGCTTGCAGCAAAAATAATTTCAAAGATAGTGTAGCAGTATTCTAAATCGATTTTTGCTTCCACCAAAGTCAATTTGTAAGACAGTTTACTGGTATTCTACTTTAGACATCTTCTAACCCTTTACAACACTGATGACAGATTGATCCTGTAAGCACGCGAAGGGCATCTAATTAATAATAATAAAAATATTATTATTATTATTGTTATTACTGACAGTTGTAATGGAATTTTACTTCCTTTAACTGAAGTAATTTTCATTCTCACTATTCAGTAAACAGAGGCCCGCGTTTTTTTAGAGACAATATTTATAATGAAACCTGGTCTACCATCATACTATCGTATGAGCTTGCCCAATTTTTTTAAATTTTCAGTCCACAGAAGGAGTACCGTTGAAAAAAAAAAATTTTTCGTGTTACGAGAAAACTAACACTCCTCAACAAACACTCGTTGTTGGCTGGCTGGCTTAATGATCCGTTTAACCCCTTCATGTGTGAAGGGTTATTGAGATGTCTTCACGATGAAAGACGTTGTGTTTAACTTCCTCAAAGTTATCATAAACATTAATCCCTTTACATTCACTGCAATGTCATTATCTATAAAAATATCTTTAGGAGTCAAGGTTTTCATTGGAAGGCAAGACAGGAGAGAACCCTTCTGGTTCCGTACCTTAATACCCCTCCCTCCCTCCCTCCCTCCCTCCCTAAGTAAAGCCAAAACACTTCCCTGTTCCCTCCCGTTAAAAGTTTTGAGGGTCTTTGTAAGAGTAACATTTATAACTGAATTACTTAAAGGTTTCAGCAAATTAAAGTGGTTTGTTTTTATTAGAAAGCTTTTGTTTAAGATTTAAAACAAATCATAAATGACTATGGGTACACAATCATACCCTATACCCTATGGGTATCATGGCAATATATAAACATCTTTTATCATTATAAACCTCCTCTTTTCTTTTAAATTAAAAAACTTAACAATGCAAGATAATTCATAATTTAAAAAATAATTATATAAATCTTTTTTCTTATAGGCCTATGTAACAGTGATGTAGAACTCGAGACCGGTCTCGAGACTCGACTACATCACTGTTTTGAGCAAATAAAGTTGTTGACAATTTAAAAATATGAACGAAAATTAGTTTTTTGGTAATTTTGTTAAAATAAATTCTAATTACAACAATCTTTTTACTGAGAAAATTAAGGGTATACTAAAAATATCTTTCAATACATGAAATTTGCTTAATGCAAGCGTAGAATTAGGAAATAGGCCCTGAGAACTCGTTTCTCTCACTTTGTATGCTAACAGTCGGAAACTAAATAAAAAATACTTTTGAATTTCTATATTTAACTTAAGAAAATTGCTAAACATTAATAAATAAAATGCCTTTATATCAATATAAAGTGCTTGAGAGATAAACAGTGCTTTTCCCTGTTAAAAAATGTTATTTTAAGAACCTAGAAATAAATTCTTTGAACTAGGCCTTAAACTAATAAGAATCCTACAGTGATTAAAACATTTTAATAGTCATGACAGATGAAATGTCATGAAACTGTCATGAAACTTTTTCCTATCAACTTGAAAATACATATAAAAGTGTATTTAAAAAATATATTTAAATAACGGAAGGATTTCTGTCCGTCTTTCACCCGTAATGTAGGGAGAAAACAAATTTCCCCTCACCTTGTAATTTTCATGGATGAAAACCTGAGAAGTTCCCAAATTCAATAATATTTGTTGTGATTATTTATAATTTCGATTTGATGATTAGTAGATATGATTCAGTACTCAGACAATATTAAATATTCGCTAAAAATTGTTTTTAGTTATGTTAACCTAACTTAATGTTAAAAAAGCTCCGACCTTCAAAATTACTCGAGTAATTTTGAAGGGTAGAGTAGAAAAATAAAGTACAATAAAACAATATTACCGAAGTAATGTCGTAATCTTATGTACTTAATCCGAGATTATTTGACACCAATTTGGGTTAATATAACTAGCTAAATATTTTAGAGTACTGAGATATTTAGATAGTACTTTATTTATGTAATATCTTGTCAAATTTTGGTCTCTGACCATCTGATCATGTACTGACGTTCTGATGTTGATCTGAACTCTGAAGGCAGCAACCAAGAAAAGCTATCAAAATCAAGCCTTTATCTTGCTCACGATGTCCTGACAATGTGGAATGCAATAAACATGGTCATTACACAGCTCAACAAAAAAATTTTTTTGTTTCGTTGCCAAGGAAATTCGTACGAATTTAGGGTATTTTGGGGTTGCTGAATTCCAAAATGAAAGTAGTTTTTCCGATTTGGTTCTAGTTCTTGAGATAATGAATACCCTCAATTAATAGGAAACGTAACCATAACGCGTCCATATGGGAACTACCGGAATATTCTAGATGGTGAGACACGCGAATATTCTTAGTGTTTACTCCGCGATCTTTCTAGAATATTCCCCCTCCGTATCAGTGGCGTGCGGTCCATGGAAGCAAGGGAAGCAATGCTTCCCTATTCAAAGAAAGAAGAAAATGCTGTATTATACTTTAAAGTTTAAACAGTTCAATATGTGTTAATAATTTGTACAAAATCATTTTATTATACTATTTATAGCATTTGATTGGTAATCAGGTGGATACATAGTATATACATTGGTTGCCGTTCGTGCAAGAACCTTTAAGAAAACCGACGGAAAAAATCTCGAGTTGGACAACAATTGACGAAATGCATCCTTTTTCCCAATGACTTTCGCTTTTTTTTTACTGTTACAAATTGTTTCTTTCCATTCTAAAAACTCGTTTAATGTTTAATAATGTAGTATTTATTGAATACAACAAGTTTCATATATAGTTTTTCTACTAAAAAATTCCATGGCCATGTTAAGCGAAAAAGAATATATATTTATCGTTATTTTATCCTTCCCTATGTCAAAAAGGAAGCAATTTAGATTTCGCTGTCCAGATCTTATAGTTAATTTTCTTGAAATATCTGGCAACTTATACGTGCTGTCTGCCCTGCCTCAGGAGCGTTCATTCTCTCATTTAAAGCGAATACATAACTACGCTAGAAATGCGCAAGGGGAAGAAAGGCTTGCAAGTTTAGCTTTAATCTCAATTGAGAAAAAGCTTCTTAAGGATATGAAAACCGATGCCTTTTACGAAGAAATAATAGATATATTTAATAAAAAAAGAAAGAAGAATAGAATTAACCTATAAGTAAAGTAAGTAGATGATTATATGTGTTTTGTTTTTATTATATACGAGTATTTTAAAGTTTTATTTTTATTTTATATAATCTTTGTTGTTTTTGCTTGAATTGCTTCCCCTTGACGAAAAATCACCGCACGCCACTGCTCCGTATATAAGTCATCGGCCACCCAACCAGTAGTCAGTTGACAGTTGGCAGTGGAGCGGTACGTGTAAAGATGGTAAACTTCTTGCTTGGGCAGCAAAGTGGATATACGAAGTACCCTTGTTTTATCTGTTTATGGGATAGTAGGGCAAGGCAAAATCATTGGAAAAAAGTGACATGGCCTTCAAGAGAAAACATGACTGTAGGTGCAGCGAACATCATTAACGAGCCTTTGGTTGACAGGGAAAAAATCATCCTCCCACCACTTCATATCAAGCTGGGACTATTGAAACAATTTGTTAAGGCCTTGGACAAAGATGGCGATTGCTTCAAATACATTTGTAGATCGTTCCCTGGACTAAGTATGGAAAAACTAAAAGCTGGAATCTTTGATGGCCCTCAACTCCGTACACTTATCAAGGATTCTAATTTCACAAAATTTATGAATGATGTTGAAGCTTCTGCCTGGTGCAGTTATGTCTCAGTTGTCAAGAACTTCTTGGATAACCACAAAGCAGACAATTATGAAGAACTGGTGCAAAACATGCTCACAAACTTTGAAAAGTTGGGTACTAATATGAGCATAAAGGTACACTTTCTCCATAGCCACTTACACAGATTTCCGGATAATCTTGGTGATTTTAGCGAGGAACAAGGGGAGAGGTTTCATCAAGATATCAAGGTGATGGAGGAAAGGTATCAAGGCAGATGGGACAGACACATGATGGCAGACTATTGCTGGAACCTCCAACGTGATTGTCCTGATAACCCACATAAAAGAGAATCGTACAAACAGAGATTTACTATACATTAATTGTAATTATGCGAATCAGCTTACTGTGTTTATGTTATTATACCGAATAAAATGCCATTATGTATTTCATGTGTTTACTTTTGTATGATTTGAGACAATTTCAATGCGATTTGTAAGTAGGCTCCGCCTGAACATTAAATTTTTTGCATTTTTACGTGTTTCAATGGGGTACCAATTATCTCATAAATTAGAGCCAATCTAGCAAAACCGATGTCATATTCGGAATCAGCACCACAAAGTTACCCCAAAATCACTCTAATATGATTGGCAATAAAATGAGTGTTGACCAGTGTTATTGATATGTGTCAAATTGACTTTTGAAAGAATGATTATGCTTTCATGAATCAAATGTGTTGACATATTATTCTTAAGTGTCCCAAGTTACAAAGTCATTTTAAAGTAATACATTTTTTCTTTTTTTTTGACAGGGAAAAATGGTGCCGGGCTCTTGGCCTAGTCTCGGTCTCGGGAACAACGCGTCTTCGGGATTAGGAGCCATCAACCCCCATCAGGCCCCTCCAATACCTCCTTCCTTATCATCCCTTCCATCTGGGATGGGTTCTTCCTCTTTGGGCGGTCTCGGAATGGACACTGGCGTGGGCGTGGGAAGAGGGCTGAGAAACTCGGCCGCCCTTAACGGCCTTAATACCCTTTTGAGTGGTTTAACAGCTTCCGACCTCTCAGCTCTATCCTCTCTAGCTCCTTTTAATGGCATCAACAACATCGGCACTCTCGGGGGATTGGGGGGCATAAATGGCATGAATGGCATCAATGGTGTTGGAGACACTTCGGGATACAACCCCAACCGAATTGGTAGTCCAGGAAATTCAGGGAGTCTCAATGACAGTATTGGTGAGTGGTTCAGATATACTGTAGAGAAGAGAAAATTTCCATGAAAGATTGTTAAAGCGAACGTCACACTGGTGAAGCGTATTTATGAAGAACACTATTGAAGCATACAGGGTGAGTCAAAAGTCTCCATACATAGGCAAAATGGTCATGATAAATAAATTATTATTTATAACACCAGACGTGTTAACGCGCGTTTGCCATGACTGGGAAGAACGCATCCGTATGTGCATTCAGTGTAATGGTGCCCACATAGAGCATATTTTGTGACTTACGAGTGATTGCATAATAAAGTGACCATTTTGCCTATGTATGGAGACTTTTGACTCACCCTGTAGTATATACTGTAAGAAATATAACACTAAAGAAATAGAACCCACTAAACTAATAAAACATACCTCAGCCTATTAAAACACGTTTCGAAGCGTGCTACAGAAAATAGAGCTCACGCTATTTTTTAGTAGCCTGATTAATTCTCACTTTTATACTGTAGTGATAGCCAAAAGATAACATTGAAAGACGATTATTTCATGGTAGTTTATATCCTTTTTTCTCACTTACGGAAATACAAGATTGCAAAGATAGTCCAACCTTTCGACTATCATTCTTGTATAAATGGCGAAACGACCTGGATCTTTTTTTTTTATTTTTAGGTCTTGAAATAAGGGATGGGAAGCAGAAACACAAGATGCACCCAGTGCTTCCACTTTTGTTTTCTCTTTCTCCACCACCAAAACATTATATATTCGTCAGAAGATGGGGTTGGGTATCTACAAACACTGACTGATACCAGAAGAATACTTCAGCGGTGTGTCAGACACTTGAAAAGCGTGTTTCAGAAGTATGCTTCTGTTCTACATGCTTCACCAGTGTGCAGACCACCTTAGGTTTCCTTGCATATAGATCAGTGTCGGACTCTGGGCGGTGAGACTGCTTTCAATCCCAGCTGCTGACTTCTGGGTTGGGTTGGATTGGTCATTTACCTGTTAATGTTCGGGCTCAGGTGACCCATTGGGCACTCTCACCCCCACGCAGTGGGGAAATGAGTTTCCAGGCTGTTACTTTTTAGTGTTTTTTTTTGTCCTATTTTTGTTTAAATTTTTTTATTATTACTGGCTGTATTACGGAAGTCATTTTGTTTTCTTCTGCCAATAAACTTTTCAATTTCACTTAATAAGTTTTCCAATCTACAAAACATTAGAGAAAATACTTTCATTGAAGTTAATTGAACTCCATTTAAACCCCCAAACCAAATTAGTATTTAGTAGCGAGAAGGATTTTCCATAAGGTAACCTTGTCTAATGATACATTTTTTTTAACTTCTTCTTTTAGGAGACATTGCAGACCAACTGAGCGAGTTGTCACTTGGACTCGATAAAAAAGTGAAAAACAGGAAATTACCTCCTAATTATTTATGTCACCTCTGTTTCAAAAAGGGTCACCACATTAAAGAATGTCCTCAGGTGAGTCAGGTGTGTTTGAAAAGTTCATATTCTTCCGTAATGACAATAAAATTAGCAAAATAATAGTGTTAAAGTTTTGTGCTATGCGATATAACAAGCATATATAGCTATGATTAAAAGTTTTGCTACACTAGAAAACATTTTAAGTTTGCCTGATGAAGTCAAATGCTTTTGAGTAATAATACCTGCTTTTGAGTAATGACGCTCTGTCGAAATTGAATTTCGTACCACTTTGTAGTTTTTTTTTAATATAACAAGCCACGCCTTCGGCTCCCTACCTTACGGGTATGGCTTGTGATCACTTCGTGATCTTTAACGCCGCTCATCTTGATAGATCCGACCCTAATGGGCGACTGAGAGAGAGACATTACTTCCATCCACTTTACACGAGTCAGCCAATCATAACAGGCGACTGAGCAAAAGAGATATTTGTTACTCCGCTCAACTCCGCTCAAAACCGCGCAAAGTTTGTTAATTTATAAATAAATATGATAATATTCGGAGACTACTTACAGGTAAACTCAACTTGAAGCTGAAGAAAAGGTTAGTAAAACGCTTGATATGGAGTGTGGTACTGTATGGAGCAGAAACATGGACACTGAAAACAACTGAAAAGAAACTCCTGGAAAGTTTTGAAATGTGGATTTGGAGAAGAATACTAAAGATAAGCTGGAGGGAATATCAAAGTAATGAGGAAGTACTGCAACAGGCGAGGGAGGAAAGAAGACTCATTAAGGAATAAGAGAAAGACAGAAGAAATGGATCGGACAAGTGTTGAGAGGAGAAGGATTGTTGAAGGAGGTGATAGAGAGTAGATATGAAGGTAGAAGGCCGAGGGGAAGGAAAAGGAAATCAATGCTGGATGACTTGAAGGTAGGCAAGAGCTACCATGAGATGAAAAGGATAGCTCAGGATAGAACACTTTGGCGGGACACATGAGTTGGACCTGCCTGATAGGCAGAACACGATGGATGGATGGATGATAATATTCAGTTTTGGTAATGTACTTACGAGTCATGCGAGTATACCCTTGTGCAAGGCGAATAACTCAGGATAACGCGATAAATAATGGAAAATAGCATCAGTTTCGTATCTTGTTATATACAAAGCTTACCTACTAGTATATCTAGCAGGTTCACAAAGTTGATCTCACTGGCTTTGGATATGAAGCTCAAAATGTTTATGGCCGTGGTATTTTTGTAAATTTAAGGTCTCGGTGGGTTTTCTTCGATTTCACAAAACAATATAATATTTTGTACAACCATGGCCTGATTAGATATAGGTAGGCTTTGTTATATACATATAATCTTTGGTGGGAAAAGATCCCTTTGGGATAACCTAACCCATACGTAAGGCTCACCCTGACTGGTCCGATGGATGAAATGAATGGATCACCGAAATCTGGTAACCTCGAAATAACTTCAATTTCCTCCTGAGGAACTTCATTTTGTTCGACTATTATTGAAACATTTGCAAACTCGATGCTGAACCCAAATTTTCAGAATCTACGCCGTCCCTCTCTTTCGTGAATACGCAACCATCTTGACTGAAGGCGCTGTTGCCATCGCTCCAAAAATAATTCCTACGAGTTTCATTCAATCTTCATTCATACTTTAACATTAATTAATAAAATAATGAAAATTATTTGCTTTTGATTTAAAAATAAAATAATTACGTAATTTGGTAATGGGATATAGGATGGCTACAAATTATAGCAGCATTTGGTAATTATTCCAGATGGACTGTAGATATGTAATAATAACGGAGGAAATACGTTCAGAAAATTTAAAAAATTTACGTTTGGTTGAGTAGAGTCACGTGATGTCTTCACCTGTGCGCATCCGTTCCATAATACAAACGTCAATAATAAACGATACATTTATATAAAACAAAAAACCCAGTAAAACTTAGTATTTCAAAGGAAATAACTTAAATATTCATAGTAAAAAAAACGTTACATCCCAAATGAAGATACTTTTTTATACATTTCTGCCCACCTTTGCTACACGTTAGTACATTTTAAAGGTTTTAATACACAGTGAAAACTGAAGTCCTCAAATTATGGGGATATTGTCACTGAGATCGAGTCTCCATGGTGATTATTTCCCACACAATGTCATTCCCATTCGAGGTCCTCAAAAGAGAATGAACAAAGTGAGGGATTCACATCGGGAAAAGAGTTTCTTCATTTGAGAAACAAATGTCATATCTATTCTCATTCGTGGTAAAGACACCAAATGACAATTGCTATTATTTCGTAATCTACTTTAATTTAACCCAACCTTATCTAACATTATCCTAACCTAACCTAACCTGAACCAAAGTGGGAAAGCCGTGGATGAGAATGAGAATAACGTGAAATGCGAATAGATTGATCTTGTCCACAGGCGAAGATAACAGTTTGATGGAATTTTAAGTCTTAAAAGTAGGAAAGAATAGGGGCGAAGAGACCAAAATGACAATGTGACAGCATTCTAAGGCCTAGTTAGAAAGACGACTGTAGGATGAAATAGAGACAATATTACATAAGAATTAGTTCTTTTTGAGACAAATTTTCATGTTTTGGTAAAGTGATCTTTATTTCTTCTTACACAAAGCTTGAAATCCGTCCAGAGGAGAGGCGGACAGTTTGATGGAATTTTAAACCATAAGTATGAAGAAATTTAATGGCGATCACAATTTCACTAAATGTGCAATGATAAATTGAGCTCAATTTCACCGCAGAAGAATTTGCGGCGGATGCGTTCTTTAGAAACTGTAATGGTCTGTATGGTTCGAGTCAAGTTCGCAACTCTTGACAAATGGTACTACAGTATCAGTACTCAAAATATCTTAACGAGATTCATGGATAAGTTCTGTCATTTAATTATACCTATCTCATTCGAAAAAGTCTACGGTGAAGCAAAACTTTTAGCCATAGCTGTAGAAGAAATGGAACTGTCGCTAAAAATTCGTTATTGATGAGAGGTTGATATAAATATAACAGAGTTAATTGCTATTACCAATATTTTTTCAAAGTAACAATAGCGTATGGCGTGATCAGTAAGAGCGATGACAACCACGTGATGGTTGACTCCCACGTAAAACGCATTTGTGTATAAAATTGTATAGATTTTGTGCTAAAATTTGCGTATAGTATCAGTTACACGCAAACTCAATCACATTATACAATAATGAATTCACAATATTTTAGTTTTAGCTTGCATACTATATATGTAAAATAAAGACCGTTCAATCACCACACCTTGAATAGGTCAATATTGTTCAAATGTACTATGTTCAGTTTGTAACTGATTTTCTTTTATTTCTAGAATTTTTTAGAGTAACCTAAATATAATAATAGAATCAATTACTTCGATATTTTAATTTTATTTTAATAAACTTTGAGATAAAAAAAAATTAATTCAAAATGTTCTGAACAGTTGTCGGGTTTTTAAAAATAAAGACTTCAATACGGCACAAAATACCTTTCACGATGACCAACTTGAATCGACGACTTCCATTAATAACTACTATCACTGTTATAGTCAGTATATGTTCTGGGTTATCTACAAGCAAATTCACATTGAAGATCGTGTACAGTAGTATGTCGTGCATAGAAATTTCTTTACCCGTTTTATTCGTAAAATCAAAGTAAATTGCGTTCTCCATAAATTCTATTGTTTATATTATGATGAAACGGATTGAACCAGCAAGGTGGCTAAGAAGTCCGAGTAAACGAATTCTTATTCATTCACTCTACAAATTTTAGAGAAATTTGTATTACTCATACTTCCTCATGACCGAATTCTTTAAAATCGACAGGCTCAGCAATCAGTGTTGCTTCAACCAAAACAAAGATTATTTAGACCAAAATGTAAAACTCCGCTCACTTTTGCGTTATCTTTTTCTTTTTTCCTCTTCTGCCATCTAGTGTTTGTAAAGACAACTGAATTACTCTGCAAAAACGTTATAAACTTAAATAATATTTTAATATTAATTATATACATTAATATGTAATCAAATGTAAGATAACTTAATTTAAATCATGTACGCTTTATTAAAGAGAGATTAATATGATAATATTCCGTTTTTCTTAATATACTTCTAAATCATGCGAGTATGCCCTTGTGTAAAGCTTAGTTCTTACTCCATACGCTAGGTGGCAAGTATCTAATGTTCATTTGGAAGAATAACGCGATAAATAATAGAAAATAGCGTTAGCTTTGTATGTTGTTATATAGTACAGGGCTATTCAAAATGATTCACCTGATTTCAAATGAGAATATTTTTTAATGTTACAAATACAGTGTGATTTGTGATACATCAACCCAAAGAAAATCTGTCCAAATTTTGTCTCTCACCTCATAAATGCTCTATGTGACTTCCCCTAGTTACACGAGCAACGTCGACACGATAGTCGAATTCCTTCCATACTCGCTCCAGCATGTCCGTTGTCACTGACTGTACGGCAGTAACAATGCGAGTTCGGAGCTCATCCAAAGATGTGGGCAACGGTGGCACGTACACAGTATCCTTAACGTACCCCCAAAGGAAGAAGTCGCACGGTGTAAGATCCGGCGACCTAGGGGGCCAGCTACCGATTTACAGCTCGAAAACTGCAACACACAAAACGCCTTCTGCTGTGCGGACGCCATTTTCACACTGACTGTTTGTTGCTAGGCTAGGCCACGGCGTGACTTTGGAGCCCTCTCGCGGTGATCTTGTAAAACTTAAAGATTTCCTCTTTCATGTGGTGTATGCCCAGTTGATGCATGGTTGATAGGTACGGAAGTATTCTCAGTTGAAATCGGATGAATCATTTTGAATAGCCCTGTATATATATATATATATATATATATATATATATATATATATTACCTAACCAAGACACTCATTTTATTTTATTTGATGGTTGAATTTGCATGTTAGGTTGTCGAGAATTCGATCAAAAGGACATAGCACCATTGCGATAAGGGGTAGATCCAAAGATGAATGGCACCTTTTGTTTGATTGGCATGCTTTACACTTTCACTTACTTGTCATCAAGAAAAGTAGGGGCTTAGCACCGGTGCCAACCAGGAAAAATTAGATCTTAATATTTGGAGACCAGGGTAGAACCGAAAAACCGACGAACATCGGACTCGTCATTGCTTCTCTGGCCATTTCGATTGCTTCGAACCTAATCCCTATCTTTACGAGTGCGCTTATATAAATAAGGAGTAGGGGTCAAACGTTGAGCATAAATTCTGAACCAGTTCTCTCATTTCTTCAGTGTAACATGATACAGTCCAAGTTTAAACCAACTAAATGAAAGATTGACAGTACGGTTTACTTCAAGGTTATAACTGATAAGAATTTCGTTACAGGCCAGACCTAAAGGAGAAGGACTGACGCCATATCAAGGAAAGAAACGCTGTTTCGGGGAGTTCCGTTGCACAAAATGTAAAAGAAAATGGATGAGTGGCAACTCATGGGCGAATTGTGGCCAAGAGTGCATAAAATGTAGGATAAAAGTTTATCCACACAAACAGGTCGGTGGATTTGTTTTAATCCATTTTAGTTTAATGGAATTTAATTGAAAATTATATAAACTAATAAAGTCTACTCCAAAAAGATTTATCCTGTTCACACTTGATCATCATTCCTCTATAAGCCTCGGGGGTACCATAACAGATTTATAGATAGGCTGACCATACGTACCGTTTTGAACGGGACAGTACCGTTTGTTTTATATTTCCTGGCCGTCCCGTCGTTTTAATAAAAATGTCAATTTTGTCCCGTTTTATGTACTTACTTTTTCATGAATACAGAATATTACATAACCCCCGTCCCTTTTTTGCCATCCCAATGTCCCGTTTTTGTCTCAAGGAAATATGGTCAGCCTATTTATAGAAGGCTGTAAAATTGAAGGCCCCGGATTCGAGTCTCGGATAGGACTTCAAATTTCAGCAATTAAGGTGCTGCTTTTGTTTCCCTTCGTCGGGTAGTGGCTCAGATTTCACAAAAAAAGCTTTAGATTCCCACTGTCATACAATCCTGGCTGTGAATATCGTAGTAAAATCACGAAATTACTTCAGAATTTTCCGATGTAGGAGTACTCTTAGTGCGGGTTACTTCAAGTTCTTAATTAATAGAGATACCGCGAAATTAATTGTTACACCTAAGAATAAACTTTCGTATGTTTCTATAAACTATAAACTGACAAAAGCAGTTACTGAGTTCAGGCTAAAGTGCTTTTAAAATTTATTACCTCTAAGTTCTTTGCTTCATTGAATATGATTAAAAACGATGTCCTTTTCTACTCTTGTTATAGTTAGCCACTAAAAGATAATATTTGACTCAGTTTAGGACAAAAAACGGGAACTAAACGAGTTTTCACATAAAAATAGGAGAAGGCTGATGGTTAACAAGGTAAAAATCCGTTTATGTACCAAGTTTTTAGAATATAATTGAGAAGCTACAAAGAAGTTTCATGTTTTTTCATTGTTGGCATATTTGTGACAGTTCATATTGCTTGAAGGAGCTGCTTAACATCCTTCGCAACATCTAAGGTCATATAACGGAGGGGACCTACATCTTTACGTGGGATCCTTACCACGGGTTGCTGCTACATAATCTGGACGCGAACGACGGTCTCCCATCCAACTATTACCCAGACCCACTATCCCTTAACTTCGCTGATTGACGGGAAGCCACGACATTGACCCCGATGTAGCCCTTCTACGTATATAATGACAAGTGAATGACTATTGTATTCGTAATAGTAACACTAGTCAAAGTTTCGTCCGTAACAGATAAGTGTTGTTATTGTAGAAGAATAAATGACTGGTTTATTTGTGCAAATATTGTTATTATAAACATTAAGCTGTTGGGATGATTTTTATCTTAATGGTGAAGTAAATAAAATAATCAAAGGTTTTATTCCAGTGAAAAACCTTCAATAATTTCTTATCATAAAAGTTCCGTAGATATATACAGGGTGAGCCACGAGTCCTGCCTCAAAGGTATTTATTGTATAGTTATTTTTGAGGCAGGACTTCTGTCTGACTCGTGACATCGCGGATCAAAGACCCGTTTATCACGTTTTTGTAGAAGGATATTTAGGGACCAGCCTTACCTGAAAACACCGAATCCCATACACATACGACCTCAAAGGTCTACTATAACCCGATATATTATAATCATATTGGTTTTGCATTGGATTAAAAGTGAAAAGATGAGTTATAAATCTGTAAAAGTATTTATTTATAAAAAATATTGGTGTTGATTTTAATTATTTACTGATTTTGAAACATACATTGACTTAACATACACTTTCCATCCCTTTGTGTGTATATATATAATACATACAAAGGTGGGCACCCGGGCCTCAAAAAGGACCGACGGTCCCGGTCCCGGTCCTTGCCTCAAACTGGACCGACGGTCCCGGTCACGGTCCTTTCTGAAGATAGGACCTAGGAACGACTCGGTCCTCGGTCCTTATATATAATATAAGTGAAAAATTTGATTAAAATGAAAAATGAAATTAAAGACACCGGAAATCTTTAATTTTATTAACGTAAATTATAATGAATACAATACATAAATGATGAAAAAAAGTTATTAAGTTAAATGCTTGAGTTTCCCTTCAAGAAGACTAGCATTTCAAAATGGCTGTCACTGAGCCCTGACCTTTTCGGCTTGAGGACGTCCTTCCCCAAAGAGAAGAGCCTCTCCACGGCGGCACTGGATGGTGCCAGGTGTTGAAACAAGTTTCAGTTCAGTCTCAGTCTCTTTCTGAGTCTTCTGGAGGAAACGATCCATCTTCTTTAGAACTTCAAATAATCACTAAACGGTGCTCTTCCAATATGTGCTCTACCTTAAAATTTACATTCCAATACGTGATCTACCTTAGATTATTCGGATTAGCAGCAGGTACGTTAGTTAGCCTTATAAGGCTAACTAACGAAAATATCACGACTTAACCTAACCAATCGTCAAGGGCGTATAGTTGACCTAACGACTGGTTAGGTTAAGTCATGATATTTTCGTTAGTTAGCCTTATAAGGCTAGTTTCACAGTAGAGCACGTATTGGAATATGGTAGATCACATATTGGAAGAGCACCCACTAAACACACTAAAATCACTAAAAAAGACCGTCCGGAATTGCTTAAAAATGGACCGTCGCTCCTCATTTCGGTCCTCACTGAGAAAAGGACCGACTTTTCCGCGGACCGAGTTCCTGGAATTCGGTCCTTTTGGAACTCGGTCCTGCCCACCTTTGTATATATATATATATATAATATATAACTTTTCATGTAGGCTTATTCATTTATAAACAAACAAAACTTTTATTCAGAAAAAGGGTAATTTTTTTGTTTCGTGGCCTCCTGCTTTCAAGGACGAATTTTTTGATGTTTTATATATGAAAATAAAGCTTACGACATTTCTAGCGATGTATCGATGGAAAAAAAATAGCAATTTTTTCCCTTGGAGACAAAGTAGGCTGTGTGAAAGTATCTATTTTTTATTTTATTTTATCAGGGAAAGAAAAACCGGTAACCTAACCTAACCTAACCTAACTACTTTCATAAGTTTTTCATACCCAATTCCTTACCTGTTTCGGCATCTACACGAAATAAAATTCAAAATGGCGACCCACGAATATGCCGTTGAAAGAATGGAAGATTTATGCAAAATAATACGATTCAATTTATTACATAAGAAAAATAATAATAATAATAATAATAAATAATAATAAACATAAACAAAAGGTAAATATTTACAAAAGTAGTGTTTGATTAGTTCACACGATTTTCAATAAAATGATCAACTGTATATTTAGTAGAAAATAAATGATGCTTAATAAAAAAAAACGATAATTTATGAAATGAAAAGTTGTTAATGACATTAGCTTATTTCAGATAGTTAATTGTGAAATAGGAACTTAATTACTATGGTAATTATAGCAGTAGTGAACTTGCTCATCAGTAGGAGCTAATGAAGTACTTCTTTGATGATTTCCGGAATACATTTAGTGGTGAAGACTGTCTGATATCTGTGGGAACTGCATTCATTACATCTACTCCTTTGAAAGAGAGCGCATTTTCTGCAGTTTCCATTGTATAGTTTGGTTTGAGCATAAAATCTATGGGGAGTCTAGTGTTATAATGGTGATGTATTTGATGTGGAGTGATTGCTCTTTGAATGGATCATGTATGTTGAATTTTACTGATAACGTTGAACATATTGACAGTAACACTGAATATGTATAAATCTTAAGTTTTAAAATATTTAGCTTTTTAAACATTGAAGAAGTGTGAAGTATTTTTTGAGAGGATTCGCAGATATTTTTTTTTTAAAGAATCCAAGAATAATGTAATTTGACGGAAAAAGCATTTGATGGTCTCGGAAGCATTTCTGATTCCTGTTCAACCAATTTTTCAATCTCTTTTCCTTCATCAAAGTGGACAAGCGCGTTGTTTGCACTGTATCATGGCTCTCTATTCTCGGATCTTTGAATTTTATCATATTTAAGATATATCCCTTCGTGTGAAATGATTTAATTCTTTGTTATAACTCTTTTTATTTTGTTTCAGCGCCCTCTGGATAAACCGGACGGTTTGGATGTTTCGGATCAGTCCAAAGTCCATCCTCAACATCTGTGCGAAAAGTGCAAGAGCCTGGGCTATTACTGCAGACGCGTAAACTAAAGTCACTTGTTTGACGTTAAGTACGACAGTGCTAAAACAAACGAACTTTTCGAGTTTTATTATTTTTTTAACGCTACGCAGAACGGTCAACGTTACGACATTATTACATTTGTACGAACTGTAGATCTTTATTTTTATACCGTCAAACGATATCGAGCTTCGGGTCAAACACCTCAATTTAAAAAGTGGGAGGAGTTCAAGAGCTCCGCCCACTAGCTCGTTTAACAGATGACGTCATAGTGGAAGGGTCTCGGTCTCCTAAATTGTAATTATTATTATTATATTATTATTTAGAGTTATTGTACTGAATTTTACAAATTAGTTTAGCCTATGTCAACCAGTAACTGAAAATAAGGTGCTGTGTAAAGTATACAATTTATGTCAGAAATGCGTTACACATTCACGCAGGCAACAAACCAACTAATAAAACTCGTGTTAACAGTTATTTTGTAAATTGTACTTTCACAGTTAATCACGTGACTACATGGTAAAATAGGGCCTCATTACAAACAATAAATTATAATTTTCTATGTATATTAATATTAGTTTACTGGTTTTACTGAATTTGTATATATTTATGCATTATATTACTGTCCATATAGGAACTAATTCTTTATATACTCGTATAAATAATGAGAGAGAGAGAGAGAGAGAGAGAGAGAGAGAGAGATAAAAAACTTCATTCCTTCTATATAAATGTCTATTAAATTATTTGTAAATATATGTTTATTAATATTAAGGATTAAGGATTTACAATTTAATTTTGTGACATAAAAATGGCAAAATATGATCCCAGACATGAAGTAAATGCATTTTTTATGAAAGCTTTTTTAATAAATGGGATGTGTGAAAGCTATTTTTCTTTTTGTTTGTCAGTAATACGAGAAGAAACATTAAAATTTGCATAATGATGACGTAACCAATGCCATTTAAAATTAAAGTAGGTCTGTCTTCAATTATTTCATATCTTGAGGGAGGTAGTGGCCATATGCTGAATTAATGGTGCTATTAATTTAAGGTACAGTAGTTTTAATTATTTTAAGACACTTTTTTTTTCACCTGTGGAGACTTGCCACGATGTTTCAGAAGAGTTAAGGCCCTAGAGCAGTCTTTCCCATCCGGGGTGCCAGAGGTGCCTTCTATTTAGGAGTGCCTCGAATTTCATGAAAATGATGAAACTAATTGAGAATTCAAGGGTTATTGAATGTATGGAAATTTTAGATGAAACAAAAGATTTGCGATATGCCTATACAGAATCTGTATAAGTTGTTTGGAGTTATTTGATATTATTAGGGGGCGGGGGGAGGAACTGGATGTTGAATAGCGGAAGTCAAAAATCCTCTTGGGTACCGCGAAAGAGGAACAGATGACAGTTTGAACCAGAAAAAGTTGGGAGCCTCTGTCCTAGAGTAAGTCAGAATATGAAAACCGACTAAATTCAATGAGATTGTAAAACTGTAAGAAAAACTATATAAAACTGTAAACTGTAAAAAGTAAAACTGCAAATTTAAATTTATGACAGAGTTTACTCAACCATGAAATAACTGTACGAAATAAATTAAGCTGTTAAGTACAGACTCTTTCCAAAATATATTTTAATTTAAGAAAATACTCCAGTTCAGTGGTCTACAGCCTCTTTTGGGTACCATCAAAAGAAACTTTTTTTACACTTCTCAATTTTGGAGCGTCGGAGTGGGATTGTTAGTAGTATGTATGCACTCTAAAATTAGTGGATAATAAATACTTCACTTTGCCATTTTCTTATGATGGTAGTTCTTAAGTAAGTTGTATTAAATTTAAGTTCAAATGGAAATTTAAACTTCAACTCAATGGAAAACTTGAGCTTCATTTTGTGATGCACTTTTTTAAAGCTATCGTGTTTTGAAACTTTTTGCATCTTACTTCATACCACTTGGAACAATCTTGGCCTCCACTGGTTGTGAAATTGGGAACCACTGCATGCTTCAACTCTCATTTTAAACATCGTGAGCGCTACATCCAAGGTTTAATGAATTCCAAAACAATATGTTTGTCTTTTGTAGATTTTAGGTTATAGCGAATAAAACTTGGGGTTAAAAACATTTGAATTAAACTTTTTTCATGTAGTTTCAAATTAAAAATTGTGTCCACACTTTCGTGACTTTTTGTTGTTACGATTTAAAGTGAAAAAAATTTGTGCGAAACTAAAGATTTTTAAATTTTTAGAAGATACGGACATTTTTTTTTCGTGTGGAAGCAGTGTTGATGTGTCGTTTACAACAAAGAGTCAAAATCCATATAAATTTCAATTGTAAATAAAATATAATACAGTATTTGAATCGACCATCGGGAAATTACTATAAATCGTACAACGGCCGAGAACTTCACGATTTCAAATATATTAGAAGGGAAATATTTTCGCTTCCTCTTCTTGGTCAAGGAGAAATTTTTCTTTTAGGAAGAGACACCGAAATTCTAGTCGAAGGGTTTTCCTCAAGTTGGGGTTTATATCGCTGCTGAGATACTCATTTTGTCTTTGTTCAGTAACATGATTTATGTAAACATAATATTAAGTTCGCTTGAAAGTTTCTCTTGTTTCAGCTCCGGGATCACCCGAAGATCAGAGCCCCCAGCCTCAATTACCAAATGATATTTTCGTTAAAACTAACGAAAATATCACGACTTAACCTAACCAATCGTCGAGGGCGTACAGTTGACCTAACCGGGCATTCAATTTAATTTATTATTATATTTGGTACTATAAAGCAAAAAACAAGAATACATGAGGGCCCTGAGCTTCAGGTGATCCCAGCTCCGAAACAGATCAAAAACCTTCGAACAATTGAAAGATTTCTGATATTTTACTTCAGTAGATACGAGGCTACTTTTCTATCAGGAAAAATGTAATCTACACCTAAAATTTAACAGTCTGTGAGTGAGGCAATAATCTACTCATGAAAGTTTTTGTCCTTGCTAAAATCTGTTGCAGATTTTGAATAGTCTACTAAATGTTCTTAGTTTTAAGAATAGATAAATAAATGCATGCTCTAATTTTTAGTTTAAAAAAAAAATTATATATATATATATATTATCTTTTAATTCTGAGTGACTATAAAGTAATTTTCGTATATGGACAGTATATTTGATTACACGTTTTTAATTTTTATTAACTTGTTTTAAGAAATTCTTAATATAATTTTTTTTTGAAAATTATGGTATTGGAAAGAAAATATTTCAAATAATATTTACAAACTTTTAAGTTAAGTCTCAAACATGGCATGAACAAAAAATCAAGTCGACAGTAATAATAATATAATTCAGAACTGTCAAATTCCTGCCATATTATGATGGTAATAGTTGGTGCTACTGTAGTATGCGGTCTACCTACGATTGGTTAGGTTTAATCATGATATTTTCGTTAAAACTAACGAAAATATCATGATTAAACCTAACCAATCGTCAAGGGCGATTGACAATGGGATGTAAACAAACAATTAGTAAACAAGATAAGAAGCTATAATTAAAAGGTAGACCGCCGAATCGTAGGTAGACCGCATACTACAGTAGCACCTAATAATAGTTTTATAAAGAATAGTAAAGAGTAATTTGAATGTATTTCCCAAATAAACATAAAACAATTTTGAAACTACTACACTCCGCTTCCTCACAGATGAGGCCTAAGACATTAAAACTCATTTAAGACGTACTTTATAGGAATTAGCTACGCTTAGTAAAGTATAGCAAACCCATTCTATTGGTTTTGGCTATGGGTGGACAGCTATCCCTGCTATTGTAGCAGTTTTCAAAGATTCTACTCTTTTTTTTTTTTTGCTATCTCTGGAATGTAAATTAACACACGAGTTCGAACTCACAACCTCTCCTTACTGGCCTAGGCTAGGGACCTAAACCAGTCACAAGACTTCGCCATTTTCTACATTCGTTTGTTTACAATATGGAGTAATAGCAAAGAAGTGATTTCCATTCTATTGGGAATTTACTTGCTACGGGTAGCAATTCCCACTAGTATGGTGTAGTAAATGTAGTCGCTACAGCAGAAGAAAATCCCAGCAGACGACGGTTTCAAAGTCGCACGACGTTGTAATATAGGAGTACAGTACAGATGTACCACACTTTCTGTAATATGTATGCAGAAGTAAACACTGGTTGCCTTGGAGACTTATTTAATGTATATTAAAATTAATTTCTAAACTTCAGAAATGTGGAGTGAAGCTTAATTGATTGAACATGGGTTGACATGTAAACAAACATACCGCTTTTTTAGGGTTATATTTATATATATATGATTGGCAGTATATATATTTTTAATCTCAGTTGTCATGGAGAGATGTTTCTTTATAAATGTATATTTTTAAGATCTACGTAACTGTATAACAGATGTTAATTTAAGAATATAATATAAAATATAATGGATTATATATACTGTATATATAAAATGGTACAATTTTGTCACAGATATTAGAGCTTTGGTATTAACTAATGTATGGTATTTGTATATTTATATAAGATATAAGTTTATTATGTGTAAATAATGAACGTAACGGTATATTGATTATATATAAATATATGCATGCGCCTTTTACTTATATAAATTTAAGTATTTATATCCATACACTAAACCAGTGGTTCCCAACCTTTTCACCACCAAGGACCCCTTTTATTTTTATTTTTTTTCCCACGGACCCCTGTTTTTGAAAGATTCCGTCTACCCAACAAACTGTTTTTATTAACTAATAATTAACTTTTTTCACATTTTTCGCTATCAAATAAAAGACATATAAGTGAGTATGCAATTAAAATACAGCGTATTAAAAAAGTATTAATAATTCCAGCCAAGAGCAAGGAAACTTGAAATTTTAGCCTGAGCTAAATTGTTCGATTTCCATTGGAGCCTTTCGAAATATTGAAAGCTCACGGACCCCCAGTACTACCTTCGCGGACCCCCTGGGGTCCGGGGACCCCAGGTTGGGAACCACTGCACTAAACATTAATGATAAATTTATATTTAGTTAGCATAGACTTAATTAAATTTACTATTTCTTTTCATACTTTTAAAAATAATTGCAGTATATAATTTTGTAAGCACTGCTGTAGAATTGGCTAATTTACAAAAATATCCTTTCTAAGCTATTATTATTATTATTATTATTATTATTATTGAATTCCATCTCTCCCAAAGTTTATATACAATACACTTTAAATTTAGTTATTCAAAATTGGACACTTTTTTTAATTGGGTTTTATCCATCGAAGGTAATAAATTTCACCTTTTTCCTATTGCATATCCTCGTTATATGTCTATGTGGAGATTTATGTTGAAAATTCCCTATTTACAATTCAGCCACTTTGGAGATTGTTGATATAGGCATGCTGGCATGTCACTCGTTTTCTATTTTAATGGAAAATAAATACTTAGTCACTAGGCCTACTTTATGAAGTGGTTTCTTAGCAAATGTCAAATATTATTGCTTATTAACAGCCTTCATCATTCTAATTTTGCATGGAGCCTAACTGAATTTAAAATTTGAAATTTATTAATAGGTATATTGTGTGTTTCAGACATTTAATAATACAATTTTACTATTTTTACTATAAATGTAAAAACAATTCGGTATACTCTCTCAGGCTAGGCTCTCTAATCGCTTCGCATTTTTCTACCATTTTTTTTATAATTTTTAGTTTTTTTGAATATTCATTCGTAGACTTTCATTCTAATTTTGTAATCTATAGAGAAGTATTTTCAATAGCATTCCACTAAAGTAGAAGAAACCTTTCCCTTCTTGTAGGTGATATTATTTTTGAAAAATTTAAAAACAAAAGGGTCCCCCCACTAATAAATCCCTTCTTTTAAGGTTTTCTTTATCGATTGGAAGATAAACAAATTTAAATTGGTATCTATGACCATTATTTAATTTTACTCAAAGCAAAAACATTACATTACATTACATTTCATTCGGAAAACTATGAAAACTAAATCTATCCATGTAATAAATCAGTTATTTCATTTTAATAGGATGTTTTATGTGTTAATAAATATTTGTATTATTATATTATCATATATATTTTTAAAAGTTAAACCTTATTATCAATTTCCACCCTAATATGTAATCATAAAATAGCCTGGAGAAACAGGCTAACAATAAAGTACTCCACTAGTGTAATGTTAAAAGCAGTCAGAAATGGAATATATTTATACGTGCTGGTTATAATAACCAGCAGTTATTCTATAGTTAGGATAGGCATAAGCTTGTTCTTTGTCTGTACTTAATAATTATTACTAAACTAATGTGAAGCTACTGTACATTACATCCAATAAATGTATAGGCCATTTGAAGTCGCAATTTCATTTACCTTATTTTGTTTTAGATTGTGTACAGTATCCCATAAATGAAGTGTCTCAAGCCGGTTTTGGGAGAGAGAGAGAGAGAGAGAGTTACAAGGAGTTACAAGGAAAAGAAGTACCTCAAAAGGCCTTGCGGCCCATACCGAGGAGGTACCAATGGCAACGGGTGCCACGGAAAATTTTCTACACCCTCAAATAGTGTGCAAGATTTGGTCTAACCTTTTCTTGAAATGATCCACAGAGGAACTGTTCACAACTTCTGAAGGTAACCTGTTCCACGTGTCATAGATCTTATAGGTAAAGTAATTCCCACACGCACTAGTCCTAAACCGTTTCAAATCCAACTTCCAACCATTGTTGAGAGTTGGGTTATCATTTAAACTAAACATGCTTCTAAAATCGACATCGTTGAACCCGCGTAAGAACTTTAAAACCTCGATCAGTTGACCGCGCAGCCTCCGAGTTTCCAGCGAAAACAAGTTCAGGGCGCGTAACCGTCGATTGTAGCTCATATGCCTAACGGAAGGGATTAACTTTGTGGCCCTCGCCTGCACTCGCTCCAGCCTGTCAATATCTTTCCTGAGGGTGGGCGACCAGAACTGCACAGCATACTCCAGGTGCGGCCGAACCAGGGAATTGTACAGGGAGAGCACAATCTCCTTGTTCCGAAACTGAAATTGCCTCCTGATATAACCCAACAGCTTCTGGGTTTTCTGTTTCGTAAACTTAAGGTCGCTGCTAATTAGCACACCCAAGTCCTTTTCCAAATCAGTGGCCTCGATATTACTGCCCAACATCGAGTAGTCCGACTTGGGATTGGCGTAGCCAATGTGCATCACAGAGAGAGAGAGAGAGAGAGAGAGAGAGAGAGAGAGAGAACCAAAGGACAACCCGATTAATATACAGAGGTTATCTCCAAATATCTCCTTGTACTCCGTGTTATTTAACATCTATGCGGAAACAATGATAATAGAAGCACTCTCAGATCTGGAAAAGGAAATCAGAGTAGGAGGTAAATTGGTCAAATCTGTAAGGTTTGCAGATGACAAGACATTTGTTTGTAGTACTGAGGAAGGACTGCAAAGAATGGTCAATAGCTTCACAACAACGGCGGAAGAATTCGGAATGAGAATTAATGAGACCAAGACAAAGGTAATGAAAATTGCAAGAAGGAAAGGAGCACAAATGAACCTAACGATAGGAAATCGGACCTTAGAAGAAGCTGAGCAGTTTAAATATCTGGGAAATTTATTAACCAACAATGGAGATTGCAATAAGAAAGTAAGATTTAGAATTGGTATGGGTAAGGTAGCTTTTGAGAGACAGAGAAGACTACTTGCAGGTAAACTCAACTTGAAGCTCAACAAAAGGTTAGTAAAAAGCTTGATATGGAGTGTGGTACTGTATGGAGCAGAAACATGGACACTGAAAACAACTGAAAAGAAACTCCTGGAAAGTTTTGAAATGTGGATTTGGAGAAGAATACTAAAGATAAGCTGGAGGGAACACCAAAGTAATGAGGAAGTACTGCAACAGGTGAGGGAGGAAAGAAGACTCATTAAGGTGATAAGAGAAAGACAGAAGAAATGGATCGAACATGTGTTGAGAGGAGAAGGATTGTTGAAGGAGGTGATAGAGGGTAGATATGAAGGTAGAAGGCCGAGGGGAAGGAAAGCAATGCTGGATGATTTGAAGGCAGGCAGGAGCTATCATGAGATGAAAAGGATAGCTCAGGATAGAACACTTTGACGGGACACGTGTGTTGGACCTGTCTGATAGGCTGAACACGATGGATGATGGATGGATCTCCAAATAAAAAATAATGAAACACACTAAAATGAAAGATCCCGAGAAAAAATATGGAAGAAACTGTATGCAGGTATTTTGCAAGGGGTAATTGCAGATATAGAGGAAGACAGTATTACAGTATTACAACACCCCTTGTAGCACGAAATCTTTAGGTGATAGAGTAAAACCTAATTAAAGCAGAATTAAATAGCTCCTAGCTCTTGGACAAGCATATTGCGTGTTTATGAAAGAATAAAAAAATAACTGAAAGAAACAAAATATATTTACCTTCTTTACTTGCAAACATTTCAGGACTTATTCCAAAGACTTAAGACTACGAAGGTAGATCTGACTAATGACGACTAAACCGGTGCTTCTTTGATGTTTTCTTATGCTGTGCGTTAGGCTGATCTCGTTGCAGACACCAGCAGTAATCCGCCATCATATTTGTATGCCATCTTCCTTGATATCTTCTTTCCATGGTTTTGATGTCCTGGTGAAATCGTTCTCCTTGCTCCTCACTGACATCTCCGAGATTTTCGGGAAAACGGTCAAGATGCGAAAATAAGAGGTGAACTTTCAGGCTCATGTTGCAGCCTAAGGCGCAAAACTTTTTAAGCATATTTTCCACCAGTCTTTCATAATTTTGGCTTTTGTAGTTTCCCAAGAAGTTTTCAACAACATCTTTGAAACCAAGCCATGCTTCTTTTTTTTATTGGTCATTGTGTTAAGGAAATGATCGTCTGTCAATAACTTTCTAATGTGAGGACCTATAAAAACACCTTCCTTTATTTTCTCGTAGCTAATCTTTGGATATTTTGAACAAATGTACTTGAAACACTCACCTTCTCTATTCAATGCTTTGACATACTGCTTCATCAAGCCTAACTTAATGTGCAAGGGTGTGCGAAAAATGCTCTGTATGAATTGGTCCACAATTAACCCACCCCTTATATCTCCAGTCTAACTATAGAGTAGATCAAGTCTAGCCTAGAGGGGTCAGCCTAGAGATTCCGGAAATGGTCCAGAGCGGGCAGATAAATTGAGGTCCACAGTAGGATTCCTCACAAGATTAGGTTAGGGCAATCTACCTTCACCTTTGTTAAGCTATGAGTTGATGCTGGGTCTTAGGCCACAATGTAGGCCTAACTTGTCTGACCCAGCTTAATTTAATGTTATTAACTTACTGGTGTAAAAACTCAATTAGTCACTTACTTTTAGTTATTGGAGTCTCTCCCTTCTCCGGTTGTTTAATTGTCGAGAGCGTACTTTGCTGGTACGTCCTCTCGCCCCGTTCTTCGTTTTCGTTCTCCCTTTGTTCTCCTCTTCGCGGGGCTTCTTGCACCAGCGTTGTCTTGGTTTTTTCCTCGGTTGGTTGAGCGGTAATGTATCTCCATTACCGAGCACGCTCCTCCCACACAGTATATAAATACTAGTGTGGAGAATAACTCTGGTGAGCAACCAATTGGTTTCTTCCACCCAGTTATTGACATAAAAGGAATTTAATAATTGTTAGATTAACTACCTACCTACTCAGTGAACCATTTTCGTTACCTCCCAACTACCCACTCATCAGTTTTCCATATACTGGGGGCCCCGGGAGATAAAAATTTTGGTGTCATTGTCACCAATTTTTGTCTGAGTGTAGACTAGCTAACTATTTAACTGTAAATGCCTGTTAATCTGATTAACAGTGCCTATCCTCACCTTCTCATGGAGAAGGTGTAGCATTTAATTAGAAGAGAAAATATACACCCATAGGATGAAACTGTCTATGGTCTTTACCATAAGAAAAGAAAAAATGAAAGTTAGAAGATAAAATTACAATTCCCCAGCATCTATTTTTTGTTGTAAAAATAGTCGCGCCTTTAATGCTGTTTGTCGCTGAGGTCTTGTGTCTGTCAATGTTGTAGTAGGATGCGTTACCACTCCTACTGTCAAAGGAATAGTTACTGGAAGTTCAGTGTCTCCAGTTGTTACTGTCAGTGGAGAAGGTTCTCCAAAGTCCATTGTTTTGGGTCCAGACTCTAAAGGGTACAAAAGAGAAATGTCTCTTGTTGTGTCACCCGTTGAAGTCCTTAATTTGACCACTCTTGTTACCCCGTCTGCCCCTGGTCTGAGTTCTGAAACTCTAGCCAGAGGCCAGTATTGTCTTGGAGTACTGTCATGTATGAGAACAAGGTCCCCTACCTTAATTGTGTCAGACCAATCCTTCTTAGTCATTTGTTTATGTCTCTCCCTTAGACCCATCAAGTACTCAGTTTTCCACTGTTTAATGAAATGAGCTTTAACTCTAGTTAAATGTTGTAACTTAGTCTGGAGCTCATCATGTCGTTGAGTCCAGTTTGGGTCTTCTGAAGAGTCTATATTGTAGTCCGGCAGGAGACTAACTTGTTCTCCCCGAATCAAATGATTTGGAGTTAATGGTTCTGGGTCATTAATGTTGTCACTCACATAAGTGAGTGGTCTATTGTTAATGATGTTCTCAATCTCAGCCAGGAGAGTGAGTAACCCAAACAAGTGTATCTGTTTTTTGCCAATTGCTTTCTTCAAGCAATTCTTTACTGTTTGTATATTCCTCTCCCAGATAGAACCATACCAAGGAGAGGCAACCGGAATATACTTCCACTTTATGTTTGCATTTTGTATACACAGTATAATTGTGTGATTTCATTGCTTAACAAGTCGTGGATGACTTGTTCACCAGCTTTGAAATATGTAGCATTGTCAGTCCAAACTGTCTTTGGTACTGAATGTCGTGCACAGAATCTCTTAAAGACAGCAACAAAAGATTCTGCTGTAAGGTCCTCCACAACATCCAAATAAACAGCTCGTGAGGCAGCACATGTAAACAGTACAATGTACATTTTTTGTTCAGTGTCACCCACCCCTACAGTCAATGCTCCTGTATAGTCAATGCCTACAGTCTCAAAGGGTCTGTTGAGAGTAACTCTCTCCTTTGGCAAAGCAGGAGGATTTGGTTTCCTATAGGGCCTAGCATGAATACGCCTACATGTGACACACTCACTCAGGACTGTTTTAACAGTGATCCTTCCCTTGGGTATCCAATAAGTTTTTCTTAATGTAGTTAGTGTCTGTGGTACCCCCATATGATATACATCATTGTGTGTTTTTCTGATGATTAATGTTGTCAAATAGCTAAATCTAGGTAAAAGGATTGGATTTTTGCTTTTGTATGACAGTTTTGATTTGTCTAATCTCCCTTTACACCTTAGAAGGCCTTCCTCATCTCTGAACAAGTTTAGATCCACAACTACTGATGGTACAGGTTCTTTTGTTTGTTTCCCATTAGTTAAGAATTCTAACTCTTTATTGTACTCTTTTTGTTGTGCTTGGCCTATCCAGTATTGGGTTGCAACTTCTGTATAATTATGATTGTTTTTATTTAGCTGTTTGTTAATTGTAGCTAAACAGTTGTGAGCAAACCTCAAACAGTAGGCTGTCACCCTGACAAGTTTGTTGAAATCAGAATACTTTTCATAATTAGTGATTGGTTCAACCTTTTCATTTGAAAAGATTAAATTTAATGTCAAGTTAACTTGTTCCACAGGCCATTGGTCTGTATTACAGAGCCACTTAGGTCCCATAAACCAAGTTTTGTTTGACTTCAACAACTTGTAGGATAAACCTCTGGTCAGAAAGTCTGCTGGATTCTGTTTAGTTGGAACATAGTGAAAGTTTACTTGTAGGCTTTCATTAGCGTCAGCTATTTCTTTTAGCCTATTTCTTACAAAGATATTCTTACTATTAATGCTATCATTCCGTATCCAGGCTAGACAAATCTGACTGTCAAGCCAGACGTGGATATGAATTAAAAACACATCATAGTAAGCATCCTTAAGCAATGAAATGGTTTTAATGGCTAATGTAGCAGCCAATAGTTCCAATTGAGGTATGGTTCGGGTAGGTTTGAGAGGTGCAACTTTCCCTTTTGCATAAATTAGATGACTTTCTGTAGGGCTTACAAGATACGCACAGCACCCATAAGCTTGTGTGCTTGCATCAGCAAACACATGAAGTCTCTGGGGCTTATCCCTAAACCCACAGCACCTTTGAATTTTAATGTTCTGCACTTTTGTTAAATCAGTAGCTAACTTCTTCCAAGATTTTTGATTTTCATTTGTTATTGGATCATCCCACCCAACATTTGTCCTCCAAATTTCTTGGAGGAGAATCTTTGATTTTATTGTTGAAGGCAGGAATAGACCCATAGGATCAAAAATTTTGGAAGCCTCTGATAATATTTGTCTTTTAGTATTTGCTTCCTCATCAAGTTTAAAACCTTTAGTACAGATTGAATCATGACTGTTAGAAGTTGCATCCAAATACCAGTTCATACCTAAAGTTTTAACTCTGTCTAATGGCTCAGTAAGACCATTATTATCCTTTAAAATCTTTTTGTTTAAATCCTCATCATTTGAAATCCACTCTCTAAGTTCAAAGTTACCTTGTTGCATAATGTTTTGAGAGTGTTCATAGACTTCAGATAATTCAGATTTTGTTGTCGTTGAGCCTATTAGATTGTCTACGTAAAAATGTTCCTTAAGGAAGTTCAATGTTAAAGAGTTATTAAACTGGTTTAAATGATGTCTAATTGTCAATGCTAATAGGCTAGGTGAGCAATTGGCTCCAAACAACACAACATTAAATCTATAGGTTATGAACCCTTTATTCAAATCAAATGGATCCTTGAACCATAAGAACCTAAGTTGGTTCTTATCATATTCATTTTTAAGATTTATTCTCAAAAATGCCTTTGAAATGTCACTTTGTACGGCATATTTGTCTAACCTGAACCTCAGTAAGATCTTCACAAGGTCAGAAATGAGATTAGGACCCTCAATCAAGCAATCATTCAAACTGTGTTTATCACTGTCTTTGAGGCTACAGTTATATACTACTCTGAGTTTTGTTGTTGGGGCATCTTGTCGATAAACCCCCCTGTGGGTTAAATAATGACAACCATCTTTTTTAAAAGGGTTATTTGTTACTTCTTCAATGAAGCCTTTCTGTAGCTGTTCTTTGAAGACATTATTATATATTTTTACATTATTTTCTTGTTTGAGTTTTTTCATTACTTTATATAAATGTCCTTTAGCTACTTTGAGATTGTCTCTTAAAGTTGGACAATTTATTTTCCAAGGTAACTCAATAAAATAACTATTGTCTTTGCACTGAATGGTGTCTTCAAATCTTTCTACCATTAACTGATCTTCTGAAGTTTGATTTGTGTCATGTATACCCACAGATTCTAGCAACCATAAAGTTTGAATTGCCTCATCCAAAGTTTCATTTGATAATGATGAATTAATGTTCTCAGTTGAGATAATATTATTCAAAGTGTTGCTATTCTTACAGGTGTTATGTAGGACTGAGTTGAGGCACATAGTATTTGTTGGTCATGAACTGTTTTGGTTTAGGTCTAGGTTGTATTCTGAGAGGTCACCCAAAGGGGCTATCCCTGATGGAGTCTGAATAGCTATACCATTACCTATCTCTACTATGCCCTTATGAATAAGATTAATATAATCTGCCCCTATTAGCATTTCAATGTTAGCTACTGTGTTGTTAGTGATATGTCTATCAGCTATTTTGTAGTGTTTTCCCAAATGATTTATGGTTTGTTCTAGTTTGGGTATAACCAGTTTGTTTTGTCCTACTTTAGAAATAATAACTGCTTCAATTTTCTTGAATTTACTTTCTAAATGTAGTTCCAGGTCAATTGTCTTATAGCTATTTTTGTCCGAGTTATCCTTAACAAAGGATGCAATATTGAGGTTTTGTTCATTCGGATTTGGTGTCAAACCCAATTTATTAACTACATTTTTTGAAACAAATGTTTGTTGAGAACAACAGTCTATAAGACATCTCACTGGAGTGGTACTACCCTCACTATTCACTAAGTCCAAAGTAATAGTTGGTAAAAGAATCTCAGTGTTTCTTGTTACATTGTTTGAACAAGCAGAATGTCCCATGAAAGTGGCATTTTCTTGATTACCTTTGTTTGGGGGAGGTATCTTTTGAGTTTGAGTATTATTGTTTGGACACTTTGGTGAATCACACATTGATGAGACATGTCGTAAACTTTTACAAAACTTACACTTGAATCTTAACCTAGATTTACAGTCTTTCTTATAATGTCCCTGGCCAGTACACTTTTTACACAGGTTCAACTGTTCACATCTTTTAGCCCTTTGGTTAAAGTCTGAATATTTGTCACACCCAGTACTACTGTGTTCATTACTTGCACAAAATTTGCAATGTGGTGTGTAAGTTGAGGCAGCAGTTACATTAAAGTTCTGTAATGTAGGTGTTCGTGTATTATAGTTGGTCACATTTGATTCTCCAGTATCAAGTTTTGTCTGTTTGGCTGTAGCTAGTTGGTCTCTGGGAACAGTCTTTGGTTTATCCATAGTCTGGGTCTTATGTGTTGGAAAATCTCTCAATTTGTAATTAATTAGGATATTGGGGAAGTGTTTTCTTATTTGTTCTAAATTAGGATAATTTTCTCCCGTCTTTAGAATTAAAATATCTTTAACCCTCGAAGGAAGGCACCTAAGTACTATGCTTTGTATAAGCCAAGATGAAGTTTTAATATCTATCTCATTGCTAACCAGTTGTCCTATAATAGCTTCTAATTTTGTATAAAAAATTTCCATATCACTATGGTTATCTTTTATGGGTGCAAATTCAAAAATTTGTTGAGATAATTCATATACATCAAATCTTTATTAATGTAATTACGTTTTAAAAGATCAATAGCTACTTCATATGAATCCCCTACGGCTGGTAAATAGGCTATTAGGTTATAGGCTGGGCCTTTAAGGGAACTAGTTAAGTAACTAAACTTTTCAACAGTTGAAATATAAGGTTTATTACCTATTAAATTCTCAAATTTGTCAATGAAAGATGGGAATTGTACCGTGTCCCCTTCAAATGTTGGTACTAGCAAAATGGGTAACTGAGCCCTCAATTCTTGTGACTCAGGATTTAGCATGCCACTTAAATTTTGTTGAAGGTTAGCCCTACTTTGATTAAAATCAGAATTAGGTTTTTTTGGTGTTAAGTCAGTCAAACGAGACCGTAGTCTCATTTGCTGTTCAATTGAGCTTACCTGATCATCATCATCAGCGTAAAGGTCTATCAATTGTTCTTCAGCCATTTCGGATTCAACTAACTCTGAAATACTCTCATTAATGGCTATTATTTCCTTCTTTTTAATTTCCAATTTAATAATTACACTCTCTAAATTTTCCTTACCTGGTTGTGTAATATTGTTAAAAGTGTTCACAGCCTTTGTAACAGCTCCCAACTTTGCCCCCCTTTTCTTTTTTAACTTTTTCAATTCCGCACTGTCCATGTCTAAGTCAAAATTGTTTAACTGGGGATCGTAATGAAATAGAGGACAAGAAGAAATTACCAGAGAAGAGAGAGCACAGACAAAACAGTCGAATTTAAATTTGGTTTAATCCCCCCCCAAGTACTTATGTCACTCAGGTCTAAGCTTATAAGAGAATGAGACTCCTTAAATGTAAATGTTTCCTAGTTAGGCCCTAGGTTATAGACCTAATTAGGCTTGATTAGCTTAGGCTTAGGCTAGACCATTTAGCCTAATTCTGCAATTTTTGTTAAGTAAGGTTAAGGTTTGTAAATTCCCCACACACGGACCACCAATGCGAAAAATGCTCTGTATGAATTGGTCCACAATTAACCCACCCCTTATATCTCCAGTCTAACTATAGAGTAGATCAAGCCTAGAGGGGTCAGCCTAGAGATTCCGGAAATGGTCCAGAGCGGGCAGATAAATTGAGGTCCACAGTAGGATTCCTCACAAGATTAGGTTAGGGCAATCTACCTTCACCTTTGTTAAGCTATGAGTTGATGCTGGGTCTTAGGTCACAATGTAGGCCTAACTTGTCTGACCCAGCTTAATTTAATGTTTTAACTTACTGGTGTAAAAACTCAATTAGTCACTTACTTTTAGTTATTGGAGTCTCTCCCTTCTCCGGTTGTTTAATTGTCGAGAGCGTACTTTGCTGGTACGTCCTCTCGCCCCGTACTTCGTTTTCGTTCTCCCTTTGTTCTCCTCTTCGCGGGGCTTCTTGCACCAGCGTTGTCTTGGTTTTTTCCTCGGTTGGTTGAGCGGTAATGTATCTCCATTACCGAGCACGCTCCTCCCACACAGTATATAAATACTAGTGTGGAGAATAACTCTGGTGAGCAACCAATTGGTTTCTTCCACCCAGTTATTGACATAAAAGGAATTTAATAATTGTTAGATTAACTACCTACCTACTCAGTGAACCATTTTCGTTACCTCCCAACTACCCACTCATCAGTTTTCCATAGGTGGTAGGAGGATTTTATTTGGTTCAACTAGATGTTCATGTAAAATGTTCTTTGATCCTGGGGTAAGATTCTCTCTAGGAGGCCAAGTTTTCCTCTTCCAGTGCTGGTCACGTGCTCGACTATCCCATTTGCAGATGAAACATGGCATCTTAGTGTATCCTGATTGCTGCCCAAGTAACATGCAAAGGACTTTGAGATCCCCACACAATATCCATCTGTGATTTTGATACTGAATTTTTTCCAGAAGCAGTTTCATGTTATCATAGGTCTCTTTTAAATGAGTAGAATGCATATTTGTTACCGTTGTGCAGTAACACTCCTTTTAGACTGGTTTTAGAGGAATCTATAAACAACCTCCAGTCACTGGTTTGGTATTCGATGCCTAGCTTGCACACTAATCCTGTGATGTCCTTGCAACATACCAAGGGACCATCTTCTTCGAAAAAAGGCACGAAGTCTTTCTCACGATTTCTGTACCAAGCGAAGTATGTGTCGGATGCCAATAAATTGTTCTTCTGCAATCTAGACCCCAAAAGTTCTGCAGAGTCCTTAGGCAGATTCAAATCCCTGACTAAATCATTTAGTTCGGCTTGGGTTAATGGTTTAGGCAAAGGTGGGCAGTTGCGCCGCAACTTGCGGCGCAACATTTTTGGTTGCGCTTGCGCTTGCGGCGCAACTTTTTGAAAAGGGTTGCGCTTGCGCGTGCGGCGCAACTATTTCAGCAGAGTTGCGGCTGCGGCTGCGGCGCTACAAAAATCGTTGCGCGTGCCCACCACTGGTTTAGGAGGATCTCGGTCAGCTGTTGGCTATTCATAAACATCATCATTGTCTGGATTTGGAGCTGAATCAGAATCTGAATTGTATTGATCCAGACTGTCGGGTGGGCGGGGAATAGGAACTTCTGGACCATGGGGTACCGGCCTTATTGCAGATGGAAGACTTGGGTATTGAAGGCTCTCTTTATTCTTTGCATTATAACCTTTAACATTGCAAAAACAGAAGTAGCAGTCGTCGGTATGGTTTCTAGGCTCATTACCATAGGGATCCCAAATGGCAAACTTTTCTTTTTACCTTTGCTCCAATTCCTTAGTGCCGCAATACACGTAAGACAAACCTTGTGTGGAGCCCAACTTTTGTCTTGATCTCCTAATTTAATTCCAAAATAAGCATGATAAGCTCTCTTAATGAAGGTCGTTACATTTGTCCTTTGTCTTACAACAACATACCGACCACAAATATAACAAAATATGTCTGGACTATGGGTACATCCTCTACTAGAAGCCATTATTAAAATTTTAAAGACGTAATGTTAGAATTATCTACCTGAAAAATATGAAAAAACGAAATTAATTAAAGATAAAAAAGGTAAAAAATTACAAAACGCCCCAAAATTGTTTTGCTAATAACTTTAAAACTGTGGGTGATAGAAAAAAACTGGTAGCATTTTTTAATTCAGCGCAGCGAACTGCTTCAGAATCACAACTCAAAATAAAGAAATCGATTTTCATGCAGACCGGTGTAATCAAAGAACTATGAAAGAACTATGAATAGGCTGACCATATTTCCTTGAGACAAAAACGGGACATTGGGATGGCAAACAAGGGACGGGGGTTATGTAATATTCTGTATTCATGAAAAAGTAAGTACATAAACATATTGAGCTTACAATTATTCTTCAGTGACAGAACCCATACAAAAACCCATACAAAACGGTACTGTCCCGTTCAAAACGGTACGTATGGTCAGCCTAACTATGAAGGAACCGTAAAAAACTTCAAGCCTTTGTTTTTTGATGGCGAGTCTTTTCATAATAAGGCGTACTTTTGTTATTACGATTGCATTACCATATTTGTAACCTGTTTCAAACTAATTTAACCCTACAAGCATTTGTATATAGAGGGTCTCCAAAAAAGAATCCTCTATTTTGTTTGAGTCAAATACTTTGTAACATATGAATTAAAGTTTTACGACGACTTATTTTCACAGAAATTTCAAATTTTTCCATATAGTTAAGGCTAGACTATCATCGAATTTACAGTACAAGATGGAAAATTCATTCTATAACCCAACGTTACTCCAGAGTAAGGGAAGTCTCTATCAGCTCTGCCGTAAAGAGACTAATGAAGAAATTCGAGAGTACTGGGGATGTGAACATTTTTTTTGGAGAAGTCGCGTTAGTCGAAAGAAAACTAGAATTCGAAAACTTAGCTACGTGAAGCTACACGCTACATGATAGCTAATACAGAGAGATTCCATAAGAATTTCTTCAATTTCATTATTGTTAAGTTTAAATAATTTTATTTAGCGTTTGTCCATTTAGTACAACGATATTAATTATTAGATACTAAAAACTGCCACTCAATTTTTTAGTACCTATTCGAACATGGTATACTGATCTTTTTTAACTCCGAATGGTTTCTGAATGGGTTAGGCCTACATGATCTTAAACAAGTATACAGAACCTAACCAGACTCAGATATCGGAACAAAGTCGATCTGCACAATGTCGACATGCATAATGTCGATACTAAAAAGTTTAAATTAGGTCAGGTTAAGTTCAGTTGGTTTAGGTTAGATTACATTATGCCCGGTTAAGTTACGCTAGGTTAGGTTAAGTCAGCTATTTTCATTGAAAATCTAAACTGGAGTTTGAAATCTGAAATCCATATACTTGTTTAAGGTCGAACGGTAGACATTATGAAATTCGATTTTGTTCATGCAACACACCAGACTAACCTAACCTAGCTTAACATAGCGTAATCTAACTAGGTATAATACAACCTAACCTAAATAGGCATAATATAACCTAACCCAACTGACCTAAACCGACCTAATTTAAATTAGGTTTTCAGTATCAACATTATGGATGTCGACTTTGTGCAGGTTGACTTCGTTCCGATACCCGGACTGAACTTTTCCCCGCTTGTTATGTATAAAAAATTAACTCAATCTTTACAAGTAATTGATTAAATACATCAGACTGGGGCTAACGTCTTAGCCATTGTCGTAACACCGCTTCCCGCGTCGATCACCGAAATTAAGCGACTGTGGGTCTGGAGAGTGGTTAGATGGGAGACTGTCTTCTACATCTAGATTATATAGCGACCCGTGATTCAGATCCCAGTAGAGCTGTATGTCCTCTCCGCATATAACCCTTAGATGTTGCAAAGGAGGTTAAACCCAATCATCACATTGTACAGGGTGATCCGTTTGGGTATGGATAAAATGAAAACGCTGTGAGAATCTACCGAGAAGTGATACAGTACTCATCTGTTGTACGTGTGGTCATAAAATGTGGGAGTTTGTAATAGGCTATGCCATCCGCTGCCAGACGTACGAGCGCCATCTACTGTCAGACTTATGAGACATATGCCAGTTTCGAAGATGGCGGCGAATGCACAACAACGTGGGAAGTGTGTCACTTGGTTTGCTAAGTTTGAGTGTGTGACAACGGTACAGCGTGAGTTTCGCCGTGTGTATGGGTGTTCGAAAAGCTCCTAAATACGACTCCATAGTCGGACCACTTTGTATACTGTATATATATATATATATATATATATATATATATATATTTTTTTTTTGCATTGAAAAAGCAGAGTTCCTAAGTGTCCTGACTTTTGGGACACCCTGTATATAAATATATATGTATAATATAAAATTGTGAAGGTATAATATAGTAATGCAGCTGAATTAGTTTTATTTTTAAATATTGAATCAAAAGACTTAGGAAACTTAATTCGTATATATTGTTTGATCAAAATTTTTAATCATCTAGGCCAGGGGTCGGCAACCATAAGGCACGCGAAGTGGTTGTCCAAGGCACGCCAAGTGATTTCCAAAAAATTGCGATTTAAAGAAAATTTGAAATTATAAAATTATATTAAATTATTATATTGAATATTATTATATATTGAAATTAAAAAATTATAAAGGACAGTATCAAACTGTCTGTGTGTATTTTTGGTTAAAATACAAATCAAAAGAGCTTTCATTGGTTTGATGGGATTGAAATAGAGCGGACCGTTCTACAAAATATGCGTACGTAAATTATAGTTGACACGCAGGGCTGTAAAAATGTTGGCATTAATTGTAAACTGGCACACTGCGTTCAAAATGTTACCGACCCCTGATCTAGGCCTACCTTTCTCATGTAATTGATGGTTTTGTTTGTCAGAGAAAAATATTCACAAATTCAGAAGTTCATTCTTACGGAACTTATGAGCAACTTCCTCGAGTTTCTTAAGTTCATCCAGCCGTCTTGGCTCCATTTCCCTTCTAGGCGATGTTTGAATCTTCTTAATCATGGCCGTCTTTCGTAATTCCAGCTCGACTTTCTGAAAATTTCAAACCATACGAGTAACAATTCAGTGCGTGTTAATGGGTGCTGGTTAAGTGTGCGGTCTACCTACGATTGGTTAGGTTTAATCATGATATTTTCGTTAAAACTAACGAAAATATCATGACTAAACCTAACCAATCGTCAAGGGCGATTGACAATGGGATGTAAACAAACAATTAGTAAACAAGATAGGAAGCTATAATTAAAAGGTAGACCGCCGAATCGTAGGTAGACCGCATACTTAACCAGCACCTGTTAATGCAAATGGGGTCTACCGAACGTTCAAGGCGGCATGGGGGGAAAACATTGAAGTGACCCCTTCTTTCGTTCTAAACTAAATAACATTATGTAGATGTTTGCTGCCACCAAACCCTTTAATAGACCAACTACAGAGTCACGTTATATCTATTCTTCCTTTATTGAAATAAAATAACTTAAAACAACCGTTCCGATTGTCTACTCTGTCTCTCCAGCTGAGAGGTCGAGTGAATGAACATCACCTCTTTAGTTAAACTTTATTATTAAACTATTTATTTATGGATAAGAGATGAAACTATTTTCATACACACATATTATTCGTTTCGAAAGATTCGTATGTATGGAAACAATGTGGGATTACGCACCTTGTACGATCTCTCAAGTTTTATGATAGTTAAATATGGACGATAATAAAAGAACAGTAGCGACGTATCGCATGAACTCAGCCCCTGTATGAGGCTTCTTTAGGCAAGAAATCCATCAGAAATTGGATGCAAAGTTCCACTACCCCTGCTAGCTGATTATCCTGCGTGTTTCAGTATCAAATAAGGTGTAGTATCTACGTACTCGTAAAGTATGTGTACAGAAGGTACGACTCAATTACGAAGTGGCGTGGAAATAAAGGTCTTATCTATTACATATCTGTTGTGTGACGTGTGAGTATGTAAATTTCCTTCGAAATGATTAGGGAACACCACAAAGCTATTTCATAACCATTTTTTTTTTTATATCATCTCTTACTGAATAGTTTAGTCAACAAGTTATGAGCGAGGATATCGTTCATATATAGAAGTAGGTTCATCACCCTCACACGAAGAAGACCTATTGAAATGTAAGTGAAATTCAACCTCTTCCTCTTCCAGGGAATCAGGGAAAGCTTTTATCGAGAACTGCATTAGGTATTAGGTATCCTGAGTTCAATGCTATTATTAATTTAGTTTGAAGATATTTATTTAACCTAATCAGGTCAGAAAAATAATAATTAAATTTAATGGTATGGTTTCACAAATCGACGTCTAAATTTACCTTCCAAATGCAAATATTAACAAGCAAGCTGGAAAGAAATATTGGTTCTGAAAATTTGTTCTTCAGAGGGACGCTTCTGTACCCTTCTCTGAGAAGATTCACCTGTCATTCAGAAAGAAGGAATATGTATATACATATATACAAGCTGAAATATGTGGCAAATGCAGAAACCCTGCAGCCAGTCAAAAGCAATTTTTGACACGTTCGTGATATATAGAAATTCTGCATATTTAACACGTAACAAAATATAATGGATGGTTTCGCAATAAAACGCTGTCATTCTTATGTTACGAACATGAACTGTGGATTGGCCAAGAAGATTTTTGTTTTCATACACACAGAACCGGATTAGAGCAAAGTCTGAATATTTCACCAAGAATTCAAATTTTTTCGGAGTTCTCCTGCTCACCATACAAACGCTATCCCCAACTGAAAATACCAACATCGTTATATTAGAAATTAAATATAAATCACAGTGGCTAATTTTAGATTTTAGCTGAATATGTATAGCGAAGGATTTAGAGGTAAACTTCATACATGAGACTTTATATTGTTTTTAATGTTTCAAGATGCAAATAAAGAAATTAAAAAATAAATAAATATGTAATATAAAAATTACGAGATACGTGTAAATATGAGCTGAATTAGATCGTCTCTTCATTGTTTACTGTGACGTTAACTTTCATGCTTATCAACGCCCGAAACTCGGTGAGTAACACCGTTCCCTCGTAAGCGAAATTAAAACACCCGAGGTCAGCGGTTCGACTCCCGATGATGCTGGCAATAATAATACAAGAATTAAGGCAATGGCTCGTATTAGTTGGGTTGAGCTTTGTACCACTTTCTTGCCTTCCTCACTCATTATTATATGGTAGGCTAGTGGCAGAGGATCGGGCTGTTTGAAAGTTCTGGTTGGATTCTCGACTTGAAAATAAGATTCCAGCGATTAAAATGCTTCTTTGGCGGGGTACTGATTAGCAAAGCTGGGCACTTGCGTTTTTTTTTGCGGTACTGCGGTACTGCGGTACTACCGTGTTTGTCGGTACCGCGGAAAGTACCGCGGGAAATTTGAATGCGGTAGCGGTACTGCTGTATTTTCAGCGATCCTTTGCGGTACTGCGTTATGCGGTACCGGTTTGGTAGTGCGGTAGTACCGCAGTACCGCAAAAAAAAACGCAAGTGCCCAGCTTTGCTGATTAGGATCCAGTAAAGCTGTAGGTCCCCTCCGTCACGTGAACTCCTTAGATATTAAGTCGGTGGTTATTCCTTTGGATGATTTAAGAGTTAGATGTATAGTTAAATCTAATTAACTCGTTCAATTTATTGGAAAATGAATTCAAATTTACTTTGCTTTCCCTGTAATAAGCAGTACGAGTAACGCTTAATAAAAAATTACCTAAAGTGGTGGTATGTTTAAGGGTTTTGACCTGAATTTCGTGAACATCTATTTCGACTGAGACAGACTGAAGCTTGGATTTAAGATCGCCCAACATGCGACCTCCAAGAACCTGTAATTAATGCCAAAATAAGAGTAAACTACATTATTAACACGTGAGCATTTAAATACGAACTTTTCTTTCATAAAACTGTAGAAGATATCCTACTAATTCATCATGAATTCAACACCATCAATCAGATTAGGAAAAACTCAACTGCAATTTCAAAGTAAATTGGATCGCTGGTAAAGTCATTTGTGTTAGGCCGAAGAACGTAGCCACAGTTCTTATTTTGCTCGAACCAGGCTTCACTCAGTTGCATAGCTAAATCTATAAAGAAAAATTAGAGTAATTAGCGCCTTACTACATTAAGAAATTCAACGTCTAAAATGAACGGATACTTCTTTAAATGGAGTGATAGCGTCTATACATCGTGCTACAAACGGAGATACGAAAGTACTTGTAGAAAGTGATAAACCACAGAAAGCATCAAACGTAACATGGAAACATTTATTCGCTCCGAATACAAAAAAGGTCTAAAGTTGGATAATGGAGGCATATTGGAAGACCCAGAGGAAGGTTAACGGTTTGGTGCACTATAAAGTTGTTCCAGAGAGAACACCATTTCTAAAAACTTAATTGGTCCATTTGAACCGATTCTAGAATTATTTCTTGGTGAAACGATAATTATCAATCTTTCATTTGTGGACCAATTTTGAACAATTATATTTTTAATATCGATGTGACCTGTTAAAGATCGGTCCAGAAAGGAAGGATGTTCCAACGGCTCCTACGATGTACCCTTTATTTTTTCCAGAAATCGTTCCACAATTAGTTCAAGAAATGGACCAATCAAATTTTTAGAAATGGTGTTCTGTATGGAACAACTTTATTCTACAGTGCTCTCACAGAAAGGACAGCAAATGAACGTGTTCTTGTTGTTGTGGCTAGGAATTAAAAAACAAAAAGGAGAGAAAATTAGATAAAAGCTGAAGAGAAAAGAAATAAGGAAGATGATAAATGGAAGCTGAAACAGAAAAGAAAAAAATGGTGTCCGAGTTTGAAGATTCTACATACATTTGCATCAAAGGTAGCTCTCCTGTCATGGTTCGCTGAAGTTTGTGACTATTTTACTAGGTCTTCATTTAGTGAACATTTGTGGCAGATCAGTTATTTTGAGGCTGGTCAGTATAACCAGACCTTATAAGGAAGATGGTCTCGGTTGGCTTGGAATATAGTGTGGATTGTGTTTATACTAAAATGCATTAATTTCTTTGTTAACTTTAAGGAATTGCTATGATCATAAAAGGAAAATTTTAAATATGCGTAATTTACCTGCTGTTTGGTAGTTGAGGGCGACCATTTGACATCCATGACTCCAGAATGGAAGAGGATTGTAATTGCTTGAATAAATTCTGAAGCGTTTGGGAAATATTCTGCTGATGCTAACCTGCAAAAGTTCCAATACTTTTTCTACTTTTCCACTTTTTCTTTAACTTATATATATATATATTATTTTAAAGGATTATTATCTAGTTTTATACTGACTAGTAGAGGACACTGTCAGTGTGAATATTCTTAATATTTTGCAAGTCAAATAAAAGGTTAAGACATATCCAAAGGCAAAGATATATCGAGGAACCAGTCCTTGAAATGGTCATTATAATGGTTAGTTTGTCGTTTCTTCTGTGGAAATTTCGATGAAATTTCAGCACGCATTATAATCGCATGTAAAAATTCTGTCATCCTGGGTGAGCATGGTGCAGAAATCCAAGGTAGATTGCGTCTCTCGTGGATATAACAAAGTCTGCAAGAATAGGGCCTAACCCTTCTTCAACGTTATTGCATCAAAGGAGGCGAGGAACGACAAGAAATATTCTGCTAAATTAGCGTTAATATTTTATTTTATTATTTTTGCTGTCGTAAAATTTTTAAGGGTCAATCCCAGAATAGGCACCTGATGTACCTCAATCCCAGATGAAGCACCTGCGTTCAACCTCAATCCCAGAATAGGCACCTTGCAAGGAATTAACCAAAAAAGCAGAAGATATAGCAAAAGATTAGGTTAGGTTAGGTTAGGTTAGAGTTGATTTTTTCAAATATTGATAAAAACAATGAAATTATATCTCTAAAAACTGTATATTTTTTTCTCCTCAATCCCAGATTAAGCACCTGTGTTTTGTCTCAATCGCAGATTAAGCACCTAAAAATGAATGATTTCAGGTGCCTATTCTGGGATTGATCCATTTTTAATTGTGTTGGAATTTTTAAATCAGCATTCTATTAAGTTGTCATGTTATTTGCACAATAGTCAATTTAACGTTTCGCGATAATATCGAGTCTCAACTTGGTCTTAATTTATACGTGCTAAATTTAACAGTTAACCAATAAATAAAGTGTAATACGGAAGTATAGAATTAGTAAATCTATAAAATTAATGTAAAATAAGTTCCCGTATGGGTTGTTATTTGCCATATCATTTAATGCATTTTCATTTTCTTAATACCTCGCAGAGTAGTGTGTTGTTGGGATTACAATTATTTTTTTAATATGAAAAATCTATATTATTTAATTGGAAGACATAAGTTTCATTCATGGGGGGTCACTGGGGAAGGGACACCACCCCGGGAGAGAAACCCCCGAATCCAACTTTGAACCCCAATTTGTTTAATGAAACAAACTAGGCCATAAATAATATTCGTTTCATGGACATGCAGTAAACTTGTAGAGGAACCTATTTTATTGTCCATGGTACACCTACTCGTGTTCATTCCAATGCTCGAAATGTGGTAAACTGCAGAAACTTTACTCAGTGTTATACGGTTAAGATTCGGTAGAACACATCCACCAAACTCGATATTAATATTTATACAGCGAGATAGAGCGAAAAAAAAATAAGAATACTATATTCTATACTAATTTTTGCGGAAATTCCTATTTATCGAGATATTTACTTTCGAAATTAGTAAAATTTTGGTGCCATTATTCACTCGTCAAACGATCTCGTCCCATGCGTATGTCGTCATGTTATTATCATTAGCCAATCAACGGCTGCCCCATTGCCACGTAAGACCCTCGCGCATATCCGGCGCTGACATTTGAATTCAACAGTTGCTTTAAAATGCCTGTGCGTGGTGCGTGCTTTAAGTCCGAGTGGGGCGTTATTAAAAAAGTTTTGAGGGACGATAGCGCTGCTGTCGCTATATTTCGAGCTCACGGTGTGCTCAAGACCTCTCTTACGTGTCCTCAGTGTGGTAATAAACTTAATTACCGTGAAGCCTCCATAATTAATGTAAGTGCACTGATAATATTTCCAACTACTTACCTTTCCAGGTCCCAAAATCATTATGGGGTACCCATGCCCGGTTAGGTTAATTGAATGCCCGTTTGGTCAACTGTATGCCCTTGACAATTGGTTAGGTTAAGTTGTGTTATTTTCGTAGTTTTAACTGTACGCTCTTGACGATTGGTTAGGTTAGGTTAGGTTACTTTTACCGTGAATATTACTGACGAAAATAGGTTTTTCTGGTGTATTTCATGCTGTTTCAATTGATTCTGGCCTTTTTAGCCCACAATTTCCCTCTTCTTCAAAGCCCGGGGGGGGGGGGGTATCTCCATAACGGGTGCATTTGCGCCAAAAATGAAGGTCAGATTCAATTGAAACAGCATGAAATACACCAGAAAACCCTATTTTCGTCACTAGTTTGGGTGGATGTGTTCTACCGAATCTTTACCTTTTTGCTTTTTGCATTTCTGACATTTCATTTCACAGTCGGAGCTCTTGAATAAGAGTTGATATTTATGGAAATGTACAGGAAGGATATGGTTCGAACTATCTCTGTCCCGTAATCCACTCGGCAAATTGAAATTTACACTCGGTTTAACTCGGTTTAATTTAAAGTCATAAACAAAAATTCATAATATCATAAACACTAATTCGAAGGACCACAGGTATAATTATCTCATTAGGAAAGAAAAATCTACTACAAATAAAATAATTATTAATATTTACAGATAATTATTACAACTTATTTCTACAACTGTTCTCCCGTGATAAGCTGGGCAAGAATAAAATGAGAGTGAGTGACTCATTGATTGAGGAGTTTATTGCTGATTCAATAGGATTGTATCATTTTCGGTCAAAGACAAGTGACATTCTAAATCCAAGAGAAGAAATTAAAACCTGTAGTTAAGGAACGTTAAGAAACTGCTCTATACCGAAGCTCGGGGAGTTTGTAAGACCACTCAACCGAGGAAAACCAAAAGCGATACCGACAGCGAGTTTCCATGTACTTATAACATTTCGTCATGTTTTTTTTTATGCAGGAAGCAGGGGCCAAGGGCAAATGCCGGCAAAAGCGCCCCTGGTCATAGACAGGAGGAAAGATGGAGTGAGGAAGATTGTTCCAGAGTTGACCGGTTGAGTAGATGAAAGACTGAAAATACCGATTAACCCTTGCATTAGATAGTTGGACAGGAAAGGAATGAGAAACTGTAAAAAGTCTGGTACTGCGTGCTCTTCTTAAAGGAAGAGGCATGCAGTTAGAGAGTTCAGAAGAGCAATGTCCGTTATGATGGTGATAGTAAAGAGAGAGTGAGGCAACATTGCGGCGAAAAGAGAGAGATTGAAGCCAATCAATAAGAGGCGGGGAATTGATGAGACGAAAAGCCTTTGATTCCACCCGGTCAAGTACGGCTGTGTGGGTTGAACCACCCCACACATGAGAAGCATATTTCATACAGGGGCGAACAAGACCCCTGTACAGAGACAGCAACTGAGTGGGCGAAGAAACCGCGGAGGCGGTACAGCACACCTAACCTCTTAGAAGCTGTTTAAGAAAGAGAGTATATGTGATCTTTCCAGGAAAGATCACGAAAACAGGAAACGCCAAGAATGTTAAGAGAAGAGAAAGGATTGAGTTGTGTTGTTGAAGGTAAGGGCCCTAAGGGGATAGTCGTGTGGAAGATTGTGGCGAGTAGACAGATGGAGAAACTGAGTTTTTGAGGCATTGAAAGCCCCAAGGTTTTCTCTGCCCCAATCAGATATAGCAGAAAGATCAGAGGTCAGGTGCCCCATAGCCACTTCACGCGAATCATGAAGCGACTGCTGTGAGGGACGCTTTGGGAAGCAGGTGGAGAAGTGAAGAGTGGAATCATCGGCATAGGAGTGAATAGGACAGGAAGTGCGAATTAAAAGATCATTAATAAATAAAAGGAAAAGAGTGGGTGACAGCACAGAACCCTGAGGAACACCACTGTTAATAGCTTTAGGAGAAGAACAGTGGCCATCTATAACCGCAGCTATAGATCGGCCATAAAGGAAATTAGAGATGAAGGCACAGATAGAAGGCTAGAAACCGAAAGAGGGCAGTTTGGAAATTAAAGATTTGTGCCAGACTCTATCAAAAGCTTTAGATATGTCTAGCGCAATAGCAAAAGTTTCACCGAAATCCCGAAAGGAGGATGACCAAGAGTCAGAGAAGAAGATTGCCAGTAGAGCGTCCCTTGCGGAATCCATACTGACGATCTGAAAGAAGATTGTGAGAAGAGGTGTTTACAAATCTTCCTATTAAGGATAGATTCAAAAACTTTGGAAAGGCAAGAAATCAAAGCAATTGGATGATAGTTGGAGGGTTGAGAGTGGTCACCCTTCTTTGGGACAGGCTGAACGAAAGCGAACTTCCAGCAGGAAGGAAAAGTACCAGATGAAAGACAAAAACGAAAGAGTTTGCCTAGGAAGGGTGTTAGCACAGAAGCACAGTTCTTAAGACAACAGGAGGAACACCATCAGGACCATACGCCTTCCTAGAGTTGAGCCCAGATAGGGCAGAAAAAACATCTTTAGAAGAGATTCTAATTTCAGACATAATAAAGTCAGAGGGGGAAGGAGATGGAGGAACAGCACCGGAATCGTCCAGGGTTGAATTGGAGGCGAAAGTTTGAGCGAAGAGTTCAGCTTTGTCATGAGAAGAGACGGCAACTGTGCCGTCGGAATGGAAAAGAGAAGGGAAAGAAGAGGAAGTAAAGTTGTTGAAGAGGTTCTTAGCTAGATACCAGAAAGAGCGAGATGAATTAGAATTGGATAGATTTTTACATTTTTGTCGGATGAAAGAAGTTTTGATGAGTCGAAGAACAGAGTTTGCACGATTCCGAGCAGAAATATAAGCGGAGTGAGAGTCAGGAGTTGGATGGCGACGGTACCTTCTGAAAGCCTCCTCTCTGTTGCGGATAGCATTAGAACAAGTAAAGTTAAACCAAGGTTTTTTGCATTAGTAGTAGGAATAGAATATGGAATGTACGCTTCCATACCCGAGAGAATCACCTCTGTGATGCGCTGTGCACACTCAGAAGGGTCCCGGTCACAGAAGCAGTAATCATTCCATGGGAAATCACAGAAGTACTGCCTAAGGGCCTCCCAATCAGCGGCGCCGAAGTGCCAAAGGCATCTCCACTTGGGAGGATCCAAAGTAGGAGAAAACACTCGTCACAGATAAGTTTGGGAAAGTTAAGAAGCAGGTACTCATACAAGAATTTACCATGTCCTATCCGCAAACGACACAAGATTATTTCCCAGCATCTACACGGTTGTGATGAAGGCAACCAAGATAGACAAAATGGAACGGTGGGCTTAGTCAAACGCAGTTTATTTACAGTCAGAGTCTGCCAACAGTCTTCCCAGGAGGAGAAAGGCTTCAAGGAGACAGCAGATGCAACGTCAGAGATCGAGATAAAAAAAATGAGAAATGGAGTTCCCCGGGACGGCGTTTCTCGCCAATGAATCAGCTAGCTCAATGCCACAATTCCCCACTTGTATAAGTAGCGAACCAACAAAAACGTGAAGCGTGGAGTTACAGACGAATACGAAGAACAGCATGGGTAAAGTTAGGACCGTGGAGAGTTGCGATGTCAGTCCGTGTAAATATCGAAACCGGCGTTGAGGATAAATACAAATTATCTGCAGTGTTTTCTAAATGGTAGAAAGTTCCGCGACCTGCATGCATGGAAAACAGTGGAGAGAGTTCAACGGCTCCTAGTGGTTACAACCCCCAGATCCAGTTATCTAGTCTGAAACGTTGACAAAAAAGAAGATACTGTTGCGGTAGCCTAATTCTGGCAAATATTAAGCAAATCAGTACAACACACGGTACATGGCAGGCGTCAGGGAGGTACTCTTGTTACCTCCATTCCAAAATTGGCCATACGCCCAACTAAACTGCCTGTACGCGTTCCCAGCTGACAGATCTACAACCAGGGGTGTAAAAAGTACGGTGTAAAAAGTACTAAAATATGTTACTCAAGTACAAGTACTTTATCAAAACGTTACTCAAGTACAAGTAAAAGTATCCATCCTGAAATTTACTTAAGTTAGAGTAAAAAAAGCATATACTGAATAAAGTACTCAAGTAACGAAAGTAAAACGTACTCGTCTGCAGTTCTTGCAAACCATACCGGTACATTTATATTGTGGGCCATGAGGTCTTTAAACAAAACGCTGTATGTAAAATATTTGCCAAACTACGTAAATTACCAGTGATGTAAGATTTGTCTTTCTTTTAGGTATCTACAACACCAGGGGCGTCCGCAGGATTTTCTGCAAGGGGGGGCAAAACTAACCTATTAGTTCTTAGTTCTTATTAGTTCTTTATTAGGTAGAAAAAAAAATGCACTGCGACCACTACGAGTAAAAACCGTCATCTCCCCTTATCATAGCCTGCTTTCGGTGCTAAATTTATGTACTTAGTAATACTAAGTAGTGATGGATCGAATAACCGCAACCGCACTACAACCGCACAAAAATTCACAACCGCAACCGTAACCGCAACCGCCGTTCCATAAGTGCGATTGCGGTTGTAAAAGCTTAGTTAATTTTAATTTTAGGTTAATTAGAAATATTTCTTTTTTTAAAAAGAAAATGATGGGTCTCCTTATGCGTGGAGCGGGAACGTTGTACGATGAGAGGCGTTGCCGCTTGAAAGGTGAAAATGCAGCAAAAATATTATTCTTGAAATTCACACTGCCTGTCATTAAGTTTGACATCAGTTTTTCAAATGAATAATAATCCATAACTTTCCAATGGGTGGAGGCTGGGGAAAGTGGTAGGTGGGATGAACAGTGCGATGGGTCCTCGTCCCTCATCCTGGTAACACACTTAGTGCAAAATATGGTTTTAATTAATTTGACCTATTCTTTCATAATAGCTATATAAGTTTAGAATATACTTCATTTAAATAGTATTTATTTAGTAAATACCTTATGTTGAACACAAGTTTTGCAACACACAAATAGCGGTAGCGGTGTATTGCAAAACTTGTGTTCAACATAAGGTATTTACTAAATAAATACTATTTAGTATATATTATGTACCAAGTGTGGCTAAATCGCACTATAGTGGCTAAATCCAGTTAATAATTACGCATTTTTCCTAGTATATGATAACCGCAACCGCAACCGCGGTTGGAAAAAATTCGACAACCGCAAACACAACCGCAACCGCAGTTGTGAAAAACCGACCACTCGATCCATCACTAATACTAAGTACATAAATTTAGCACCGAAAGCAGGCTATGATAAGGGGAGATGACGGTTTTTACTCGTAGTGGTCGCAGTGCATTTTTTTTTCTACCAGTCAAGTCCATTTTTTATGTTATATGATATTATGATTAACTATAATCGTGTAAGTTTCAATGAAATTGACCAAAAGGTTTCCGAGAGAAAAAAATAAATAAAACACTCAATATAATGATCTTTGCAAATAATTCCATTACTATATCTTTCAGTATAGTTTATTTAACAATTCTAAGTTCAACGACACGGCACTTCGGTAAGGTAAAGTAAACGACATTTCCTTGAATGTGGAAACACTGACTGAGCTGCAGTAGAATTATAGAAGTCGTTGCGTGGGCAAACACAAATTTCCAAGGAAGGGCAACTGCCCCCTCTTGCCCCCCCCTCCGGACGCCCATGTACAACACATTTGTTGTATATAATTGATTACTGTGGTATCCAGAACTACGCTTAGGGTTTAAGCCAACTCATGCAGGCAAGTAGGCAACTATGCATGAACTTGTTACAACTGTCAAGCCAGTAATGAATATTGCACAAATCTTATTGTTTCAGAATAAATTGTATAAGGAATTAAAAAACAAGTATATGCATACAACCATTAAAACCAACTATATTATGCACAAAATTTCTTATTCAATTTTAGAAGCAACTTATTTTCGAAATTGTCACAGTCAAGCTTTGCACGAAGAGGGCTGAAAATCATCCCAACACAACTGAACAGACGCTCGCAGGCAGCAGAGGCAGGGCCACTCCAGACGTATGGTTATATCAAGTAAGCTGGGAAAAGACTTGAAAATTTCCATGCCATAAATAGAGCATGCTAGGTATCCTCAAGGTCCCTCTTCCCTAAGCTATGCTTTGGCTTCAGAGCTGAAAAGAAGTTTTGACTGGCTGGCGGCTGCCACAAATTTGAGTTTTAAGAATAGTAACGAAATGGATAAAATGAATTGTACTTGAGTAAAAGTACAAGTAATTCTCCCAAAAATTACTTAAGTTAGAGTAAAAGTACTTGAAAATATAAATACTTTTTAAAAAGTAGATACTAGAAAAAGTTACTTAAGCATGGTACTTAAGTAAAATTACTTCGTTACCTTTAACACCCTTGTCTACAACGCGTTGCTTTTCTAATTATAACAGTGAAAAATTTAGTACGATTTTTTGGTCGTATTACTGTAAAATATTTATGTATCTATTTTGATCTCGGGTGAAATTAATTTATCAAAATAATGAAAATTACTGAAAAAGGACAAAATCTAATTTTATATTTTTTTTTATCTTAGAAGACTGTTTTGCCAATAAATTAGTCTTCCAAGACATTGTTTTGGTCATACAGATGAGTGTCAGTTTGCGTGACTGTATATAGTCGTGAAATTGCTTTTAATTTTTATTTATTTTTCTTTACTTTGCCTTATTTCCGCTCTTAATACTTCTTTTACACTGATTTCTGTTTTCTACAAACGGATAGCGCGGTCGGTTCTCAACTGAGACATAAAACCGGCAATCGACATTTTTTCTGAACAAAACGAAGGAGTGGGAAATGACGACGATTACTGCTATGTACTGGTTTATTTTAATTAGGACAGTAATAATAACGGGGGAAAGCGAGGGCGAATTCATAATTTAACACTGGATCGTGGAGAAAACTTTAAGTTAAATAAATTTTAAATCACAAATCACATTTCTTTAGCACCAAATAGCGACCTTGTCTCAAGGACCCCAGAAACGAAACTGGTGAACAAGGTCTTTTTAAAAATCTCGTAGTCCTACGCTTGGTTGGCCGCCTTCACAAGAGTAACGGTTACGATATTTGGTTCCATTTTAAAATATTTCTTTATGAAATTTTCATATTAACATTCAAGTAGTTTTGTTCCCTTTTAAAATAATTAGTAACAGTTAATAAACATCATAAATTTCATATTCAAATTCTGACTTTAAGCAGCTTACCGTAAAAATTAAAGATAGTTTAGTGATAATAATTATATTCTTTATGAAGCAGTTAACATTCAATGTAGAGTTGGCAATTTTAAAATTTAAACTCATTAACTAAATCTAATGTACATAAACCTAACAATTTACCTTTACGAATCTTCCCGGTTTCATTAATTACTGATTTAAAATTTTATGCGCAGAATTCAATTTTGACCTTTCTTAAACCATGAAGAGAGTATGGATAAGTGGTTATACACGAATCACTAACCTTGTGGAACTTGAGTAGTTCCTCGGGATGGCAGCAAATGACTGAATTCATGCTAATTTCACTCTGGGAATAAACTTCATTGAAAGCACCTCCTTCTTTCGACTTAAACGATTTATGAAAGTCACCTTTTTGGAAATACACAACAATTTCATTCATCTCCTTCGCCACATTGTACTTTGTTTCATTCTTTGTGACAATCTGTTTTCAATTAAAAGGAAGAAATGGACATGAAAATGAGTATTGAAAATGATTACTCCTACAGAAAAATAGTGAAGTTGCTGTAGAATTTTTAGTAATATTTAATAGAAGAGAGTCGACTTCCCAAACTTAATTGTATCTCCTAAAAGCGAGTTACTAGACACGAATGGCCATGTTGGTTAGTGAGATAAAACCATTCTTTTAATGAATATCTAACCTAGAATCGGCGACTTGGCGGAAGAGCTCAAAATGCCCACCCTCCTTTCTTCCACTCTCGATAACTGAATAACAAACGTGTCGGAGCAATTTTTCATCGTTTCTGAAAGTATCAACTTCCATCTAAATTGCAATTTTCAGTTTCACAATAGAGCACGAGTTGATTTTGAATTTTTTTTACAAATTTTGAGCATGAGTCAAAGTCATTTGTGAAAATGGCAGTTATCCAATGCTAGCAAGTGCAGGGTGGACATTTTTAGCTCTTCCGCCAAGTCCTGATTACAGGTTAGATATTCAATAAAAGAACAATTTTATTTCACTTATCGACACCGCCATACATGTTTAATAACTCGTTTTGAGCTAAAGTTTCACCTCACCTTTAAATACTTTTAACATGAGATGCAAATAAGTTTGTAAAGTTGGCTCGCGCCTATATATATATCAGGTTGTGACATAAATTCTGCTCGATTAGAAAACGGACGATAAGATAATAGAATAATCTAAAGATAATGTGAAATAGTTTTAGAATGATACAGAATGACTTAGGCTAGTGTAGGATTAGGCTAATTAATATTTTCTCTGGCGTTTTTCATACAGTTACAACGCCCCCCTACCATATTACAGTAATTGAAAAAAACATGGAGCCCACGAAAGAGCATATTCGACATGTGATGCTGTATGAGTTCTGTAAAGGATCTAACGCTAGTGAATCCGCAAAAAACATTCAAAGAGTTTATGAAAATGATGTTGTGAGCGAATGGATGTGTAGGAGATGGTTTGAGAAGTTCAGAAATGGAGACTTCAGTTTGAAAGCTTATCAACGAACAGGACGACCAAATGAGTTAGATGAAGAGTTGCTGAAAGCAACAGTGGAGGAAAACCCAACGGTAACTGTAAGAGAACTTGGCCCGCAACTCGGCGTTAGCTATATGACCATTCATCGTCATTTGAAGCTGTTAGGAAAAGTAGTGAAGGTTGGAAAATGGGTTCCGCATGATTTGTCACGATCGAATCTTCAACATCGAATCGATATTTGCACATCACTGCATTCTCGGCAACTGCAGGCACCATTTTTGAATCGGAGCGTCACTGGCGATGAAAAATGGGTCCTCTATAACAATATTAAGCGTCGACATCAGTGGCTTAGCCGTGAAACAAAGCCTGAACCTCAGCCAAGGAATGGACCCCATCCAAAGAAAATTTTGCTATGCGTTTGGTGGGATATGCAAGGAATTATTCATTTTGAGCTTGTGCCAGATAACCAATCAATCACAGCTGAAGTCTACTGCCAACAACTCCAACGATTGAAGATGGCATTACGAGAAAAACGTCCCGCATTAATTAATCGCAGAGGTGTTCTATTCCACCAGGATAACGCGCGCCCTCACACTGCTCGAATCACCACTACCCAATTGGAGGCATTTGGTTGGGAAAAAATGCCTCATCCACCTTATTCTCCGAACATCGCACCCTCAGACTACCATTTATTCAGAAGTCTGCAACACCACCTAGATGGACAAAAGTTGCAATCCAGGGAAGCTATCGAAAACGAAGTGATCACTTTTTTTAACTCGAAACCAAGGGATTTCTTCGAACGTGGCATAAAAAATATTTTCTACAGGTGGGAGGAGGTTATAGAAAAAGAAGGGAATTATATTGATAATTAATTTGTCATTATGTCATTTAATTTTTGTTCTGAATGAACTAAAAAAAATCGAGCAGAATATATGTTACAACCTTATATATATATTAGGGATGTAACGGGTAGCGCTTTTACCGGGTAATCGGGTACGGGTACCCGAAGTGTAATACCTGATCGGGTATTGAAGACGTTCCAAAATTTGTTGGTTTATTACCGCGACTTATTAACTGTGTGCAGTTCAAGCACTTGGCTTTACTATTATCTAATTTATCAATGACAAAATAGTCCCAAACCATACTACGATTTGCCATTTTGAATGTTTTGTTAAAAAATATTATACAAAAAAATAGATCAAGAAAACCTGCAAAACAAAATTAAAATTAAATTAGAATTTGGTTTTTACTACCAGTACCCGATTTTTTAGCAATTACCCATCGGGTCGGGTATCATCGAGTAGTACATTACCCGATCAGGTCGGATACCCGTGACATCCCTAATTATATATATATATATACACACACACGAGACAGTGGCATAGCGTGGTCTTTTTTCAAGTTGGGCAAATGTGTTCTAAATTCCCGATTGGAAAAATTTGGCACCTTTTCTGTGACTAATATACTGTATGTTTTTCAAGCCACTACGTCACAGGCTTAGCAGTGTTATAATATAATGTATTATTATGAGAAGCTGAATTTAAAATTGGCCACAGGGAAATGTATCTCTCTCTCTCTCTCCTTTATTGCCAAACTTTTTTACAACAGGTTCTAGATTTCCGACTGGGCCAGATATTTTTCGATCACGGGTGGCAGTCGCCCCCTCTGTCCCCCTCAAGCTACGCCATTGATACGAGGGTGGACTGAAAAGTAATGCTTCCACTCAAATAAATTTTAAACGGGTTGAAGGATTTTATCGAGACAAAAGCAGATATGTACCTTAGAGTTTATTCTTTAAAACCATACATTTACTTTTCTATAAAATCGCCCTCGACCTCGATACATTTACGCCAACGATAAATGAGTTTTTGAAATCCATCCCGGTAAAACTAGGAGCTTTGATTAGGAAACCAAAATTTCACAGCGGCCTTAACTTCTTCGTCAGACTCGTAGCGATTTCCAAGATGTTCTTTAAGTTTAGGAAAGAGGTGAAAATCGCGCGGTGCTAAATCGGGACTATATAGTGGATGCGGCAAGACGGTGAATTGCAGATCCTGAACTGCTTCTCGCGTTTGAACACTGGTGTGAGGCCGTGCGTTGTCGTGGTGAACAATGACTGCGTTTTTGTGGGTGCGAACACTCTTCATCAAGTTTTTGAACTTTTTCAGTTTCAATATAAAGTGCGGAGTTGATTGCTGTCCCTCTTTCGGTAAAGTCTTCGAGAACACCACCATTGATATCCCAAAAAACAGTTATCATCACTTTTCCAGCCGATTTTTGAACTTTGAATTTTTTTGGTTGCGGTGAATTTTTGTGCCGATATTCTATGGATTGCCCTTTATTTTCAGGGTCATAATGGTTGGATCCACGTCTCGTCCATCTTCCTGTCACAATGCTGTGCAGAAATTCATCTCCTCCATTTTCGAAGCGCAGCAGATTTTCTTGGCAAATGCGTAGTCTCTCAGTTTTCATTTCGGCAGTGAGTATGCGAGGCATCCATCTGGCGCAAACCTTTCGGTAACCTAGAATACTGATAAGTGATAATATGTCCCACTTGCTCTTTGGAGATATCGAGTATTGCAGCAATTTCATTTTGTTTAATGCGACGATTTCCACGAATCAGTTCGTCAACGTAGCTCCGAGAGACTCGTCGGTTGTCATTACAGGCCCTCCACTTCGCAGTTTGTCTCGCAAATCTTCTTGCCCTTCTTCTCCTTCTTTACGCTGCCTCGCCTCACGTCGCATGGTACTCACATCAACACAGTTTGCCGTACACAGCTCGTATTCGCCGATTAATGTCGATGGGAGCAACACTTTCCGCGGTCAAAAATTCAATTATGGCACGTTGCTTGAAGCGAATGTTTTTACTCACATATATATATATATATATTTTTTTTTTTTTTTTTTTTAGTTCGGGAAGAACCGATTCGCCTCTATTTAAAGGGCATATCTCAGCGGAAAAACAAAGAAAAAGTGAGAGGAAAGACAGAGGAAAAAGAAAGGGTGGAGGGGACAGTCGAAGTGGAAAAAGACCAAGGATGACAAGGACTGCAGGGTCGAGCCCCATCATCCTTGGGTGCTAGGGCCGGGAGGGCGCACATGAAACCTCCAGGAACAAGCACGTACAAACGAGCACAAAGAGCACTCAAGAGCACGAGCTTAGAACCCCCTTGCGGGGATATATATATATATATATATATATATATATATATATATATATATCGATTTCTACAGCAAGGCGACCTATATCAACAATAACCTAAAGTCTCTTTGCCAACAGGAAGGAGTGCATTTTGCGAATTTTTGGAACAATTTCTACGGCAGGAGGGACTTGTTCCTCGGAGATGGACTTCATCTTAATGACGTTGGAGCTGCGCGTTTAGGAAGACTATTTCATAATACTGTTTCTTTTCAGGCTGCCATAACTCGAACGGTCCCGGCGTAATTTCCTTAAATTTCCCTTGTGCTTGCGAAGTTGTCGCAATTACAAACAATTTGAAGGTTTTATCCTTAAATGCTCGTAGCCTACGAAATAAAAGAAACGAAGTTTTTTCTTTAATTGCTTGTAAAGACTATGATTTAATTGCGATAAATGAATCGTGGCTTAGCACTGAAACACGTGACTTTGTAGGGGAGTATCAAATTAGAGGTTATAGACTTTTTTGTTAAAAACAGAATAGGTAGGCGAGGAGGCGGTGTTATGTTGTATATCAAAGATAATATTGCGAACGTTATAGAAGTAAAGCACAGCATTCCAGAACCGATACATTCGACTATAGCAGAACTTAAATTGAACGATTTCAAACTTGTTGCCGTTATATATAGGCCCTAATCAAACAACTGATACGGACGAAGCGTTATATCGTGAACTAAAGAGAATAATAGGTAGTGAGCAGGCCTTAGTTATGGGTGACTTTAATTGCGCCAACGTGAATTACGATACAATGCAGGGAGACGCGGAAGGTAATCGTTTAGTTAATTTTCTCGAGAATAGCTTTCTTATTCAAAAGGTTGGGGAACCTACGAGGTTGGACAGTATTTTAGATTTAGTAATAACTACGGATGATAGGCTAATTACTGATCTTCAAGTAATAGAACCGTTAAGCAATAGCGATCACAATATGGTAGAGTTTGTCCTCTCAGTAAGTCACTCGAAACCAGCTAACTCGACTAAAATTCCTAACTTCCAGCACGCAGACTTGTAAATTTCGAAATAAATTGTCACACGTCAATTGGGAAACGTAATGAGGAACTCCAACGCAAAACTAATGTGGGAATCGTTTGAAACAGTATTTAGGACTATAAATGAGGAATGTGTACTGTATAAGATTAAGCGTGCGAAAGTAAACAAGAAGCACTTGTGGTTTACTTTTAGAGTAGGAGATATTATAAAGAGTAGAGATAGGGCTTATAGGCTACATAAGTACGATAAAGACAATTTGTGGTTACGAAACAACTACATATCTCTAAGGCGTGAAGCGAAAAGTGTAATAAAAAAGTCCAAGCGCGAATGAAATCTCCATAGCTTGTGACGGCAAAGAAAACCCCAAGCGATTCTTTCAGCACGTCAACAATAGGAATCCAGTAAAAAGTGTCTTGGGGCCGTTGAAAAATGTTAACGGAGATCTAGTTTCTGAAAACAAGCAAATGGCTACCTTGCTAAACGAATTTTTTACGTCAGTTTTTACTATAGAAGATGTAACGAATATCCCTACGGTCATAGACATAATACCTTTTGATAATGGTAATACTTTGGATAATATTGTGGTTAGTGAAGGGGAGGTAATGCGCTATATTGATAAAATGAAAATGCGTAAATCACCGGGGCCGGATTCAATATATCATACAACTAAAAGAATTAAAAGAAAGCATTGTTGTGCCGCTAACAAAGATTTTTAATGCGTATATTTCTGAGGGGTGCGTACCAGATAATTTCAAGTTAGCAAATGTAACACCTATCTTTAAGAAAGGCGATAAAGGTGCGGCGGAAAATTATAGGCCAATCAGTTTAACGTCTGTTGTAGGTAAGCTACTGGAATCAATAATCAGGGATAATTTGGTTAGAAATATGCAGCACGGTTTTAGGCGAAACAAATCTTGCTTAACTAATCTTTTAGAATTTTTTCAAAGCGTGGTTGAAGTTTACGATTGTCATCGGGCGGTTGATGTAGTGTATTTAGATTTTCAAAAAGCGTTTGACACCGTACCGCACAAAAGACTCATTGAAAAAACTAAGGCTCATGGAATCAGGGGTGTAATAATAAATTGGATAGAAGAGTGGTTGCGAGGTAGGAAACAGAAGGTGGTTGTTGATGGAGCGGAGTCGTCTTGGGCTAATGTAGCGAGTGGCGTTCCTCAGGGTTCTGTATTGGGCCCCTTGCTTTTTCTTATATATATTAACGATTTAGATGTCGGCCTAGTCAGTACGGTTTCAAAGTTTGCGGATGACACGAAGTTGGGTAGTAGGGCGATTAATGACGAAGATAGAGGTAAAATTTAGGACGATCTGAATAAAATCGTTGATTGGTCAGTCACATGGCAAATGAGATTTAACGTCGATAAGTGCAAAATTTTACATATAGGTTCGCGTAACGGTAATTTTGCGTATAACATGTCAGGGAAGGAGTTAGCAAGCGTAGAGCAGGAAAAAGATTTAGTAGTTATAGTCACGGGTGATTTAAAAGTAGCGAAACAAAGTACAGCAGCGGTCAATAAAGTGAACAAAGTGTTAGGTTTTATAGCTCAGAATTTTTAGTACAAATCGCGCGATATTATTGTTCCTCTTTATAAATCATTAGTTAGACCTCATTTGGAGTACGCGATCCAATTTTGGAATCCGCATATGCGCAAAGATATAGACAAAATTGAAAGAGTTCAAAGATGAGCAACTAAGATGATTCCGTCGCTTAGGTCGTAGTCGTATGAGGATAGGCTTAAGGAGTTAAAATTGACTATACTCGAGACTAGGAGGATAAGGGGTGATCTAATCCAGGTTTTTAAAATTATGAATGGGTTCGATAACGTAGATGGAGGTAGCTTTTTCGAAATATCTCAGTATAATAGGACTAGAAATAACGGGTGTAAGTTGACAAGTGAAGGTTCGAGACAGCAGTTGCCAAAATCTTTTTTACGCATAGAATAGTAAAGAGTTTGCCGGTAGAAGTAATTAGTAGCATGTCTATGAACATATTTAAAAATCGATTAGACGCATATGTTGAAAGATTGATTATAATTTAAGGTAGTAAAAGTAAGGCCTTGTGGTTCGGAACCCACGTAAAATTGTAGGTCCTCTCCGCCACCACGGAGGACATACACAATACACAATTACGAACACAGTTAGGTAGACCAGCCATGAGTGGATCCTAGAGTCTTTGTTGGTCTGAAACATTATAACATATATTATATATATATATATATATACTATATATATATATATATATACACACACACACACTGTATATAATATATATATAATGTATATTATTTTTAATTGGGGTTGTTTAACCTCTTTCACAACATCTAAGGTCATATGACGGAGGGGACCTACAGCTTTACGTGGGATCCCATGGGTCGCTACATAATCTGGGCGCAGAGGACGGTCTCCTATCCAACTACTACCCAGGCCCAATGTCGCTTAACTTCACTGATCTCCGGGAAGCGGTGTTACGACATTGGCCACGACGTAGCCCATATATATATATATATATTAAAGTTAAATAATTTTCTGCAATTTATTCCATTAAATTAGATAAATATTTATTACTTCAAGAGGTGGTAATAAATAATTTGGATGGCAATTTTTTTTTTTTATCGTCAAAGTCAGAGGAATAACGGTGAAACCATTCATGCATAAACAATTTTCATTATTACTATTTCTATATTAGTTATTCATTGATTTACGTTTTGCTTTGGTTCAAGTACTTTTATATACAATATTCATTCGAGCTTCAGTTCATTTAAATAAAGTTTGATGTACTGTAAATACCGTTCCTGAGTCCTTAATGCTTTCTTCTATGGAATTCCTCCAGAGACAAACTTCCGGTCGAGTTCTGCATCCCAAAGTGAGAGATTTATTTTCGTCCACATCTATCCTGGGGAATAAGATATAAAGATAATTGTAACAAAAGTAATATGTTGGTGGTATCATTGAGCAAAGTGATCGTGTTAACATCCGCGAGAGGAGCTTCCTCGAAATTAAGTTTATAAATGTTTGTAAACAAATACTCATGAATGAAGTAGTGCCATCACGTTCTTATACGTAACGGCGGCGTGCCAGGGGTTTTAATCAGGGGTTAAAATCTTCCAATGGCTCCCCCAAAGAGACAACAGATATATCAATTATATATATATATATATATATATATATATATATATATATATATATATATATATATATATATATATATATGCTGCAAACCCACAAGGAAAAAGATGACCTACTTGATTTCTTAAAAGATAAGATTTCTGAATATTCTTTCCCTGTTCAACACAACACTCTTATTGAGTTAATTAAGCTGTGTGTCAAAGATTGTAAATTTCAGTTTGAAAATAAGTTTTATGTTATGTCGTTTGGATTGGCTATGGGAAATCCCCTTTCACCTGTACTAGCTAATTTATATATGGAATTTTTTTGAAAGTAGAATTTTGCCTACGATTGTTAATTTTAACCTGGTTTGGTACAGGTATATAGATGATATTTTATGCCTTTGGCCTAATAATTTGGATGTGGACTTATTTCTTGGTAGGCTCAACAATTTAGCCCCATCTATTAAGTTTACAGTTGAAAAGAAAATGAGGGAAGCCTACCTTTTCTTGATCTAAAAATTTGGAGATGCTCTAATCAGTTCAAATATGAAGTCTACCGTAAGCCTACTAATAATAACTCTTACGTGCATTTTTATTCTGACCATCATCCTTCGATTAAATCCTCTATTTTCTCTGCTATGTTTCTTCGAGCATTGAGAGTTGTCAGTCCTGAATTTTTAGATTCCGAGTTATGCAATATCATGAATATTGGTACTAAATTATGTTATCCTATTTCATTTTTAGATAACTGTCTTAAGAAAGCCAAGAATAGGTATTATAATAATGTAATTGTAAAGGAATTTCAGCGTAAAAATATCCTTAGCCTACCTTACCATGTTAATTTTCAATACCTTCCAACTGTACTTAAAGCAATTGGCATTAATGTAATCTTTAAGTATAATAATACTGTTAAATCACGCCTAATAAAGAATAGCCCTGATAATGTTGTTGGTTGTGTGTATTCGATCGGATGTACACAATGTAACTCAGTATATATAGGCCAAACCGGTAAAACGTTAGATATTAGGGTAAAACAGCATAAATATGCTTGTAGAACAGCTAGTACTTCCAATGCTTTATTTAACCATATGTATAGATGTAACCATAGCATCAAGTGGGATAGTTCTAAAGCGCTTGTTAAAAACAGAGATATAATAGAACGAAATATTCTAGAATGTGCATTTATTCATTTTAAAAACAATTTCAATAACAGCTCGGGGACTTATAAAATTGACGATATCATGTTAAAATTTCTTTTGCCTCTCATTAACCCTTGTTAAGTATGTGCTAATTGTTTTGTTTTTCCTGTACGTTGTATATATATATGGGCTTCTCGCCTTTTAACTTCATTCCCTGACGAGGTGTAGCTTTGAATACACGAAAGGCCTTGGAATCGTTTTTCTTTTTCCTTGTGGGTTTGCAGCATTCATTCATTTCACGTGTTTTATTGTGAAATTCATCCCATATATATATATATATATATAATTATATATAATATATATATACAGAATGTCCGAGATGTCCCTGCTTATTCAGAGTACCATTATTTCTGCAAAATAAATAAGGACTTTTCGAACACACTGTACAGTATATATCAATAAAATATATGTACAAAGTGCCTGAGGCTGGAAGAGCTTGCTGCCGAGGCGCAGTAATCTATCAGTCAAACTATCTACCAACAAATAACAATAAAATTTTAAATAATTGGTTTCAACAATAGAATATAACATCCAAAAGTCCCATACTGAATTTATCGTAATGCGTGGCTTACACCCTTGTTAATTGACTCCTCGACTTTGGTCCTCTAGCGAAAATATATTCTATCCTAAAATGAGGAAAGGGGTCTCGTAAAGAGCACTCGTATTGGGGGTAGCCTACAACCCAATTTCCAATACAGTTTGATATGCAAAGAAACTCGCATTATTCGTTACTTGGAGATTATGTTATTATCAGACACTTTCTCCGCGTTCTTTGCCCCATATGTATTTCGTACCCCTTTAAACGTTGCATACTTCTCTTTCAATAACTTAGTTGAAGTCTTACGTGTACCATAAGCTCATCTAATACCAAACACAGTTTATAATTGTGTAAGAACGAGTCGTTGACTCCCAACATAAATAAGGTGATCATATTTATTTCAATAAAAATCAGTACAGACACAACACACTTTATTTGCATGCAAAAAATTAACCTGAGCAGGAAATAACGTCTAGTTTTTCTTGATAGAGTACTTTTGGCTTGAGTGAATTTGTTTTAAGATGTCTTTACTTTCCCGCAACTCCTCATATAAAGAGTTACACGACTGGGTCATGTTAGTGCGAACAACAAGCGCAGATTTCAATATAGCAGCATCAAATCTAATTTTGTCAGAGGACCAGTAATCGATATAAAGGGAAAACAATATTTCCACAGGTGCATTTGTTGTTGGAAACGCCAGATAAAACTCAGCTAGCTTCTTTAGTTGATTGTACCGTAGACCACGTTTCCTCAATCCATTGATTAGGTCGCGCCAACGTCTGTCAGCTGCTGCGGAATCATCGTCCCATTCTTAGATGGATGCACTAATAATTATCGGTTTCGCAAGAGCATATTCATCAAAAAGTTCATCACGGTTGATGAGACTCGGATGCATGGCTTTTGTTACATCAATTGTTAGCTGGATAGTTCCCCAATCTGGACAACTGTATAACTCCATCCACAAAAAGGAAGAAAAGTTATCATAATGTTTCAACACTGCTCCAAGTAAAGTAAAGTAAAGCCTGTTGGTAAAATAGTTTAACCTGGTTGTGTACATCGGTTGTTTTGTGTATTCACTCATCAGATAATAGGAGTTGCCTAGCCAAATGTGATATGAAACAGGAGGCCAGCCTTTCCTTTAAATTGACTCGCAAACGGCGAAGCGTATTTGCAAGTCTGCCAGCAGTAGCAAATTAGCTCTCAACCTCTAGAACCGCAGAATGAAACACGACAGCTTGATTATGCAAAAGTACAGTCAAAACTCAGTAAAAGACGACTCAAAAGCATTGTGAATTACTTTAGGACATACTGATTGAGAAAGAAAATAAGATTTCAGAGGCTGAAACATCTGTAATACAAGCTCAAGTGCTTTATAGTTGTGCCATTCGATATCGCTTGTTTGCTATTACTGTAGAGGCTGCTGTTCGTTTTTATTTTAAAACTTATTCGTGAATCCATTAAATTTGTTAGTGCTTGTAAGTCATTTATTTTCTATTTTTGCTTTCTTTGCCCTATCCATGTTGAAATACGACAAAATTTGCAGCCCTAGGTAGGTGCCTACTCTGCCTATACGTAAATCCGCCTATGGCTAATGCCTATATATGTTATATAAAATTTCGCTTTTGTAAGTAAAACTTTTTCTTCCAGGAAAAAGGGCAATTTGGCAACTGAAAAGAATTTTCCATTGAAAAAAAATTCCATTTTGAGTAACTAACTAAACACATTTACAAAAAACATTTCTTCGGCAGTTTAGTCATATCCATGTTCTCTCTCTCTCCCTCTAGAGTGCCTTCTAGTGGTTATATCACCATTTATGGCATCGTGTAATGTTGTTTCCCGCGTAAACGAAAGTGAAGACTTTGAGGTTGGGCGGTTCGACTCCCGATGGTGCTCGTAATAATAATCCAGGAGTTAACGCACTGGGCCTCGTTAGTGTGGCGTGAGCACTATGCCAGCTTGCGGTCCTTGCTGATTATGTTACACGCACTGCAACGTCTGCATGGGAACTTCTATGATTGTACTTTATTCACGAATATTTATTTAGTTTTTCAAGAACTATGTAAATGTCGAGTTGCCATTTATCACAAAATGGAAGAAACGTAACTGTTCATTCAGGATCGCGCTGTTCAAAAATTACGTAACGCTATTTTTGCTAAAACCTGACACGCCCACCCCCCCCTGTAACGGTCCGTAACGCGTGGGGTGTGGGAAGTGTTACATAACATCTTAGGGGGTGTCTGGTCTAGTGTTACAGAACGACGTTCTTAGGGGATCTGCGGTGTCATGTTTGAGCAAAAATAGCGTTACGTAATTTTTGAACGGTCTCTAGTTCGTAAAACTTAAAACAAACATGGCTTGTTCGTTAACTCTAATTTTTCTATTAAAGTAAATCCATATTTTATTGGTTTTGTTTACGTAAAGACGCTAAAAAAGGTACAAAAAGGTGAAAATCGTTAAAAAGAACAAAGAAATTCGGAATAAAGATAAAGTAAACTTAATTCTATTGTAGAGTTCTAAAATAAATATCTCATCCTTACTGGAAGGCCCATAGCTCGAAGCCTGTTGAGGAAGAGTCACATTTATAGGTAGCGCTTGGTAGTACAGCTTTCTCCAAGTTGAAGACATTATCTTTGCTTTTTTTACGCTGGAAATGAAATCAAATTTTAATTATACGCAAGAAAGGATTGTCTTTATAGCAAATTTGGAAAAGTGAAAAGTTAAAGATAAGCTAATCACATTCATTGTAGTTTTTATTATCTTCATTTTATGCATCAGAAGTGGCGCAGAAGTCGCGCATCATAGGAATTTTCTGTGTTGACTATAATATATTATTTTTTTCCTTTTAGGTAGGGGATGGCTGCGAAATTAACAATAGATGGGGGTGAGCTTGGTTTTAATGTATGGAATACCATATACAACAAATCGATGAATCGGTACAGAATTTAAAAAAAAAGATAGGCATGGTGAGACTCAGAATAAAGAAAGGACAAGATTTTGCAGTAATATTGGACAACTTATTTAATATAACCTGTGAAAAAATGTCTTGCAAATGATCATGATTGTGGAAGACAGGGAATTCCTTCTCTTACCAACGTGCCGGCAGAAAATAAGATTTTGAAAAACACTGAAAAAGAATTTTTAGGAAAAGTGAAGTTAGGACTGACAGAGGCATCTGGGACAAAAAAGAATTGTCTTCCTTCAATAGTTCAGACTAATTCCGCAAGCGGTTCAAATGAAGAATTTGAATCTCTATTGGAAAAATTTAAAATCCCTCAGAAACAAAGAAAAGAACAAATATGTTATCTCCAGAACCAACATCGGGTTTGGACAGAATGAAATCGACTGACGATGAAACTGCTTTTGCGATTGCTGCAACAGCCCATAGTTTGGGGTCACAACATTGGAGATCTTACAGATTCCAGAAATACAGTTTACAGAGCAACGATGAAGAACTGGCAAGTTGTTGCAGCAAAAGTGAAACAAGAACTTAATCCCATTGTCCTACAGGTGGTGCACCGGGATGAAAAGTTACCGAGTGACATCACTGGAAGTGAAGATAACGCCCAGCGACTCCCTTTGTTAGTAACATGAGAGGTAATAGCAAAGTTGTTTGGTGTACCTAAACTTGCAAGTGGAATAGGACAAGCAACGGCAGCATTTCTAAGATACTAGAGGACTGGAATATGAAGCATCTTTAAAGGATGTGCCTTGACACCACTTCAAGCAACACTGGTGTTCATACTGGAGCATGCTCAATTCTCCAGCGTAAGATGGATCATAGTATGCTTTACCCTGCCTGCCCTCACCATATTCATGAAATAGTTATTGCTAGCGTCTTCAAGGACAGTTTTGGCTCATCAAGTGTACCTGACATTCCTTATTTAAAAAATTTCAAGGTCATTGGAGACTTCTGGACATATTACAGTTAAGACTTTGGATGAGGGAAAAACCAAATTGGAAACTATCAAGTTGTTAAGGAATTGAAAGATGAAGCTAGTGATTTTGCAAAGACAGTAAGTGCTACAGAAAACCAGCTAAGAGCTGACTAGAGAGAGTTTCTGGAACTAATTTTGATTTTTACAGGAGAAATACCTCCAAGAGGTACATATGATTGCCCCTAGGAGCAGGACATAACATGACCTTAGTTTTACTCTCAAGAAGTTAAGTTTATTCGAAAATGAGAAGGTCATATTCAACTATTAGATTTAAAACCGGAAGAGTTTGTGTATAATAACAAATCTGCAAAGTTTTCTAAGGCACAAATTTGCCCATGAATGTGCACGAAATTGTTTTCATAATAAGTTAACATATTTGTTTAAGCTCGGTACAAAATGAACTCCTAATCCTTAACTCAAAACTGTTTGTCTACAGTTGCAAACACATTTGTATAATTTTTCAGGGTACTCGCACGAACTTGCACGATGGTTTTATTAATAAAGCGTTAATATTTGGATATGTGGTGCCATCTACTGGAGGAAGTCAATTCATCTTCATTTACGGTGTTATTACACGCAACTTAATTCTCATATAATAATCGTAAACGTACTAACATCATCTTAATTTTGAACACTAAATATATTAGAAGTAATTTTGATCTAACTTCGGCACTTTGAGCTAACTGTAATACAGGATGTTCATAAAGTCACTTGCGTGACTTTATGAACACCCTGTGTTAACTGTAATAAATAACATTCACGTAACATATTACGAGTATATGAACTATGAACGTACATAGACAAAACAACAACAACAACAACAACAACACTACATACAAGGTCTCACCAAAAATTGTAACAAAAATTAAAAGTAAAGATATCTCTAAACAAAATATACCAAAATAAAGCTTATAATGTATACGTTCAGACGAGATTTCTCGTCTTTGGCGGTCAACTGATCTGTGTCAAAAGACGAGATTTCTCGTCTTTATAGAGATGAATGTGTTAAAATAAATAATTATTATTATAAAATCCGCGCCCTCAGATAACCTATAAATAATTCTAATAACCTATAAATTCTAACCTATATACTATTTTTTAATGATTCCATTATTAAAACTAACATAATCTTTAATTCAATGGGGACCCTTCAATTTTAAATTGCAATTACCAAAATATTGCACATTATATACGCTTTAAATAATCATGAGAACTAACCAACCATTTTCGAACAGGTCAAAAGCGAAAATCACGATAGCCTTGTTTTAAACCTTTAGGATAAATTCATGATAGACTTTAAAACAAAATATTGAAACCTTCCAGTATAAAATAAATAGATATAAAGAATATGACGTCATACTTCTATCCATTACATCATAAATGGAATATCATGCATGGACACGCACGACTTTATACGTATGGACCCCCCCCCCCACCCCCCACCCAGCGTTGCACTAGGTAATTTGAATGAAATACTGGTCATTCCATCAAGTGCGGGAGGGTTAACACATAAAATGCCTCTGGATATAATGGTGGAAGGGCTACAAAAAAACAAAAAGGCAAAGGTTTGAAGCGGTTGGACGGTAAATTCCTAAAAGACGTTCATTTGATGCCACTAAACAACTTCGTGACACCAAAGTCAGTAACTCCTTTTCTTTCTTCTTTACTCGAGATAGAGTAAAGACCCTTCTTGGGAAGATCTACAATCACATCAACTTTTAAAATTGTAAATGAGTATACTGAAGGGGGAGTAACATTCGAGTGTACTGAAATGGAAGTAACTATTCATCAATGAATTCAACCAAATCTTGACAAAGGACGAACAGAAACAGTGATTAAAGAAAACAGACATTTATTGGCTAACTCAAAGAAATCTACTATAATCGCCACCTCTTCCCCCAAATGAGGAGATAATAGAATATGTGAGGGGGACTTGGATACCACACATACAGAGGGTTGACAAAAGTAAATAGACACCACGATGATTGTCCTCGAGAACAAATGGCAAAGCTTATCAATGAAATATCAGAACGTGGGTAAGCTTTACATAATCGAGGAAAAGCAACACGATTCTAAGTATATTCATTCAGTAAATCTGTTATTTATTGACTTTTATTCTTCAATTCTTCAGCTCCCAGGGAGGCTAGTCAGCCTGTCAGTGGAGCCAGCCTCCTTCGCCACTCCGCCCTGTCCAGCAGCACTCCCGTTTCTTCGAGCTCTTGCATGCTGGGCAAGTCGTATCTTCGCAAGCTCTCCTCCACTTCGTCCCTCCATCTCCTTCTCGGTCTCCCTCGCGGTCTTCTGCCATTCCCTGGTCTCCACTCCCAGCACCTCCTCGCAGTTCTCCCCTCCTCCATTCTCTCCAAGTGACCCAACCATCTCAATTTGGCAACGTCGATTTTTTTCAAAATCGGCGTTACTCCCACATTGGCTCTTATTTCTTCATTCCTTATCCTATCTCTTCGCGTTTTTTTCAGAATAGTCCTCAGCGGTCTCATTTCTGCCGCCCGAATTCTGCTTCGATCTGCCATAACATTTTCCTGTGTTCCGACCCATAAATCATAGTATTGGTGTTAAAACTGTTTCGAAGATTATTTTCTTAGTCCCAAGGGTCATATGTTCATCTCTCAGTAGCGGGTATAACATTCCGACATTTTTACTAAACTTTGCAATTCTTTCAGTTATTTCTTGTATATTACCGATTTCTTTAGTAAACATACTCCCTAAATATTTAAATTTTTCAACATTTCTTATTTCCTTATCTCCTATTTGAACTCCAAATTCTCCTTCTTCTCTTCGACATACACTTAATATTTCTGTCTTTTCTACATTCATTTCCATTCCTCCCTCCTTCAAACATTCACTCCAATCAATTAAAGCTCGTTCTATATCTTCTCTCTCTGTCATCCAGAATGCTATGTCATCCGCATATGCCATTATTCCATTATTATTATTCATTTCATGACGTCGCTTGAAACTTGCAATGACTGTGTCCATGTAGGCTATAAACAGGAGTGGTGATATAACACTGCCCCGCTTCACCCCTGTTCCTACTTCAAACCACTCATCATTTTTGTGTCCAGTCCTTACGTTGCATTCGCTAACTTGATACAAACTTTTCAAAGCCCTAAGAAGTGTCCCCTTACCCCATAAATCTCCTCCAAACATCTCCACATTCTTCCTCTGGGCACTGTATCGAATGCTTTTTTAAGACCTATGAATATTACATATTAAATTCCCATGCCTTTTCTATAACAGAACTGAGGCCAAAAAATAAGATCTTTCCGACTTTTATTATCAAATAAAAAAAACTATGAAAAAATGTCTATTTACTTCCGTCAACCCTCTGTATAGTAATACAGAGAGGTACGAGGGGTCATGACTCATGAGGTAAAACTTTAGTCAATGAAGTACCTGTAAATATTTTTCAAACTAAGTGAAAAAATTTATGTGGAATGTTTTTTGACAAATGACACCTAATGAAAGGGTAAAACTATAACATTAAAAAAGAATCACATAGTTTTGGACAACCCTAATATATATATATATATATATATATATATATATATATATATATATATATATATATATATATATACACAGTCGGACCTGCTATGACGCGATTTACTTTTTAACACCATGAAAATGTTTTTACAGGCATAATTTGAAGTTACGCGGTTTTTAAATAATAAAAGAAAAACAAAAATATGGTACGTAAACTGTCGTAAACACACGCACATACGCACGTGTATTTCTGGACGCCAGGCGGAATCGAAGCACGTGTATTTGGGGTCGCGTGAACTCCGCCATGTTGCTGACAGTGATCCCAACATGGAACTGTAGCAGCACATTCAACGGAAAATTAGAGGATCTTCTCCGATGCTACGAGGAAATTTATTGGGAGAAAAAGAAGGTAGCACGGCAGTCAACGCTACATGCGTTATTTCAAGAAACCAGCTGCTGCTACAACCCAAAATGACGAAGAAGAAGATGCTCTCGATGTACTTTAACATTTTTTTAATTATGCATTTTACATTTACGTTATTAAATACATTTTTGGCTCGTAATATTTGTTTTTTATTCATTTCGTATTAATATATTTTGGTAAAAGAGGTTAAACAATTAATAATACATTGAATTTAAGGAAAAAATAATTTGGCAAGAACGCATCTCGAACTTATAACATTGCCCCTATGGTAAAACGCGCATGTTAGGTCCGACTATATATATATATATATATATATATATATTATATATATATATATATATATATGGGATGAATTTCAGAATTAAATACGTGAAATAAATAAATAATGCACATCCACAAGGAAAAATTAAAAACAATTCCAAGGTCTTTCGTGTATTCAACCGTACACCTTGTCAGGGAATGAAAGAAAAAGACAAGAAGCCGAAGCCGAATATATATATATATATATATATACTAGGGTGGAGTGTAAAAAAAATTTTTTGAATTTCAAAATCCATGTGGTCGGGAAAGTTGCGTATTTATGTGAAATGTACTGTGTGAAATTTTTGTAATTTTGTAATTTAATTTAAAAAAATTTTTTTTCGCCAATTTTTAAAAACTTTGAGTTCAGTGTGCACAATTTAATTATAGCCGTACGATTAAAAAATTTAACACACTACGTTTCACATAAATACGTAACTTTCCCGACCCCAAGCAGTTTGAAATTCAAAAAAATATTTTTCACTCCACCCTAATATATATATACACCGCAAATATAATAGCTGGGAAGGATTAGCAAAAAATTAACAACTAGTAATTAAAGGCAAAAGGTATTTTAACAAGTTGGTCCAATTTATACGTTCCCGAACTGTTATTGAAATTATTTAGAAAATAGATGAATGCACATTCTAGAATATTCCTTACGGTTATGTGTCTCCCAGTTAATACTATGATTATATCTATACCTATAGTTAGTTGAACAATACATTATTATAATACTCTGAGGACTCAAGTTTTCCCAGTTTCACCTAAGTAGTATGGTGTCAAAAAGGGAGAGTGCAATGCAATTGCAAAATATTACGTAATGTTGCATAATGTTGCAAGAGTGACGCACCCCCCTTTGTTGCAAGAGTGCCACCCCCCACAACAGCGTGTAGAACAGCAAATAATTCTAATGCATTGTTTAACCACATGTATAGATGTAATCATAGTATTAAGTGGGATAGTTCTAAAGCTCTCAGTAAAAACACAGATAAAATCGAAAGGAATATTCTAGAATGTGCAATTTGTGCATTTATCCATTTTTAAAATAATTTCAATAATAGTACGGGAATGTATAAAATTGACAATATTTTGTTAAGATACCTTTTGCCTCTAATAGAGATGGAACCCGGTTTTAAAAAACCCCGACGATAAGAACCGGTTTTCACATTTTTGCACAAGTCTCCGATCACTTTGGTCCATTTTCTATGAAACAAACTTTTCCAAACGTTTACAAAACATAGTAATTACGTTTTGCATCGTTTTGTATCGTTTTTTGTTTGTTTATAAGTGTAAATAATTGATGCTTCAGTCTTGAATGTTATGTGGATGATTGCACATTGATCAGTTAAGATTCTAAGATTTAATACTCCATCATGTCAAAGAAATCAAATGCTTGGTATCATTTCACTCGTAAGAATAAAGAAGAAGCAGAGTGTATGACATGTCACAAAGTTTTAAAGTGTTGTGGAGGTTCTACTTCAAGTTTATCATCCCACATGAAAAATATTCATGGCATAAACATCGACCAGATTAATTAGCCATTGAAGAAACAAAGAACAGTGGAAGAGTTTGTGCAAAAAAAGTCCATAGAAGAGGAAATTTCGAAACTTGCGTGTGTAGATGGACTGAGTTTCCAATCAATTGCTAAAAGTGAATTCATTCAAGAAAGCCTAAAAAAGATAAAATACGACAAGCCTCATCCAACTTCCCATGATGGTGTCAGAAAAATGGTGCTTAGTTTTTATGAGAAAAAGAAACATGAATTGGTCAACTACTTCAAGAATCAGGTGAGACAAGGAATTCGCTATTCATTAACTATGGATGAGTATACATCTTTGCAAAACCAAAGATATATTAATATTAATGTTCATGGTGAAAATCAACATTGGTCTCTTGGTCTCATGAAAATAAATGGTTCTCTCGATAGCACCAAAACTATTGCAATCGTTAGGAAAAGATTGGAAGACTTTGGCTTGGACCTAGATAAGCATATCGTGGGTTGCACCATCGACGGTGCCTCAGTAATGGTCAAATTTGGAAGAGAAATAGTACCTGATCACCAGCAATGCATTGCACATGCTCTACATCTCGGGGTTTCGATATCTTGTATTAAAAAACTGCTGAAAATTCAGTTGAAGGGGAAAGTGACCCTACCCCTGAAGATGAAGCCATCGAAGAAGATAAACACTCTGCACATGAATTAAGCGAAGATGAGTGTGAAATTTTACGCACTGATACAGTTTTTGAGTCCGACATAGATGACCTAATTGTTCTTCCAAAACTTCGAGAAGATTACTTAAAAGTAATAAATAAGGTGAGAAAAATAAATCTGCCGCATATTTCGAAAGTCTCCTTTGAAAAATGAGAGATTGCAGGATTTTGTCAAAGATGAATTTAATGGAAAGGAAATGAAGCTTATCCTTGACTGTAGAACGAGGTGAAACAGTCTTTTGGCCATGATAGAAAGATTTTTTTAAACTCAAAAATTGCATTCCAAAGGCCCTCAGAGTGATACGCTCAACAGAGACGATTTCAGATGAAGAATGGAATGCTCTAAAGAGCCTCTTTGATACGCTTCGTCCACTGGAAATTGTTTTGAAGGGACTCTGTTCCGAAGATGTAAATTTGCTGAAAGCTGAATCTTCCATGAAGTTCATTTTGGATAAATTTGAAAGCAAAAACAATCCTTTAGCTTTTGAGCTACGTCAGTGTCTCATTTATTGCTACTCATCGAGAAGACTAAAAGAAGCTGTCGCCTTGCTGAGTTTTCTCCACAATCCCGAGGTCTTGAAAAATGAATCATCAGCACCCTTCCTCTTTCCTTCAAGACAAGCACTTAAGAAGTATGCGGATCATACATTTAAGAGGCTTTTTCCAGAAGCTTGCCAGATTTCAGAAATAGACGACCAAGTCCAATCAATTGCTTCGAAACTCGAAGATTCACAATGCAGCTCAGGTCGTGAAGTAAATGATGACGATCAACTTATGAACGCGTACATGTGTGAATGAACAAAGTGAAAATGAAACCCAAGAAAGATTCTTCTGAGACCTTTGACATAAATAATGAAATCAAATATTTTGAAGCTACTTTGAATAGAAGCGAAAATTTGGATCGAATGTACGAGGTGTTGCTTACAATAAAAGCCACCAGCGTAGAGACCGAGAGTGTGTTTTCAGCTGCTGGTTTATTCGTCACAAAGATTCGATCAAGCATGTCAGATCAGACACTTAATGCTCTTTGTTTTCTCAAGTGTTATTTCAAAAATCAAGTTCGATAATAAACTTTTTAATTCAAATGTTACACATACTTGATTGAATCAATTAAAACCTTATTTCTGTTTAATATTTTGATCATTTACCTCCCTAAAAAGCATACAGAATCCCATCGGTGAAAACCGGTAAAAACCGGCTTTAAGAATATAGCGACGGTGAAAACCGGTTTTACACTTTTCGGTTATTTTCCATCCCTAGCCTCTAATCAACTCCTGTTAATCTTGTGTTAATCTTGTGTTAATCTTGTGTTAATCTTGTGTTAATCTTTTTGTTTTTCTGTCCCGTTGTATATATTTTTTGTCATCTTGCCTCCACCCTTCATTCTCTGACGAGGTGTACTTCTGAATACACGAAAGGCCTTGGAATCAGTTTTATTTTTCCTTGTGGGTTTGCATCATATACATATATATATATATATATATATAAAGAACGACTCTTGTTTAGAAGAGTGTCCGCACAAGAAGAGGAGAGAATCCCGGGTTCGATTCCCGGGAGGTGCCTCATTTTCATTGCTTGTTTTCTCTCCTATTCTTGTGCGGAAAACTCTTCTAAACAAGCGTCGTTCTTTACATTAATTATACTGTGTGTCGTTTGTAGTTGAAATGTGTGTATATATATACGGCATGAGAAGGTGCCCCCTCAAAAGGGCACTCGATTCCGCTCGTATGTAGAATTACGAGTTTTGATTAATCGAGGGCTTTGGTGTAGTTGTTATCATATCCGATCGGCAATTGGATGATTCCGGGTTCGATTCCCGGGAGGTGCCTCATTTTCATTGCTTGTTTTCTCTCCTATTCTTGTGCGGACACTCTTCTAAACAAGCGTCGTTCTTTACATTAATTATATGAGTGTCGTTTGCAGTTAAAAAAAATATATATATGTTAAACACAGACTGTGCATGGAACAAGGAACTCTTCTGGGAAAATTAAATCCACTATAGTCCGAATAAGTAATGGTAAATGACAAATACCATAGTTATTCTTTTTCATGATGCTAGCCCGACGTGGGCAACGGGTCTCTCGCAAAGAGATCCCATAAATATAGCTTCCCTCACCAGCTATCTGCAAAGCAGACAGGATCCAGCTTTGGGACATGGATCTAGGGTTTAAAGCAAGCCTAGTCCGACTACATTCAGAACCTCTATACTATAAGTAAAAGACTAGGTTTGCTTTAAACCCTAGATCCATGTCCCAAAGCTGGATCCTGTCTGCTTTGCAGATAGCTGGTGAGGGAAGCTATATTTATGGGATCTCTTTGCGAGAGACCCGTTGCCCACGTCGGGCTAGCATCATGAAAAAGAAAAACTATGGTATTTGTCATTTACCATTACTTATTTGGACTATAGTGGATTTAATTTTCCCAGAAGAGTTCCTTGTTCCATGCACGGTCTGTGTTTAACATATAAGTTTCTCAGGGGACCATTCTGAGTTTGTATATATATATATATATATATATATATATATATATATATATATATATATATATATACAGGGTGTCCGAGAATTATCTGTACAATGTTTGGCTGTTATTAAAAGTCAACCATGAAGTGTAGAAATTCCAGTGTTATCCCATTTTACAGAGAAACTCATTAAGTTTTTGCTGATAACAAGTTTTGACAAGTGTTTTCTTTTTTGTACGCGGGTGACAGACATTGATGATTTAAAAGCAAGAATCACAGCTGCTATTGAGCGAATTGATGTGGATATGCTGCAGCGTACATGGCAACATTTGGATTATCGATTGGATGTTTTGCGAATCACTGATGGTGCACATATCGAATGTTTGTAACAACGTTACTTTAATAAAAGAAACTTTTGAAAATACAGATTCTAAATAATCTTGTTTAAGAATTTTACGTGTGTTATCAAGAATTTTATTAAAAGATGAAATTGTACAGATAATTTTCGGACACACTGGAATTTCTAAAAAACTTGTCAAAACTTGGTATCAGAAAAAACTTAATGGGATTCTCTGTAAAATGGGACAACACTGGAATTTCTACACTTCATGGTTGACTTTTAATAACAGCCAAAATTATACAGATAATTCTCGGACACCCTGTAATCCTGTATATATATATATATATATATATATATATATTAAAGTGTGCAAATGAGTAAAAACACATTCATAAATGTATTACAATAATTAAACATGTGCTGAAGGTACTTGGCATGGCATACTTACTCATAAGTAATGCATAGAAATATCAAACCTATGATTTTATTTCGGGGGCGGCTGAAGCCCCCGTAGGCCCCCCTGTCTCGTCCCTATATATATAATATATATATATATATATATATATATATATATATATATATATATATTACAATTCATAATTACGTTTGTTTTGTTTCTCCTTGACATTTGTCCAGGATTATACTCGCCGCTTCTCTTGAAATTGGACAACACAGGACCAAACTTAAGCCGGGGATCTCATTGTATTGAAAGTACTCTACCGCATTCACTGCGCTTCTGAAGTTCAGGTTTAAGTTTTCAAGAACGTACATATCCGTTAGTCTGATAAGGTTCACTTGGTATATCATGTACATGGAGCTGGAACAGAGAAGCTAATTAATACGACTTTAATGATTTCAAAGCATTTAGAAGTATTCTACTTAGTTTTTTCTAATTCCAAATTAATATAACTTAAAGTGGAATCCACAAGACAGGTCATTGCATCATCTGGAGGCGGAGGATGGTCACCCATCCAGCTACTATCCAGACTCAATTCGTTGATCTACTGACAAGTCCTGATATAGAATTTGTTCCAAAGAGCTTCATGGAATGAAAAACGGACGAGTTCTATCATTTAACATTTGAATAAATAACATTTGAAAGCTGAAAACGAAACATTAAATTGCGGTTTCTTCAGCCTAATGACAGTTAATTTCTTCTCCTTGCTGAGATTACATCATTGCTGACTAAGTTTTCCCCTCAGTTCATCTCATTTTCCTCATTTTCCATCACTCACATTCGCACCAATTCATGGAGTCCCGCCTCTCCCTTCCGGAATATCTTCAGCGTTTCTCGGGTGCAGATCACTACGTTCTCTCTTCTCTTGACGTTACTCGTGTCTCTTGGCGCCACCATGCTTCCTACTATGCTATAACAGTAAATTTATTTGAATGCAAAAAAGAAAAAACTTACCATAACACGATGGTTAAGTGACCATGTTTATTGTCATGATCTCTCATTAAGAATGAACCTCCCCTTTCGTAGGTTTTTACCACAAACATCGAGTCTTCCCTGTTTAAGTTTGGGTGAAACCACTCCATCTTCGTGTGATCATCCATTTGGTAAATTGGCTTCAAGAGCGTCACTTCCAAACTGTATGTCAGCGAAGGACTGTCGTACTAATTCAGAAATATGAGTTAATAAAATTCTCTAAATAATGACTTTATACTTCCTTCGTTATCTTAACAGGTTGTCAGTTTTCACTGCAGCCAAAATTGTATGTAGATGCAATAACTAATTAGAAAATAACTATTAAAAAAACTCCCTACAAATCTTAATTACTGTTGTGTTAGTGGTTATCTAGGTTCAGTTGTTTCTCTGACTTAAACAGTTGCAGAATTTCCGACTTGTCACTTTAATCAACACTATAGCCTAAGTTAAACTAACTTATTTGTAATTTGACCTAATTTGACCTGACTTAACCTGACTCACAAGTCATGTTTTGCATAAAATGCTCTGTCAGGCATTTCCGGAAAGGTTCATATTTAGTTTACTGTTGAGGAGTTAGGTTTGTGGCCAAGGGCCTATTAGGCCTATTAAGATGTTGCTCTTAATTCTTGGGTAAACATAATCAGTATGATAAATAATGGTGAGAAATTGTGTAATATCAGTTTCATCTACGAGACATTTCACTACAATAACTAGAGAACATGTTTTAAATTGCTTATCTGCTGATTTTTTACAACAAACTGATAATAAAGATACCATGCATTATCGGTTACAAAAGTCAGGCTAAAATAGAGTTCACTGCTTTTCAACTATTTTTTCAAACACCACTTCAAGGACCTGTCCGCCCTGTAGTACCACTTAAGTAAGACTTGCCTAAATCTGATAGAACTATAGTAAACGTCGCGCATGACCCGTTCACTGACTTCTGCAACGGATTCTTAAGAATTATAAAAAGACAAATCCTTTTACTTCGTTTAACTCTGATCGATGGCCAACAACGACATTATGCATTTCTTTTCATCTTTAAGCTACCAACAATGAATGGTATGCGTACCACTGGTTGAAAAGCACTGCAACTAGGCCACACCTACCTTAGGACCCACACAGTGTATCCCGACTGTACAAAGTATAAAAAAATGTTTAAACTGAATATTTTGTCGCTTACTGTGAGACAGTTCGATTGATAATAACTGATCAGTTCTTGAAGTGATCTGAATTCCTCTTCGTCATTAACTGCGAAGAAAGTAGCCTTTTCAGTCATTTTTCTTCTTATTTGGAGAATGTTCACTTCGTCCTTCCTGTCAAAACAATAGGAAAGAGTAGATATAAATGTGTATATAGAATTATAGATGTTTCGCACTTTATTCCTCGTACGAAATATTTGTTTAACTCTCACTCACTCGGTACGCAATTGTGTAGCTGAAGAATAATAAACCATATTTATTCTTATATAAACACATAAAGGTAAATTACTTTTTTACCCTATATCATAATTTGTGAGTGAAAGGGTTAAATAATAATAATAATAATAAATATTTACTAAACTAACATCCTTACCAAACGAAAAGAACTAGCCTGTCCTCATCTTTCTCGTTTATGTTTGCCACGAGAAATGATCCGTCTGTAACATGGCAAGTATTCTCAAACATGCTAATCCCCTCTTCTAATCCACGCGACAGCGTTCCGTGAAACCAAAATTCATAAGAATAAGTTTCCTGCAATGAAAGAATTTACGTTATTGCGCTAAACGAAACGCCGTAACACAGCGCTTATATCTGAATTTGCGCTATAAGTTGATCTGAGAAGGAATAGCATTATAACTTAGAGATACTCTCAGTTTGAACGTGTTGAACTTGAAAAGGTAATAGAAGAATAAGTGGGTATATTAAAAAAAAATAGACTAATAGATTAATTTTGCCTTACTACACGCTAATATGTTTTTCATAATATACATAATTCTTAGCTCGTGTAATCTTTGAGTGATAAATTAAACGCCTCAATGTTCCTATAAAGAAAATAGGTATAATGATCTGCTAAGATTTACAAAATATGGGTGAATATAAGCTTAAATTATATAGTTATGTAAAAAGGAATTAAAGTGTCCAAATCGAGTTAACAGTTAATAGAATTAATGACACCAGAGAGAGAGAGAGAGAGAGAGAGAGAGAGAGAGAGAGAGAGAGAGAGAGAGAGAGAGAGGTTGAAAACTTTACCTCATTTCCCTTTGAGTCTTCCAGTTCGGTCGAGATTAAAGAAGCATTGTAAAGACTAAAGAGCTTTAGCTTACATTCATCACTATTGGGATTCTTAAGGAATAAAACCCCTCTTCTTCGTACTCCACTCGTGAATGAAAAATGCTCTAGAAAACATAATATATTTGAAACTAGCTGCTTTGTTGTTGGTGGATTAGGTGTCTGCTATAGAGCCTGACATGTTAACCTTTGCAGGAACGGTTGGGCTGCAGCCTTTAGGTTGAGAGATCAAACCCTCATTTAGTGCTGTCCGCATTTATGTACCCTATTACCTTGTGATCTTAGTGAAGTTAGTCTCATCATATACACTAAACAAAACATCTAAAATAAAATAAAAATTCATATCTTTTTGATCAATATTTCGGAGATGCACGGCCTCCGAATTCAGATTTTTTATTCATACCAATCGTTAGTACATATAATCTGCTGAATTTAAAAAAAAACTAGACCTTGTGCTTTTAAAAAATAAGGGAGATATCGATTTTCTTCATTTTAACAATTTTTTTAAATTTTCCGAGTCGCGAAACTTTATCCACCGCAAAGGTTAGTTATTTTTCCCTCGATTTAGTGAAGGTTAGGTTAGGTTCGTTTTAGTGAAGGTTAGGTTAGGTTCGTTTTAGTGAAGGTTAGGTTAGGTTAACCGCCTATAACCGCCTAAGTCGCCTATAAACTGTATGTTACATATTATCCTAATATTTAGTCTAGTTTATTCTCTCTCGCAAAAAGTCCTTTAGACGGTGATCATTTGTAAGCTCGCTCTTTATCATATCTCGTTGATAATATTAATTAATATACGCGAGGTCTGTCTGCGATGTGATCTTTTAGTACGCATTCCTTGTTTTAAAATTGTACATAAGGGTGGAGCTAGGCCACGTACGTTAGGTGATAGGAATCATCCCCCCCCCCCCCTATCGAGGTTTCGAACCCTTTCGCCCAGCTGGATAGGGATGTGAACGAGGGGGAAACTATTTTAATTGGGGACTCCTTAGTGCGCTATTTGGATAAAGAGTTCGTTCAACGGAGTCCAACCAAGAGGAGGAGGGTCTGTTTACCAGGGCAGGGCCGCATTTAGGGGGTGGCGCACCGGGAAAATGTCCAAGGCCCCGCGCCCGATGGGCCACGCAAATTTCAATTGAAAAAAATTAAACGTTACGTATTTGCCATCTGCGACGAGTTTTACTGTTTCCGGCAGGCGGCATGGCATCAGGCATTCTAATATCCGCTTTGATGGTGTTTAATTTGTTCTTGTTAGTGTTACTCATTTCTAATGTTGTTACTAACTTACTTCTTGTTGTTTCTGTTGCAGATTCATGATTTATGTTCTTATTGTTGGCATTGTAATACGTAAACATGGAAACGAGCCGTGACCGGGATCGAAGGAGGAAATATAAACCCGGTAGTGAAAAGCGTAAGGATAAGAAGCGCAGTGAAGAGTTTCTTGCGACGGCGCCGAAACTGACTAATTGGATTAAATCATCAGCAACTAAGTCAGCCCCTTCAGCAGGCCCACCAGCTGCTTCCGCTACTTCAGCAGCTGCGTTTTCAAAACACTCGTCTACGTCAACCCCTTCAGAAGGTCCACCAGTTGCCTCCGCTACATCAGCAGCTGCGTCTTCAGAAGACCCGTCTATGTTAGTTCGTTCAGCAGGCCCACCAGCTTCAGGACATGCAATTAATGACATTGGTTTGTGGCCACAAGTGCAGACCGATGACTTTAGAGAGTTCTGGATCGGGGAATATCAGATTGCCGAAATTATGACAGCGACTTCAGTAACTCTTCAACTACTGAAAGTGGTACAACACGCCGATGTGCGAAGACATTATTTGTTAAGAAACATAGCCTGACGAATGAGAGGATTGAGGTGTCATGGCTGTGCTATTCCGAGTCCACAGGCTGTGTTTACTGTTTTGTCTGTAAATTAATGTCGAGGGCGGACAGCAAGTTCACAATCGGGTTCAACGACTGGAAGCATGGTAGACAATCGGTCGAAGCACACGGGAAATGTGAGCAACATATGGAGTCGATGAGATATTTGTTGGTTAGAAAGTCTGTCTCCGGCCGTGTTGATTCGAAACTGGTGAACCAGTTTGAAAAGGAGTGCAACTACTGGCAGGAAGTTTTGCGGCGTTGTGTCGACGTTATCAAGTATATCACGTCACGAGGACTAGCAGTTCGTGGACACGACTCCCGTTTCGGTTCACCAAACAACGGCAACTATTACGGAATTTTGGAACTTTTAAGTAAGTATGACAGTTTTCTAGCTGCGCATATAACTGAGCATGCCAACAAAGGTAGCGGACACACCTCGTATCTCTCTCATTTAATTTGCGAGGAACTCATACTGTTGATGGCCGATAAAGTACTTCAGACGATTATCCAAGAAATCCAGCAGTCAAAATACTACTCTCTATCCGTCGACTCTACGCCTGATGTTTCCCACACCGATCAACTGTGCTTCACCGTCCGATATGTGGTTGAGTCTGGGTCCGTCGAGCGATTTCTACAGTTCATACCTATGAACACACATACAGGGAAAGGAATCGCTGACGTGGTCCTCAACTTTCTGGAGACGCATGGCATTCGAATTGGAGACTGCAGAAGACAGTCTTATGATAACGCAAGCAATATGGCAGGGAAATACAACGGCGTAAAGAGCCACATCAAGTCAAAATCTCCGTATGCTGAGTTTGTGCCATGCATGTGCCACTCACTAAATCTTGTGGGTAACTCAGCAGTGGACAGTTGCACAGCAGCCGTTGAATTGTTTATGCTCATTCAGAATGTCTACACGTTTCTCGTCTCCTCGACATACCGATGGCGTCGACATGTAGAGGTTCTCGATAGTAGTTCCCGTAGTGAGAAACTAAAGGTTGACAAATGCCTCTCCGATACCCGCTGGTCAGCCAGATCAGATGCCGTCCAATCTTTAACCGAAGGCTACGCCGAGAATATCGTGGTACTGGATGAGCTAGCAGCAGATACCAGCCAAACTGCGGAAGCCAGGATCGAAACCAGGGGATTGTCTAAACAGCTTCAACAACTCGAAACAGCCATTTTATTGGTTTTATGGAACACTATTCTCGAACGATTTCAAAAAACGAATGCATCTCTGCAAAAACAAGGAATGTCGTTAGACTCAGCCACCCTCTTGCTGAAATCGCTACTGCAATTTGTTGAAGATCTCAGATCAAGATTTGACGAATTCGAGGACCAGGGCATCGGAAAGTGTGGTCATCGAATATACAAGGAATCGACTCAACGCACAAAGAAGAGAAAGCGCCATCATGACGAAATCGGAACTGCCGAAGACACGAACCTGACACCAAGAGATTTATTTCGGACCACTGCATTTCTACCGATAATTGATAAACTGTGTACCACTCTGAACACTCGTCTAGAAGCGTACGCTGTCCTGCAGAAAAGATTTGGATTTTTGTATTTCCTTCTAGTCCTGGACATCGACAGTCTTCGACGGTCAGCTGAACATCTAGTAGAATGCTATCCGGTTGATCTGGAGAAAGAGCTGGTAACAGAAGTTGTGCAGTTCGTTGCCCTAATGAAACTCGCCGAAAGTGAAAGAGAATCCCAGACGGAACGTGAAGACGTGCAACAGATTTTATCGGCATATGAACACAAACGAACTGAAAGGAACATTCCCAAACATGGAAATAGCAATGAGAATATACCCGTGTATGTTTGTCACGAACTGTTCTGGTGAACGTTCATTCTCGAAACTCAAACTGATCAAAAATTACCTTCGCTCCACAATGGGCCAGGAGCGCCTTTCGTCCCTGGCGCTGTTGAGTATAGAGCATGAGGTGTTGCAGTCGGTGAGTTTCGGGGACACAATAACGCAGTTTTCCAAACAAAATGCCAGGAAGCGTAATATGTAATATTCATTACAAATCTACACTCTATCTACAGTACAGTAAGCTGTACAGTTTAGCTGTTTATTAAGTGCATTACAACTGTGTAGCTGTTTATTAAGTGCATTACAATAACTGTGTAAATGTTTATTAAGTGCATTACAACTGTGTAGCCTACTAGTGTAGCTGTATACACTGTATGTGTACATAGTTAAGTTATAGTCTTTAATATCACATTAATAAGCCGAATGGCTTCCGCATGTGTGTTTTGTGTGTGTTAAAAAAAAATATATCTGTTATGTGCATTACAAAATATTGTCATTCATAACACACTAAAATAATACATCCCGAGAAATAGTTTGCCCAAGGCCCCGCACACTGTAAATGCGCCCCTGTACCAGGGGCCAGGGTTGACAGAATTAGAGACGAAATAGATAGGATTGATGTTGCCTCCCGTCACTCGATGTTGGTGACGATGGTAGGGGGCAACGACTCGTATAGGCCCGATACGAGAGTGCCTGACCTTTTGGAGAGATATAGGGGGTTAATTAGGTCCATGAAGGCAAAGTCAGATAGGTCTTTAGTTCTAGGTATTAACCCTAGGCCCTAGGCACGGTTTGGGTCTTAGAATTTCGTCAAAAACAATATTTTTGAATACTAAACTAGAAGAGATTTGTGCTGAGGAAAATGTACCCTTCGTAAAGCTGTGGTTAGAGTTTAGTGATCCTAGCATTTTTATAAAAGATCGGGGGTGCATTTCAATGAAATAGTGAATGCTAGGCTAGGTAGGTTAATCGAGGAGAATGTTCGAAAGCTGTATAGGTCGAAGCCTTCTTTAAACGTTGTGGGTCCGGGAAACGCGGGCCCGACGTGAAAAATAGTTTAAAACGCCGATCCGCGGTAAAAAATAATTGAAACGTCTTTTATTGTAACGCGCTTAGTATTAGAAATAAATTGAACGAATTTAAGGCGATAATTTATTTCGGGAACTACGATATAGTTGCTATAACCGAAACGTGGTTAAATACCGTGACTCGGGACTTGTTGGGGGAACTTGATATTGCGGGTTTTAAACTTTTTACTAATGATAGGTTACATAGGATTGGTGGCGGCGTTTTGCTGTACATTCGTAATTCCCTCAGGGCTATCGAGGTTAAGATAGATTTTCAGGTAGCAATTAATGCGATATGCGTTGAAGTTAGGGCGCGTAGTATTAGTTTTAATTTTGTTGTTGTTTATAGACCTCCCGTTCAACCCCTCGATACCGATACTAGATTTTACTCACTTCTTGGTAACTTTATTAATAATCGGAATAGCATAATTGTCGGAGACTTTAACTGCTCTAATGTTAATTACGAGACTTTTACTGGTAATGAGGAGGGTTTGAGACTGATTGAGTTCATGGAAGATAATTTTTTACGACAGATGGTTACCGAACCAACGCGCGGTGACAATATCTTAGACGTGGTGATGACGAACGATGATAATATAGTCGAAGGTTTAGAAGTAGGTGAGAGTTTGGGATGTAGCGATCATCAAATTATTAGGTTTAAGCTATTGATAGAAAACAGTAAGGATAGTAACGTAATAGAAGTCTCCGATTTTCGTAGGGCTAATTTTGATAGTTTTGCGGACAGGATGAGAATAGTGGACTGAGATAATTTATTTATGGGTAATGACGCAAATTTTCATTGGGAGGCGTTTAAAGAAAGTTTTATGAATATCGAAAGGGAGTTTATTCCTCGTAGGCCCAAGTGGTGGACTAGGGAAATGGGCGAGTTTATAAACGAGTGTAACAGAGCGTATAGATTTAATAAGCGCAATGGCACGGTAGCTAACTTTAATAGATATATCGAGCTTAGACTACTCTTACTCTCCGGCGACATTAAGACTAATCCAGGCCCCACTACAACTTACACATGTCACCATACACAAAGACATAGACACAATACACCATGAGATACATACCGAAGTATAATATTAACATATTACAGTACAACGTAGATGGCCTCACAAACAAAATCATGCAGCTTAGGGAATTCGTACACAAACAAAACATTCACATACCACTTATACAAGAAACAAAACTAAAACACACACAAAACACCCACCATCCCTGACTTTACGGCGATCCGTCAAGATCGTACTTGGGGTAACGGGGGTGGACTCATCACTTACATACGTAAAAGCATTAGCTACACTGATGCCACCCAAAATATTACAAACACAATTCAAGCAGATAACACGATAGAAATACAGGCAGTTAACATTAAAACACGCGCAAAACACAACACCACACTAATCAACATTTACATCCCACCAGATAGTTCACCTCAGGTGCCAGCCAATTACAATCCACAGTTACACAATCTGGCCTCTCTCACTAATGTCATCTTAGGAGGAGACTTCAACGCTAAAGACACTAGTTGGTACCTGCACAACCAAAGCAACACCAGAGGCGCCAACATAGCCACACAACTAAACAGCCTCTTCATTCTTAACAATACAGAAGAACATACACACATACCACATCAAGCAGGATACTCAAACTCCTCCCCAGACACAAGAAAACCTACAGACTCGACACGACCATTACACCCTTCAATACAGACCAGACCACCAACATCATCAAAAACATTAAGAATTCGAAGGCTACTGGACCAGACAACATATCTAACATATACCTTAAACACTTGGACCCACAGGGAATACTAACTCTCACAAATATCAGCACATATTCATACCAACACTGTATTATTCCTGACATATGGAAACAAGGTAAAATTATTACACTACTCAAACCAAACAAAAATCCAACAGAACCAGCTTCCTATAGACCCATTACTTTACTATGCACACCTTCCAAAGTAACAGAAAAACTAATCTTACAAATCACCAACCCACACATACCACTATCGCCTACTCAACATGGATTCAGACCTCACCACTCAACCACGACATTACCCACTAACCTCACGCAGCACATCATGGATGGCATCAACTCCAGACGACCAGCTCAAAGTACACTATTAGCAACAATAGACATTAGTAAAGCATTTGATGCTATCCCACGCTTCCCTCTCATAAACAAAATACTCAACACAAACATGCACAATAACACCAAAAGGTGGCTGAGCAACTATCTTTCAGGAAGATACTCACATGTCACATTTAATGGCAAGTCATCCAAAAACAAGCTTTTTCCGAACGGGGTCTCTCAAGGTTCTGTTCTCTCACCAACACACTTCAACTTATACATGCATGACATTCCAACACCCATAGATAACAAGCTTACCTTATCATCATATGCAGATGACCACTCTAACATCCACCCACAACAACATCGACACCGCTACAAATAACCTACAAACATACATAAAGAGTATACAAGACTGGCTCACACATAATAGACTCAAAGTAGCGCCCACAAAATCAACCATCACCTTGCTAACAAGCAACACAAAAGAACACCAGGTAACTCCACGGCTTACACTAAACACCAACATTCCACACACTCACAGGACCAAATACTTGGGGTCACATACAACACATTATCTTTTGCAAACCACATTCAGGACATTAAAAACAAATGTACGTCAAGACTTAACACGCTTAGGGTACTAACAGGCACAAACTTTGGACCCCCGCAGGAAACAACATCACTCATATACAAACAATATATTCGCTCAGCTATGGACTATGCTAGCCCATGCTGGGCACCCATTATCTCAAACACACACACATAAACACTTTACAGACAATACAAAACAACGCACTTCGTATCATTACAGGATGCCCTCAAACAACACCAATAGAACACCTGCACACAGAAACAAAAATACTGAAAGTTAGGGAACATTTCGACATGAGGGGAACACAATTCATGGCAGCAGTGACAACTAACCCACAACACCCTTGCCACTACATGTACAATCATGCACCGACACCTCGCACCATTAAGGTAACACCAGAGAGACATTATAACCAAATACTCCATTCCATACCACGCCCCCACAAACATCACACAGTACAGAAAACACATACACACACACACCTAACCCACAAAGCACTGACACGACTCGGTCCGAATGCGGTCCTAGGTGCGAAGCCGCCACCCATTAACAGGTCAGAGATCAGCCTGAGCAGATCGGATCGAGTTAACTTAGTACGATTCCGATGTGGACATCATCCCAATTTACGGACATATAAACACAGACGACACCAGCCACCTGTGCCAGGACACACCACAAACAATTGAATACATTATGACAGACTATACCGCTCTAGCACAACATAGAACACAACACAACATCACTAGTGCGCTGAACCTCTGGTCCACTCCGGAGAGAGCGATCGGTTACCTGCGTGCCGCCGGCTTGCTCGATCAGGGTGGGCTGATCGGCTAAACAACAACAACAACAACACCAATATCGAGCTTAGACGTCAGGTTAAAAGATCAGTTTGGAATGCTAAGCGTAATTTAGAGATACTTATAGCTGCGGATAGTAAACATAATCCAAAAAAGTTTTTTGAATACGTCAATAATCGTAAGCCGATAAAAGATAACATAGATCCTCTAGTGGACGTTAACGGCGCTTTGGCTTCCGACACTCAGGCGATGGCGGATATTTTCAATAACTTTTTTGCGACAGTTTTTACCGTAGAAGACGTAAATAATGTCCCCGACGTGGACGATATCGTTCCATTAAGTAGCGAGACTATTTTGAATGAAATAACTGTTTACGAGGGTGAGATTGTGCATTATATCGATAAGCTAAAAGTGAGCAAGGCTCCAGGCCCTGACGCGCTTTATCCCAGACATTTGAAAGACGTTATCGTAGGCCCCTTAACGAAGATTTTTAATCAGTCACTGGAAGCGGGGATTATTCCTGAAGACTTCAAATTAGCTAACGTTATGCCCATTTTTAAAAAAGGCGACCGCACAGCAGCTAGCAATTATAGGCCTATTAGCTTAATGTCAATTGTCGGTAAACTTTTGGAATCTGTAGTTAGGATCGTATCATCGATCACTTAGAAAGTCGCGATTTGATTAATAGTAATCAGCATGGGTTTCGACGCCATAGAATCTTGTTTAACTAATTTGTTAGAATTTTATAACGAAATAGTACGCGAATACGATAGGCATAGAGCGGCTGACGTTATTTATTTAGACTTTAAAAAAGCGTTCGATACAGTTCCGCTTAGAAGATTAATTGCGAAGGTTAAAGCGCACGGTATACGCGGTCAGGTAGCTAACTGGTTAGAGGAATGGCTTCGTGCTAGGAAACAGAGGGTCGTTGTTAATAGTAGTGAATCGGGGTGGTTGGATGTAGGTAGCGGTGTCCCTCAGGGTTCAGTGTTAGGCCCATTGCTATTCGTAATTTACATTAACGATATAGATGTAGACTTGACCAGTAACGTGTCAAAATTCGCGGACGATACCTAAAATAGGCGGTAAAGTTGTTAACGTGGACGATAGAAATAGGCTCCAAGACGATGTAAATAGGATTATGGCGTGGACGGATAAATGGCAGATGCAATTTAATGTAGACAAATGTAAAGTTTTGCATATAGGTTCTCGTAACAATAATTACACGTACACGATGGATAATAGAGAGTTAGCGAGCATTGAGGAGGAAGTAGATTTAGGCGTACGAGTATCTAAGGATTTAAAAGTTAGGAACCAGTGCCTGGAGTCTTGCGCAAAAGCTAATAGGATGTTAGGCTTCATAGCGCGTAATTTCGGATTTAAATCGAAGAATATTATATTGCCCCTTTACAAGTCCCTAGTCAGGCCTCATTTAGAATATGCCTTCAGTTCTGGTGCCCGTATTTGCGTGAGGATATTGATAGGTTTGAAAGGGTTCAGCGTCGCGCCACGAAACTAATTCCGTCATTGCGCAACAAGTCTTACGAAGATAGGATTAAAGAGTTAGACTTGCATTCACTCGAAACTAGGAGATTAAGGGGGGGAGCTTATTGAAGTTTTCAAAATCGTTAATAAAAATCGATAACGTAAATTTTGATAAACTGTTCACTTTCGATAATAGCAGTACTCGTAATAACGGATTTAAGTTGAGTGGCAGACGTTTCATTACTAATATCGCTAAAAACTTCTTTACATTTAAAGTAATTGATAAATGGAATAATCTTCCCGCGTCCGTCGTGAACTCTACCAGCGTTAATATTTTTAAAAACCGTTTAGATAGGCATTTTAAAAATATTAACGTTGTTTAAAATAATAAAACAATTAGCAACAGGAGCTCTGGGGGTGGTGGTCGAGGATGAGTCTGTTGACGATTAATGCCAGCTTGTGACATGCCAGCGTGTGATATGCCAGCAATAAAATTATTAAAAAAAAAAAATTAAACTAACACGAACATAGATGTAGCTTGTAGCGTAAACTAACCCATTTTTTTGTTATAGTCGTTCTACCTTTTTTTTCTTTTCTTATCCTCTCTTTACTTGCATGTCTGTAGTTTGCATAGTATGACAGTGGTGTTTGAGTTAAGACTGTGTTTGCATGGTTTATAAGCGTTCTTATTTTACTTCTTTTCATCTTTCACCCCTTTCCTATTCTCTTTGACTATTTTTCCGACTTGTCGGCAGTGGCCGATGGATGATGATGGTGAGTCTTTCTTTCTCTTTTTCTGAATGAAGCCTTTAAAGAAAACACCCATACTGAAGAAAGAAGCAAATTTGAGATTTTTAACCTAAACTCCAAGACTATAAATTTGGAAGAAATCAGATCCCACATGGCCCAAATAGAGTGGAAAACAATTTTAGAGGATAAAACAACCGAAGAATGCTAACAACCTTGAAGGAAAAGATGTTGGAAATTTTAGAAAAATATTTTCCGAAAGCAAAAGCCAAAAGGAAAGAAGATTTTTTTGAGAGGCAAAAGCGAGCAATATTCGCTCGTATTGTATTTATTTTATTAATAATAATAAAGGTTATTCAATTCAATTAAAAAACAAACAAAAAACAGAGTAAGTGCGAAGTTAATTACTGTAAATGCATAGACAACAATAACAGGGAAGTAATTCAAGAAAAACTGTAGAGTATCGATAATGAAATACAAGCTCTAATTAATTAAGGGCCATGCAAAGAGGGAAGAGGAAAATGCGGTAGAAGAAATAAAGGAAAACCCAAAATACTTCTACAGTTGAGCAAAAAGGAAACCGAGAACGTGCCTTTACTGAAAGTGCCCTTAATGAAAGTTTTACTTCTGCAGTAATCGAATTTTACTATCTACAACTTCGTTAAGAGATATCCGAGAGAGATAGGAAGGTCCTATGCTGAAATCACAACAATGAGTTTCGCTTCTCATAAGTGTAAAATGGTTCAAGAAAACGACTTTTGCACACACTAGAGTTCCTGATACAGCAAATGAGAAGGAGTGTCGTTCTCAGTCCTTAGACGACTTACGATTGACTTGGGTCGTGACGACTCAAGTCGTCAGTCGCAAGACGATCCTGCGTGCGGCCGTCCTTACTCTTCCTTACTATGCTACCCTTCAACAGTGTAAAGTGATTACGAATATAGAAAAAAAAATACTTACCCAACATTTCATTCTGTGAATAGTCACTGTCGGAGGAGAATCTTTTGAATTTGAGAAGAATCTTCCGTTCCAGATTGTTTGGTGATGGCAACACCTTTTTATCTTTACAGAAAGGTTTCGTAAGAAGCATGTTTCCAAAGACAGATTTAAAAAGAAAAGCCATTTCTCTTTGCAGGTCTACTGGACAGTGATTCTCAATGGACAACACCAATGGATATCTGGACAGAAAACGCATCTCTCTTATATTGTATAATAAAGGGAAAAGTTATATATATATCTATACAGGGTGTCCCGTAAGTCCGGCCTCATAGGAAAATTTATTTTAAATTAAATTTACAAAAGTAATACATTACAACTAAAACAAATGTTCAAAACTGATGTCTTGTTTTGGGACCTTTTTTTTTGTTGCACATAGAATAACACGCAATGGTTAATATGGAAGTGAGTTACACTGGTGAGGAAAAATTCTCGGAGGTCTTTTTCTCAGGAGTGTAACTCACTACCATATTAGCCATTGCGTGTTGTCCTACCTGCAACAAAAAGGGTCCCAAAACAAGACATCATTTTGAACATTTGTTTTAGTTCTAATGTATTACGTTTGTAAACTTAATTTAAAATAAATTTTTCTATGCGACCGGACTTATGGAACACCCTGTGTGTGTGTATTAATTTCTATGTAGCTTATTATCCCGCCAATAAAATTTAGCATTATCATTATACAAATCAAAGTAATAATTTTATTTATAATTTTTAAAGAAAGTCTCTAAGTTAAGGACATTTAAGATAGTTTTCCAATAATTAAACGCGTAAAAAAATATACTTGATCATAAAGAAGCTTAATCTTAGTTATTAGTTATTTATAAGTTAATATTAGTTAATTTCAACTAGCTTCATTTCTGTTTTAGTTCTGGTATTTTTCAGTTCTGTTTATAATCACGTATTAAAGGTGAAGTAAGTCCTCATTAGTATATTATAAAATCGTAATTCACTCGCTAAAACCGTCCCATTTCTAGATATAGGTAATATTAAACGAGTCCCTGGAAGGGAATCACCGCCCCTAGTGTTACTTTTCACTCCGGGCCCTTTTATCCCCGATCACCTTCTTCGATATCTTCCAACCCGGGTCATGATGCTGTGATACCTCATACATCTCCTTCTCCCAGGCCCTGACATTAGGCGAAGCTATACCTAAGCCCCCGAGAGGACACTGTTAATTTAAACTTACATGAATTAATGTCACCTAACCTAAAGAATACCCAGAGTATGTATAAATGTCTTGTCCGGACTCAGGTAAACACGTCAATACGTTACATTCTGTTTATAACTTATAATAATAATAATAATAATAATAATAATAATAACCACCCAGAAACTTAGATCATACTTAAGACAAAGTTAACTTACAATCAACGTTCGGTGATTCCAATGTAAGGTTAGATCTTAAAAGCCATTTCTCAACTTCGGAAAATAACTTTTCCGATGCACGAATTTTTACATGATATGAAAAGTATCACGTTTTAGGGTAGGAAAAGTGGGTAAAAGCGGACACTGTTGGTTGGTTTAGTTTCGATTCTGATTAAGTAGTTCTGACAAACTTACAAGATACACTCATGATGAATACCAAATTATAATAAAATATAGCGCATTATTTTTTTAATTATTATTATTATTATTATTATTGTTATTATTATTATTATTATTATGGTACTTGTAGGTTATCTCCCTCCCCCCCAACCAATTTTGACAGAATATTTTCGTTAAAACTAACGAAAATATCACGACTTAACCTAACCAATTATTATCAAGGGCGTACAATAAATGCAAAAAAACTTCATTTTTTTCTACGTGAAAGTCACAATATGATAATAAAAACCCATTCTAATAGACAGAGTTTATTTCCACAACAGTTTCGATGCCCACTGGCATCCTCGGGGGCATCGAAACTGTTGTGGAAATAAACTCTGTCTATTAGAGTGGGTTTTTATTATCATACAAGGGCGTACAGTTGATCTATTAGTAAATAGTAAATACTATTCCAGAAACAAACAATGTTATAATTAATAATAGATCAACTGTACGCCCTTGATAATTGGTTAGGTTAAGTCGTGATATTTTCGTTAGTTTTAACGAAAATATTCTGTCAGAATTGGTTGGGGGGGGGGGATAACCTACAAGTACCATTATTATTATTTATTATTATTATTTCAACTTTTGTAAACTGTAACTTTTGTTTGCTGTTGAACGTAAATGCAGTAACGAATATTTACAAAAAGGTAAGGAACAGTAAAGATTTACAGATATGCTGTACGAGTTAAAAACTGTATACCTTCTTTTTTTCAATGTAGTACATACTAAATAAATTATAAAGCATGAAGCATGTGTAAGCGATAGAGCAACTAATAAAGTTATTTTTGTACAAGACCAAGGTTGTCAACATCCATGAACTACGAATCAGAATCAGATTTGCAATACTGATGGTCGATGCTGGCATGCTTCAACGCACATGGCGAGAAATTGAATATCGATTGGATATTGTACGGGCGACCAATGGCGCACATGTTGAAGTTTATTTAACATATATGTAAAACTTTTAGCTGTGCGGAGTCACCAAACTTGTTTCTTTGTATGTTATTGGGTTATCACATTAATAAAGATTGAAATCGTTCAGATCTTTTATGAACACCGTGTATATATATATATATACACAGTACACTTCTCGACAGAATTTTTCGTACACATTTTGTAAATGTTATTAAAAATACATCAAATGGCAACTCAGATACTATAAATCACAATAGTAATTTTTTTTATGAATGAAAATAGTACAAACAAAAGTATAGTGTTGTTGTTGTTGTTGTTGTTGTTGGTTAGCCGATCAGCCCATCCTGATCAAGCAAGCCGGTGGCATGCAGGTAACCCCCTTTGGAGGGGTGAGGCCGTCCCAACTTCTCCCCCAAAGAGGTTAGATAGACACCCCACAGCTTTCTGGGGGAGTTCCCCCTTTTTGCCTTTTTGGGGGGGCACCCTGGGGGTTGGCACTGGGGTGGAACCTTGCAACAAGGGGGTGGGGTGAGTGGCACTGGCACTCATTTTATCAACATTGCAATTGCTGTGCACCTTAACCTTTTTCGGCTATACTACTCACGAGTTTTACAATCTTACTGTAACATATAAACAGTGTAGGTTCGTTCGTACTACAGTATTTTCATTCATAAAAACTTACTATTACGATTTATAGTATTTGAGTTGCCACTTAATATATTTTTAATATTTACAAAACATGTTCTATGAATTATGTCAACAACACTGTATATCTTCATTACTGTGTCAAAGATTCAATACTGAACATGATGTCCGTCTCTGATTCTTATGTAGCTGTAATTTCTCTTGTTCGCGCGTATTATGGACTATGGAATCGCTTGTGTTTCCCATGTTTTTCAGTGTTATTATATCCGAGTGTCAATCTAAAGAGTTGAATATCAATGTATCTTTATTAAGTTCCTTAAATAACAATTTCATCAACAATCCTCTTCAATCAAAGAATAGAGTTATGGTTACTTACGGAGTAGTGGAAAATGCATGCTCTTTAATTGTCCGCAGAACGTTTTCAAAATGAACCTGCGATGTCCTCGTATACCCGTGAGTTATAATTATTTTGGAAGACTTGGTTGCCCAACAGTCAAGTTCAATGCAACGACATCCTTTGCGGAGGACCCGAACGTAGGCCTCCTCTGAAGATACGCTACTAATCTGATTACCTGTGAGGTATCTGAAGAAAACAAGGATAGAGAGGTAAACAGTGAAGAAGCTTCCCCTGAAAATGATATGTGCAGTAAACGGACGATACGTGAAGGCAGAATGATATCCGCACACAGGATCGTCTTGCGACTCACGACTGGAGTCGCGTGTGATTTTACAGTGACAGAATTGGAGCCCCGCACACTGCAGCGACCGCGGTCGCCTTTTGCTGAGGAGTGTGCAAAAGGCGACCAACTCACTTCCATATTAGCCATTGCGCGTTATTCTACCTGTAACAACAAAAAAAATCCCAAAACAAGACATCAATTTGAACATTTGTTTTAGTTCTAATGTATTACTTTTGTAAATTTAATTTAAAGTAAATTGTCCTATGAGACCGGATTTATGGGACACCCTGTATATATAAAGCAGAATAGCTGTATAACAAGGGACTGGCTACTGGGAGGTCTCGCGCTGATTGGTTGATTTCCCTGTATTTGAATTTTGAGTCATCCGTAAAATTTATAGTTATGTAAATCAGGGGCGTAGCTAAAGTATTTGGCACCCGGGGCGGATCCTTCCTTTGGCCCCCCCCCCCTAAATAATTTTAAAATTTAAACACACAGAAAAATATATTATGTTTGCGAGTAGATTTTTAAACAGTACAGTACTGTCATAAGCAAATTGGAAATAAGAAAAATGCAGGACATTAAAAATTCAGTGAACAGGTAATACTGCATTTTATTTTATACAAAAAACACAGGAAATCCAGTCTCAACGCTCAGCCTATTCTTCAAAGGTAAATAGAGAGGATTCACAGTCTCTGCTTTCGAGCCTTATTTTCTGCAAATTGATCAATGACCTCGTCAAAATTCACCTTCTTTGCATATTCATGTTCAATTGAAAGTAAAGCCAGATTTGTCAATCTTGTCTGACTCATGGTCGAGCGAAAGAAATTTTTTAGCAATTTCAATTTGGAAAAACTTCTTTCACATGAAGCAATAGACACACAGACAGTCAAAAAGAATCTCAAACACAGTGACAAGCTTGGCAAAGATTCACAAAAATCCCATTTCACAATAAACTCCAGAAACTGCAATGCTGTCCATTTCTTTGCCTCTTCAACGCTGATTTTGGCAGCTTCCAAATGCCTCCGAAGTCGTCCAATTTCCACACTATCTTCATCAGAGAATTCATCGAAAATCTGAGTCAAATTTGGAATATACTTCCGAAGTTCTTCTTCTGTTGCAACAACCAAAGTATTTGGCTGAATAACAGCGAAGATTGACAGAATTTGATCCATTGCCTTAGAACGAATCTCCAATTCTTGATGAAAGCGATCAAGACATTCAAACATAGCCCTTTTACTTCCTCTGGCAATATGAGACCAGCATCCTTTTTCGGAGCTTTACTCTCCCTCTTCTCTCTATAGAAATGTCCATTTCCTCACACTTTGTAGCTGCATAATGAATGGCCCTCTCCACAATTTTATCGCGCTGATCTTCAAGAAACAGTTTTAGAGCTTGGAGCTTCACACTGCACTTTTCAAGGCTGATTCCAACTGTTTGCAAATACTTTTGTGTGAGATTAATTTCTTCCAGGACTTCACACCAGAAAGAAAGGTAACTCAAAAAAGAGAAATCACATACAGCAGACAGCAAAATCTGAGCTGATCCTCTTGTGTCCACATTTTCTTTGGGATCGCACAGTCCTTCAAGGGTTGAGGTCAGCTTTTCAAAATTTGCCTTCACTGCTTTCACAGCGTCATAATGAGCACTCCATCTTGTCTGGGAAAGTCTTTTGACCGTTATGCCTACATTCTCCATCAGCACTTCCCATCGATGAGTTGAGACTGAAAAGAAGGAATAGACTCTCTCCAAGGTTCCAAAAAAAGTCAGATGAAGAAACGCTTCCAAATGAGTGCACTCCGTAAAGGTTCAGAGAATGATTTGCACAAGGCACAAACAAAGCTTTGGGATTAATCTCTCTGATCTTTGACTGAACACCACCATGAATCCCAGCCATAGTTGCAGCGTTGTCATATCCATGACCACGGCACAGGTTTATTAACAGGTTTATTAACAGTATATCCAGTAAATAAAGAAGTAAAAAAAAATTATTACAACAGAAAAGCTTCAAACAAGTGGTTCTCAAACTTTTTCCAACCAGATACCTATTGAGTTATCAGATTATCAACCCAGACAAGCAGAGACAATTAATTATCAATGCCAATGCATTAACACTAATTCTATATAGTATGGTATAACGCTAGCTATTATAATTGATATCATTATTTAATAAGCAGTAAGCATTAACAACATATTAAATATACACTGATACTACACTGGACATTGTAAAATTGTTGAACTTGACTAAGCCAATAAGCATTAGTACTCATTCAATATAGAAGAGTACTGCAGTTGTTGATGTAAATCTGAAACGGTGTTTACTATATTAAGCATGTTATTATAACATCACGACGATGTATTTACCGGGTATTATAACATCACGGCGATGCATTGATAAACACTTAAACATCACTATGATACCACATTGTCAAAAATTACTGGACACTGGTATAAGTACCATGATATTGTTATAAACACCAGCACTTTATACTTTATCATAATTATTTAATGAAACATACCTCATGTATGGGGAGTCAGTGTCAAGTGAACAAGACTTGGAATGTCAGTTGCAGCCAGCTGTCTATGCTCAACAATAAATTTTGTATTGGCAATAAAAATAAAAATGTATTTTATAGTGGAAATTAAGGACCTTTTCCAGTTTGTGTACCGTTTTTCATATAATTTATTTTTGCTTCTTTTCAGATAAAAAATGAGTGATAATATCAATCTCTTTAGTTAGGCTTATAAGGCTAACTAACGAAAATATCACGACCTAACCTAACCAATCGTTAGGTTAACTGTACGCCCTTGACGATTGGTTAGGTTAGGTCATGATATTTTCGTTAGTTAGCCTTATAAAGCAAACATAAATTATATGAAAAACGGTACACAAACTGGAAAAGGTCCGAAATTAACATTAAGCTGTTGCAATAGTTTGAACATTTTTAAATTTTTTTTCTTACTTTGGCGAATTTTTCATTTGGTTTGAAAACTTGTACTGGTATTTCAACTCTCCCGATGGCACCCCCCTCCTGGCTATCACCCTGTCGGACCGCCCCCCTCGCCCCCCCCTTAGTACGCCACTGATGTAAATTTATGTAAACACCGAAATGAATAAAGCTTTAAACGTAGGTTATCGAACTCGCGCCTGCCATAGATTAGGCCCCTCTCCGAAGTTAATTTTTCTCGAGAAGGCTTCATGAAGACTGTTTCCAGAGGAATCAAAGCAGTTACTAATTATACATAATCTAAGTAAGAGCATCATACAAAAACCACAAGGATAATAACCACAAGGATAATAACCACAAGGATATTACGTTCTCAAACTGAAAATTTCCTTCTATAAAAAAAAAGAAAAAATTGATATACAAGAAAACCTCGAGTTTCATACAATGTATTTCGTTTTAATTGTAAAAAAAATGGCCTGCCTTAATTGCCAAACATAAAAATTCAAATTCCCCCCCCCCCCCCCTACTCCCCAACACATTTTTTTCCTTTATAACTCGGATGATCGCCACGGTTTGGTCAGGGTATAAGAAAATTTTGAAATTGCCACATTTGATTTGCGATCAAAGCGTTTCAGTAATTTCTTTCTGCCATTGTACTTAATTAATACAGTTAGATTCAGGTTAGGCTATATCGTGAGTGCGCTGTAGTATCACAGACGCCATACCCCTCGTAATAGTGAGCTCTACCAGTAACGGGTTCAACGGTCAACCTCGGATCATGTACAGTTGCCCGCGTATGTAATGTTCCTCGCCTCAGGCGACTCCGTACATGTGGCAACGCCGCAGTGTTAGTCAAGGTACCCCAACTGGGGGAAAGTGGGGTGGAGGGGGTACAACCGAGTCCAACAACATATAACACAGACATATATATCTAAAGGATAATTGAATGGGCAGTCATTGACATACAGGTAATTATAATGTAATGTCTGTGTTCATAAAGATAAACAATTAATATGGTCGTGCGTTGAACTCCATGTAGTTTATTAGTCTTATACAGTAATAAGGTTCCATTATGATTACTGCAAATCTATATGAACAGCTACTACAATAGAACTTTTGGATCACTTTAACATATTGTTTTCCAAAGCATTCGGGAAGCAATATGTTAAAGTGACCCCTCCTGGGAAGCAATATGTTAAAGTGATTAACACTGGGAAGCAATATGTTAAAAAGAGAAAGGTTGGTTGGTCACTTTGTGTGACCGTATAGCGCAACAATTCTAATAAATTTATTTTCAATCTAATATTTTAACATGTTATGATTTTATGCCTTTACTTTATTAAAGCGAACATTTTGGATCACCTGAAGATCCATCACCCCAGCCTTTTTTAGTTAGCTTTATAAGGCTAACTAACGAAAATATCACGAACTAACCTAACCAATCGTCAAGGGCGTACAGTTGACCTAACGATTGGTTAGGTTAAGTCGTGATATTTTCGTGATCCAACATTTTTTATTGTACTCCTTATCCTAAATATTGGGAAGCAATATGTTAAAGTGATTAACACTGGGAAGCAATATGTTAAAGTGATATACACTGGGAAGCAATATGTTAAAGTGATTAACACTGGGAAGCAATATGTTAAAGTGATATACACTGGGAAGCAATATGTTGAAGAGAGGTTCCTGGGGAAGCAATATGTTAAAGTGATCCGAACATTTTATAGTATACTGGTGAATACGAAATGTTCGCCTGTAGGAAATGTTCACGTTTTTCGTGTAGGCTATAGTTTACGCGAAAATTTGACAATTTGAACTAATCTTTGGAGATAGTAAGAAAATAAAACTTAGATCATTAAAATACTTTATTTGAAAAGTAAATTCAGTATATTGTAATAAAACATTTTAAAGTAAAAGCAGTAAAAACATTTTAAATTATACTCTATTATTACTGTATAACAAGAATATCATGAATGCCGCTAATTTCCCAACCCTTCCGAATGGTCTCCTTCATGTAGGTTATCCCATGCAAAGACAATCCATTTAGCATGAATAGGTTTCAGTGTGGAGAGCTTCAAATCTATCTTTACCGAGAGATTCATTTACGTTGAGTGCTGCTGAAACTTTATCCGCGTATTAAGAGGTAAAACTTGCCTTAATATACGACCTCAACCTCGACCAATCAGTTCAGAATAAATGTCGTCATTCATGACGTCATTTTGATCTGTAAGATTATAACTAGCAACTCTTGACCGCGAAATTATGATGCCGCGAAGGAGTGTGAGAAGGTGGTTCGAGGAGCAGCGAAATCTAGAACTACTGGACTGGCCTAGTAAGGGGCATGACCTCAACCCCATTGAGAACGTGTCGGGGAATGTGGTGAACTCGTGGGAGCCTGGGCAGGAGCGCAGGAGCGGACCAGCCGCCAGCTGCTGGATCACACTATGGCTGAGTGGGAGATGTTCAGAAGGAACCCACACATCATACATAACCATGTTGCATCTATGCCACACAGATTACAAGATGTAATAGACAATAATGGGGGATGGACCAAATACTAACTATGAACCGGGTATAGCTGTGCCATTTATGTTAATCTATGGCAAATTGTGAACATTTTGTATGACTTTATAATTTTGTATGATAAACTAGTAAAACATTCCCAACCACTGCATATTTGTTGTAATAAAGAATTGGTGTTTTATTATATATATATATTATATATATATATATATATATATATATATATATATATATATATATATTAGTGGTGGGTCGGATGTCAGTTTTTCAACATCCGCGGATGCGGATCTTTAATTTCAATATCCGCGGATGCGGATATTTAGTTAATCTATCAATATAATATAGAATTATGAATATATGACATAATTTTTCAAATTTCGTGATATTACTATTATGGCAGACAATGCATAAGAATTAAAATTAATATTAATGTTTTCATTATGATAAAAATAATAACTTTCTCAAGAGTTTCAGCCACAGAAAATTCAATGAAACAAGTTTCATTCAATTTTCTGTTACCAGCTATTTATATTTTGAGGTTTATATATTTGTTTGTTCATTAATAATTAATACTTTACATGAAATATGCATGACTAGGCCTTATAAGCTACTTTATAAGCTAATTTAATTGTAAATTGCATAATTTATTAGAGGTAATATCCGCATAACATCCGCAGTCAGAAGTGCGGATGCGGATGTTAAAAATGATGCGGATGCGGATATCCGGTCCACCACTAATATATACTGTGTATATATATATATATATATATATATATATATATATATATATATATATATATATTCCTTGTTAAGATCTAATAATATCTCCACATTGATAATGCAACAGGAAATCTGGTAACCATTAATGGGTTTATCTGTCCATCATGATTAAATCATTATCTCTCCACATTGAGAATACAAATACAATCTGGAAAACACTATTAATATAATAGGCATCAGCCACAAACCGGTGGTGATATCCTATTTCATGCAACCGTCACCTTACGTTTTTTACTGACACGCCCATATGTAGTCTCTCCTGGACGGCGACAGCAAGTAACTATGTCAACACCACGGTTTGGCCCATCAACGTCATTTCACAAACATTAGTATAATATTGTATGAATTTATAAGTATATATAAGTATGTTTATGCTAGTATAACCGTGGATTATTCTTATGTGATTTTGATAATCAGTTACTGTTATTCAGATCGAAACGGTTAACAAGTTCTTTGTGTAACAATCGATAAGCCATTTCCCACTAACTCTCTCTACCCCTCTACCTCGCTCTCTCTCACACTGTCTCAATGTCAATACATATATATATATAATCGTGTAGATTTGTAAGTTAGTAAAGGTTTAAAGCTGCACACGGACTCTACAAACAGCTTTATTAGTATTGTTACATAATGATTTAATATACGCGAGACTGGTGGGTGGGGAAGAGGAATGAGGGAGAGTGGAGGATGGTTGTGTAATGTCTATTTTTGGTTCAAATTCACTAGTATAAAAAAAGTTGTATTGTGGTATCTGTTCATATAGACTTGCAGTAATCATAATGGAACCTTATTACTGTATAAGACTAGTAAACATGGAGTTCAGCGCTGTTCACGATCATATTAATCGTTTATCTTTATGAACCCAGACATTACATTATAATTAGGGGCCATTCAAAAATTACGTAACGCTATTTTTGCTAAAGTTGACACCCCAGATCCCCCAGGAACGTTCTGTAACGCTATATCAGGTACCCCCTAAGATGTTATGTAACACTTCCCCCACCCCACACGTTACTGGGGGGGGGGGGGATGTCAGGCTTTAGCAAAAATAACGTTACATAATTTTTGAACGGCGCCTTACCTGTATGTCAATGTTATATGTTGTTGGACTCGGTTGTCCCCCTCCACCCCACCTTCCCCCAGTTGGGGTACCTTGACTATCGCTGCGGCGTTGCCATATGTACGGAGTCGCCTGTGAGGCAAGGCACATTACATATGCGGACAACTGTACGTGCGGAAAAATACAGTATCTCGAGTTCACATCGCCATAGCAACTAATTATGTGTCAAATCTGACTAACGGCCTTCTTTTTACAGTGACCTGAAGGGCAGGGGATAAATATACGATTTTCATACCGTATTTTAAAGTTTTGGTACTTTTCCGTTATACCCCCTCAATTTTAATAAGGCCCCCATTGTCAATCGCCCTTGACATTTTCATTGTTACATATGTGTATATATATATATATATAGTCTATTGGTTAGGTTAAGTCGCAATATTTTCGTTAGTTTTAACGAAAATATCACGACTAAACCTAACCAATCGTCAAGGGCGATTGACATTGGGGGCTTTAGTCTAAATAGACATTTTATTAATATAGTAAATATCCATAATAAATTTCTAAAAATATACGAATAAGGGTATAACGGAAAAGTACCAAAATTGTTTCTCTTTCGCTTTGTACAATCTTTGCTAACAGTATTAAAAAAAGAAGAGTAAATGCCTGGAATTATCAACATACAGAGGGTTTACAAAAGTAAATAGACACCTTTGATTTTTCCCATACTTTTTGATTTGATATTAGAAGTCATTAAATAATAACAGATTTATTGAATCATTATATTAGGATCGTATTGCTTTCCCCTCTTTAGCATTATGTAAAGGTGACACGACACGTTCTGGCATTCCATTGATGAGCTTTGCCATTTGTCTTTGAGGATAATCAACATGGTGTCCATTTATTTTTGTCAATCCTCTGTATCAGGTTGAGGGAAAAGTATTGTCGGTTTTGGAACAGTGAAATTAAAAGGTGCACACGTTTTTTTTTTTTTGTTGTATCTCTATACAGTAAACTAAGGTTATAATTCGAGTGCCTTTTGTACGAGTTCAAAGTTGAGAGTAGTGCGGCTCTGACTTCGCGCAAAATTTGTCAAGCATGGGAAGAGGACTCCGTCAGCGAACGTGATGCTCAACGATCAACGATGGTTTTAGAAATTCCGTTTCGGTGACACGGGCCTTCACGATAAACCTCGCTCTGGAATTCTTTGGATGGAGTTCGCGTTTAAGCATCGTTGCAGGACGGGCATCCTCATCCAACCATTGACCCGAGCGTTTCACATTATCGTACAAGGTCCATTTTTCATCACACGTTACAATTCTTTCAAGAAATGGCTCATTGTTGTTTCTTAGCCGCAATGATGAGCGGATGGACAGGTGTTGGGTCTTGTTCTTTTCGCTAAGTTCGTGAGGGACCCATTTATCCAGTTTCCTCACCTTTCAATTTGCCGCAGATGATCGCAAATAGTTGCGTTATCCACTTGGAGTATCTGTGCGAGTTCTCGTGTAGTTTGACGTGGGTTTGACTCGACAAGCGATCTCAGAATGTCATTGTCAATAGCCACCGGACGGCCAGAGCGAGGTTTATTTTGAAGACTCGTGTTACTGAAACGGAATTTCTAAAACCATCGTTGACTCGTTGAGCATCACGTTCGCTCGCCAAATTTTGCGCGCGAAGTCAGAACCGCACTACTACTAACTTTGAACTCGTACAAAAGGCACACTCGAATTTGCTCCGATGTCATTGTTCTTTTGAATGCTGAAAAATATGAAAAATATAAAAAAAGGAACCAAATATATATATATATATATATACTTATAATATAATAAAGTAAAGTAATTATAACTTATCTTAGTTTAATGTATAGAGCTACAAAAAAAAAAAAAAAACGTGTGCACCTTTTAATTTCACTGTTCCAAAACCGACAATATTTTTCCCTCAACCTGATATAATGCTCATTAATGGAGAGTTGTTTTTTACTAAATTTCTGTTTAGCAGACATATACTTACGTATTGTGTGAAGAAGCGATGAAATATTCGGACAAAGGTCTATCCATATTGTTCATCACGTGCTTCGTGCTGTACATCGGGTCTGTTATTTCATTTTGTTTCGAAAAAAGGTGGTCCAGAAACTTCATAAAAACATTAAAAGAGAAAATATAGAAAAGTTAGTTCAACAAGGGGAAATGAATGAGAAGAGACTACTCCCTTATGAACTATAGTTAGTAACTCAGGTGGTAACACTGTTTCCTTATAAACGAAGCGAAAGCACTGAGGTTGGGTTTGACGTTAATGTATCTTTCTTTAAGAGAGAATTCGGGCTTTATACAGGGTGATTCACTGGCTAGTAACCCCAGAGTATCGTATTAACGATACCCTGGTTCTACCAGCGAGTGAATCACCCTGTATGATGTTTAATAATAATAATAATAATATTAATAATATTGTACCTGCGCAGTGGTTATAATGTTGCTTCGTACGTCCATTGCGAATTCTTTGAAGATTTCTGTCAAGTGCTTATGCAATATCGTCGACTCTTGTTTTTGCCAAAGAAACTTCTTGAAATTTGCAATTTTTATTACGTTGCTCTTGTAATCAACGTATTCTCCGCGCAACGAAGGGTTGCCTTCCAATCTGTAGTCGAGGATGACTTGCTAAAACGTAAAAAGTTTAGTCTCATAAGTAAAGAAGATTTTAGTCTAAATTAATAAAATAATATTTCACAGTACAGACTAACATCTATTTATTAGCATTTCTCATATGTCGTCTAGGGATATATATATACACACACACACACACACACACACACACACACGAATTTCTCATGACAAGATTACCACTTTTCGACTTCTCGTTCAGACTAATACACTTCAGTGACATCCATAGGTGGAAGTCAGAAGGCCTATGAAGAGATTAACCTTTGAACGACACTTCCTTCGATGTGGTTAGGTCTATAGGCGCTAATAAGCATATTCATATACTATGTTGTAGCTATAGAATGATCTGATTTCGTCATTTTAAAATTAGGTTTCCAGAAAAATGCATATTTCGGTCATTTTTTATCTTGATCAAATTTTCAAGATTTTCCATATCCGTCCAACATCGATAATAACAATAATAATAATAATAATAATAATAATAATAACAGTAAAATTTTGAAAAAGACTAAATTTTTTCACTGTTCTTTGGATTTTCGGGTAGTTAGCTGAATGATTGATTAATTATGCGTAATTCTCTCTCGTATCGCGACATCGAGGCCATTGACGCCAATTATTCTAAATTAATTAATCAAACTATAATTAAGGAACATAAAATTATAAGATGAATGACAAATGGCGAAATGAAGAGGAAATTATGCTAATGAAAGGAATGAATAAAGTCAAAATGGAAACAAATAAAATTTGAGGGGAAAAAGTAGCTACAAAAGAGGGTCAGAGGCTACAAAAGAGGCTACACTCCCTCCCCTAGCACCGAAGAGATAAGATTGATGCCATTCTCCTTTTGATGCTTCGAGAGATGACGCCGCCGAAAGTTCCCAAGACTGGGACACTCGACCAGCGAGTGTCGCACAGTCAATGGGACAATACAGACTTCGCAGTGAAGTCGCGGGCTCTTCTTCATTAAATGCCTGAGGGTAAGGTGGGTGTAACCTATTCGAAGGTGGGCAAAGGCAGTTTTCCACCGCCGGGACATACTGGGATACCTCCAGGGACAGACTGTAGCCGCGAACTGGCGCATCTCGTTGGAGCCAATAATGGCATTCCACTGATATACTGCCAGACGACGCGGAATGCATCCAGAATTCTCGGAAGAGTCCCCGTAAGGTAATAGGGGGCCAGCTGCAGGGAGACGGGAAGAAGCAGACTTTGCAGAATGGTCCACATCCTCATTCCTTCTGACGGCAGCGTGGGCACTGGGCAGGCAACCCGCGGCCCTAGTCAGCTGATAACCACATCTTTTTAATGCTTAGTCTATCCTTTGCGGTATGCACTTGCAAGTAGGAAATTGATTCACCCAGAGGATTAAGTGTGTTTGTCCAAAACTTAAGGTATAAAAATATTTTCTTTTCTCTGATTGTTCAGTCTTTAGAAGAAATGAAACAGGGTCTTTCATTGGACAATTCATAATCTCTAACTCAGCTTTCGAATACGCATTAGTGAGAGATGTACAGGCTCCGCCTCAGTAGGCAGAGACTTCTGTTACTACTCTGTAAAGATGTGTGTGTATATATAGTGGTCTAAATAACTAGCCAAGAAGAATAACACTAACAGTTCATCTTATGAGGAAGTAAAACTTAGGTCAACTTGTGTTTCCATCCTCAGGGTGACTTATTTTCGGATAATCGCTGTTTATTTTTTTTTAGGAGCTTCGGTTATCCTTTGAAGTGAAAATTCAGGGCATGAAAAGTCGTCGAAAGACCAAATTATCTTAACTTAACTCAAACTAACTTAACCTACCCTAACCTACCCTAGCCAAACGCAACTTAGTTTAGCTTAACTTAATTTAACCTAATCCAAATTTGACCCAATTTAACCTGTTAGGTTAAGTTAAATAGGCTTCTATAATAATTGGGTCTCTCGCCCATCTATGTAGTACGTCGATCTTTTTTTACTTCAGAAAAAATATGGTTGAGGCGAAGTCAATGACAGAAAATGAGAAAGGCTCAGGAAGAAGAAAGGACGAAAAATTTTTACGAAAGATTCCAAAGGTAAATAATTTATTTCATATAATAAAAAAAAATGTTTGAGGTCCAAAATTTTAAAATTATGGAATCACTTATTTAAGCTATGTCGTATGATGTAATTTTTTTATGTTCTCTCGTGCCTCTCTTTATGATAATATCTTAAGAACATAAATTATTTTGCATAATTAATATAGGCGCGTAACAACAGTAATAGCAGAGGAAATTTTTAATTCGTATAATTAATTTGGTTGTCTTAATTTCTTGGCGCACAGATGTGGTGACCGCATCACCGCCCGCATACCGAAAGATACAGCTAGCTCCGCATCTCCCGCGATACACGAAGAGAAGGACTGGGCTAGGGACCCATTCTTCCCTCTTCCTCCCAACGAAGGGGGGAACGATAGTTTCGGATTGCATCCGAGTTGTTTCTGCCTTTTCACCGCGTTTTTTGGAGAAATTGGGAAATAAATGAAAAATGAATGAAATTTTAACCTCACGTGAACAGTTGAATGATAAGTTCTGCTCGTTTCTATATAGCAGCAAAACTTTTTAGTTTGTCCTGTCGGGCGCACCGACAAATACCTCGCCAACCAACCTTTATATACTCGTACAGTATCAAACCTCCAATGATAACGCTTCACTAATTTTACACCGCGAGAATTGGTGAACGTACACGTAAATATCCATTTAAACTCACCTGTCTTTTAAAGATTTCTTGACGCATATATTTAACAATATCTGTGAAACAAATCAGTTTACGATCCTCGGTTTGGTAAAAGAATCTCGAAATATCTTCTTCCGTATTGTCAGATCAATTTCCTGGAAATATTGCTTGACTTTGTTCGCGTTCAACCTGGAAACCATTTGAAACTTCAGTTATTAACTGCAACTTTAATATTAACTCATTAGTACCGAGCGTCATTTTACTGATTTTGTTCTAGCTAACGCCAAACAATTTTATTCAGTCTCGGGAAAGACCTCTGGGCGCTAATGGGTTAAATATAACCCGAAAACAAATGGAAATTTGATTTAAAATCGATATAAATCAATACGTACATAATACGAACCAATTTGCTCTGACTTGAAAACATCATTTAAAAGAGGAGGGAAACCAAGATTGACGTAGGAGGAAAAAATCCTAAAATGAGACTTATGCATACCGTGTCATCACTGTTATGTCCAAATGTAAGCTTGCGTGTGAATCTAAACTCTCCTATTATGTCACGCACGTACATTGCGCTACGAGACACTTAATTCAGTAACCTATCTGATGTCTTAATATTTGCCATTTTGACATTATTTTTGCAATACGTTCTAAATTAGCCTCCTTTATGCTAAAGAGAGAAGACTAAGGTGAAAACAACTGAAAACTGAAAACTGGAGAATGTGAAATATTAATTGGGAAGTTTAGTTCTTGGTTGTGGCAGAACTAGGGACAAATTATTACAGGTAAAAGGATCAAATAGTCAAGTTTTAGAATTATCATACCAACCCTAGGAAAACCTAATTTACCCTAACTTAACCAAGGTGTGTATGTGTGTATATATATATATATAAAAGAAAGGGACTCCGTCTCTCTGAAACCCCGGCTAACTCCGTAATAAAGAGTTTCCTAATAAGCTAGCCCCCAACTCCCTTCAAAAATAAAAAAAAGTAAAGAAACTGCATGCCAGTTTTATGGTTTAGCACAGAGCCCATTTTCTCAAATCAAGAATCTGATATTATGATCCTTCGGACTTTTGTCTGGAGTCCATTACTCCGTTCGTAACATCAGGTAACAGCTAACATACAGAACCCCTATTTTCCCACACGGAGTCGGGAGAAGGAGGTGGGGGGGGGGGGGGGGGGAGTGACATGAACTCCGAGAGTCGACCAGCCGAATTCCAACCGCAGCGACACTGAGTCGAACCTGGAACCTTAAGAATCCGACTTCAACCTCCAACCAAACGAGCCTCGCAACTATTGTTCGTGTTTGAATTATTTTTTGTGCGTTTTGAAGCGTTTGAAAAGATGTTAAAAGGATCAAAATGTCATTATTGGAGAGAGGCATTATAAATTCTTACATAATTTCGTCATTTGTCTCGCACAGTATTTTCAGGCGGTTTAATTTCCTCATAAATAGCTTTTCAAGATTTGAACTATACGATGAAGAGTTGAGTGTTTTCTGTTCATGCTCCAACTTGGCTGCAAAATTGTCCCTTTCTGCAGATGTGTCGCCTAAAAACATAAAGGGACAACAGTTAGACCAACTAAAATACTGATATTTCAGCGAAACAGTAGTATAAAAAGTTTTAGATCTACATTAGTTATACGTGGACTGAAGAAAAATGTCCAGCACAGAGAAGGTTTTGTCCCCGCCTAGCGTTATCCAAGTCCAGAGCATGCCTCTTACCACTAAGGGGTTCCAAAAAATCTTAGCCCCCCCCCCCATTTCAGCTTACATGTTTACTTATATCGAAATAGTTTTTAGTGATTATAAAAATATATAAAATTCTTTATTTATTGCAGGTATTAAAATTACTCTAGCTGATAAAGTGATAATATAATGGCTTCTCAATTAATTGGTGATTCGGAGAGGCAACGTGTGTAGATCGCATACGAGCAATAACATTTCGGAAGCTCGTGATGCTGGAGCCACCTTTATAATACGTTCATGGGTTGCCAAAAAGTTGCGAAGAAGTGAGGACTTCGTCAAAAGAAATTGGAATAAAACTTTGGATGAATGTGAAATGGCTACAACCAAATCTGGGCGCCCAAATTGCCACTCTCTCAGGAAACAAAGGACATCATTGAAAGCGGTACGCGTAAGCGGAAAAACAGCTGTGCTAAACGTTCTAGAGAGATCGAAGTGTTGAGAGAAAAGATCGTTAGTGGTGAGATCATTCGACTGTACCGTCATAAGCAAGGTTTAAAGCCTTGGCATGAACTTCCAAAGCCAAGAAAAACTCAACTTAACATCGATGACAGAATGTGGTTTGCCCCATTATCTTGAAGATTGGGATGTGGATGATTTCATGCATTTAGCTGTCTCCGATGAATTTTTTGTTTACGTAACACGTCGCCTAACTACCAAAATGATTGAGTGTGAACCACAACACCAGATGAAATCGATGACAATGAACATTATCGCGAATTATTAAAAAGTCCAGACTGTGTTTTGTTCACTGCAAAGAAGCTCATGTGGGTGCTGAAGCCAAATGGTCAGAGTTGGGATGGACAGTATTTTCGTGATATTATTCTATCCCAGCATGTCATTCCTTGTCTAAGAAACCCAAACAATGTTATGAAGAATGGCCAGGAAATTCTCCTGACCTGAACGTCTGTGAACAAATTGGATCAGTTATAAAGGACAAGGTTGAATGTCTCTTGTTTCAAGAACCTGCAGCAAATCGATTTTCGAAGGATACAATGACGCAACACATTGAAACTGTTTTAGCAAATTTGCGTAACGATCAAGATCTATTCACGTCACTTTTGGCAAGCTACCCAAAGCGAATTCAGGCTGTCTTGGAAGCCAATGGCGGGAACACTAAGTTTTAATTGGTTCTCATTAAATGCAGGATTAAATTCTCTTTTGTAAGGTATGTTTAGTTTTACTGTACCTCTAATGGTTTAGGCCATGGACGGGGGGGCTAAGGTTTATTGGAGCCCCGTACACCATTAGGGAAACCAAAAGGTTTCCTCTAAGTACAGCTTTAATCTTCATATTAACATCGATCTACAGTTATTGTAGTTTTTCATAATAAATTAATTATAAATTTTCCCTCATTTCTAATAGAAAAGGTACACAGTACACAGAATTTTTAGTGCTTATATAGAAATTTGTTTTGATATTAAGATCAGGTACATATCGTTACTATCAACTCCATTTCAAATTCAAGCATCGGATATGAACTTAACACGTTGAAACATAATTTCAAAACGGGGAAGGACATTAACTTTTTAGGCATACTTCATAACGATAATACGCCTACAAGAGTAGGAAAAACTATTTCATATTTCTTGTAAGCGATTTACTGGCGAGGGCCAACATTAATAAGGTCTGCCAAGTGTGCCAACCACTGAGAATATGCAGTTATTTTAAAATTGAATTTATTTATAGTCTAAATCCACCTTTATCAGTAAAAAATTAAATAATTTTCTTTTCATACAATTCGATTATTGTTCTAAAAAACAGCCTAAAATCAATTACCAACTTTTTATGAGTGAACCAATTCAGAACCAATTCAAACACAAAATGATAAATAGCATTATCTACTCGTATATAGCTTTATTTGTATGGAATTTGATGGTCAATTTCGACTTACATTTAAAGGTGGCGCAATCCAGTACAAAGTTAACGCCATAGAACACCATAACTTGTGATCCCTCCGATCTTCTTAGTTCTTTTATTTCTTCAAGTGGAACTGAAAAGATAAAAAACCATAACTTGTGAGATGTGTCAAAATACATTACAAAATTTAAAATTTGTGTCATTATTTGGGAATGTTTTTAACTCATCGTTTTTTCGTACATTTTGAAAACTAATGAATTATTTTAACTCAAATTCGTCAAATTAACTCCGGTTCATTCGCAAGTTAAGATTACATCATTTGAGTAATTCTGAAAATGAGGAGTCAAATAATAATAATAATAATATAATAATAATAATTTTTATTGGTAAGAATAAATATTATACTAATACAATTTATAATATTATACTAATCTTTATGAAATATAGGCCTATTTATTTATTTCTACCTGAGTAGTTTCGCTCCTCTAAGCTTTTTAGGCTTTACTGAGCGCTCAGATTAATTCTAAGCTAAAATAATTTCACATATAGGTAGTTAGTGATAGTTACTATTTGATAGTATAAGTATTTTGACTAATCCTTATATAAACCAAACTTCTTAGTTATCGTTATGAAATATATAAATGTAATTAATTATGATTATGATTGCATATATAATTTTTTATTATGTATAGGGTAATTTTTTATTATGTATAGGGTAATTTTTTATGACACACAGACGAACTTGTAGTTGGCACGAGAAATGAATTTTGTTAACAATATACTATACATTAAATCTTCGTCAATATAATAGTTATGAAATCTTTGGTACTTAGATTTAATAGTAAATACAACAATCAGACGAGTAACAGTACTTAATTCCTAAATGGATTAGTACGATTTTGGTATCCTTTTATTAAGATTGATCTAATTTTGCTTTCGAACGCAATTACGGTCAAAAGTTTTTGAAAGATTTATGCTTAAATTATTGCATAATTTCAATCCTATTTAAAATATGTCATTTTTGAGATGAAAACAATCTCAAGCGAGGAATAAATGTTCGTTTCTATGCTTAAACTGATATGAGTGAATCTCTTGATGGGTTTACAAAATATTTATTTATTTATTTATTCCAAATTAATAATTTTATTCATTTAGAAATAAAAATAAAATGTGTCAATTTGATTATGTCTTTGATTTTTAATAATTTTAACATTTTAAAGAATGTATTTGTACGATCAAGAAAATTTGCATCAGATAATATCTTTGTTGCCCGCTCCTGAACGACAAAAGAAAAATACTATCTAATGCGCTATCAGCAGTATTTCCTCAGACTATATTGCAGTACATCATATAAGAAAGAGCAAATGTATGATAAAGGCTTAATAAAACCGTTTAGGAGCTATGAAGCAAAGTTTAAACATTACAACAACACACCTAGGAATCTTTTAAGAGAGATAATTGATATGTTCCTTTCAGTGCAAATTCTTATCTAGGATGACGCCTAAAAATTTCATTACATTACATTCTTTCAAAACGAGTTCTCCAACATTCAGGTTGTCAAGATGTACACTTCTTTTGTTACTAAAAATCCTGACGTGTGTTTTATTGAATTTAGAAAGAGTTTGTTTGAGGTCAGCCAATTCACAACTTTGGTAAGTTCTGTTTTAAATATAATCTTCGCTTCATTGACATCTTCACGAGAAAAGAACACACTTGTAACGTCTGCAAACATTATAAAGTTAAGAATATCGGAAGAACTCGGTTAATAGATTGTTGACGACAATTTAGGTTACAATAACTCGACCATAGTTTTTAGAAAAATAACATTTTCGATTCATTTTGCGGCCACCAGATTTTTGACAGAGTTGAAAACCACGCCCATTTCATGAGAGTACCAATTAGGAGAAATCTTAGGTTCGGGTTAAACTTACGCTAGGTTAGGTGGTAGTACAAGATTGGTTAGCAATTTCCCACATCACCAAGTTTCGACCAATTAAGAGTCATAGACGTTGCCAAAATATAGGTGGCGACAAAACTACGAGTACATATTTATTAAGTTTCCTGTACAGTGTTTGCATAAACTTTTGTGACGTAATCCTTACTTGTTACGAGGTTTTCAGTTTCACCTTTTGACTCCTGCCATACGAACATTCCCAATTTTTGCACAATTTTGTACTTCCCTTCTACAACTCTGGTACCGAAAATTCTGTTCAACGGTTCCATTTTGAAAGTTTTGTTATGATTTAAAAAACAAGTTTTTACCGGTTTCTTTTTATATTTTAAAGTTAAGGTTTTTTATATGAACACAAATATTGCTGCTATTTATAGAACACACATATATTAAACTTATTACATTGTACACTGTTATTACGACATGACACATTGGAAGATAACATTTTTAAAGCTTAGCACAGCGTACGAGGTACAGTACAATCTTTGTGGCACAAAACGTTAATTATATAATTAACATTAATTATAATTAATTGTATTTGCCCCACTCACAACATGGAATAGCAGACAGTAATCGTTATTCTATTTAACTAAACATACATTTTTTCTGTACGACCAGATTAAATTCACACCTTATCAAGGAAGGAAACTCTGATAATAATTTTTAGCTTCTTCTGTTACTTTTGTTATTATTATTATTATTATTATTATCATCATCATAACAATAATAATGATGATGATCATCATCATTATTATTATTATTGTGAAACAAAGAAATTTTACAGTTCTATTCATGATCAAAGGCGGATCTAGGCATTTCAGTGAAGGGGGTCCAAAGGAAAAAAGGGCACCCCCTAATATAAAAAGGGCACAGTACTAAAAAATTTTTCTTAAAACAGACCACTGAGCGAGTGTAAAATAAATTGTATTGTTTTATTAGATGAGTCTCATTCAAATATGATACAAAATAAAAATCTAATTTGGGTACAACAAGCTATCAGAAAATTTTTCAAACAATTACAAATGTCTTGCCAATTAAAAGAACTATCACAATAAGATAAAGACAAATATAGTGATATGGCTGCACCAGTACTAAGGGCACCTATGAAAACCACTGCAACTACAAATTTGGAAGTACAATGTATACGGATAAAGACAAACTAGAATTTGAATAAAATAAAATAACCGTGAGCTATTTACAAAAACAAAATTTGTTTTCAGATGCATACACGTCATTCAAATAGGACACTTGCACTTGAAAAAAGGGCACTTGCAAGAAATTAACGGAGGGGCCCAGACGTCGCCGACGCCCCCCCCCCTAGATCCGCCTTTGCATGATTATACTTACGGATTATAAACACACACACACACACACACACATATATATATATATATATATATATATATATATATACAGTGGTGGGCACCGTTAACCAAAAAGTTAACTTCGATAACGATAATCCGTTAACCCCAATTTTTAACTCCGATAACGATAATCCGATAATTTTACTACAAAGTTAACGGAAGTTAACGATAATCCGTTAACGATAACTATTTCTTTACTAACATTTAAAAAATCAAGGAAAAAAGCTTTAAAACCCATAGAAAATGTTTATTTATGCAAAATCCAACAATAAATAGGTATTTAACTGTATTTTTATCGTTTTGCAACTTTTTTGCTTAATAACTTTTTTTTTTATTTTTAATAAAAAATGTACTGATTACATGTTTTGAAACCCTTGTAATCACTAACCATTAACTAAATTTTAATTTACCAGGAATTATTATGGCGGGAACTGAAAGGTAAAATTAAATTTTAGGCACATTTATTAAAGACTATGACACAATGTGCTGGTTGCCCTTCAGAAAGACCAACTTCTCAAAGTTAGGCCCAACTGCCAGTCTTGACCTCTTGGGCCTCAGGATGTCCTTGCCGAGAGAGAAGAGCCGTTCCACTGCGGCAGAGGACGGAATTGGCAGACTGAAGTTATGGCGGTTTGAATTCATTCGCGGAGCGGTGATCTTCGTGAATGACTCCTCGCAGTTAACGTGTTAACGGACTTTAACAGACTAAATATCGAGTTATCGGAAGTTAACTGGTCCGATAACGATAAATGGAAATTAACTTCCGTTAATAGTCCGTTAAAAAAAGTTAACTTCGTTAATTAACTGTTATCGGATTAACGCTTTAGTGCCCAACACTATATATATATATATATATATATATATAATATATATATATATACAGGGTGTCCCATAAGTCCGGCATCATAGGAAGAATAATAAAAAAAGGCAAAACAAAAGCTTTTATTTACAGAACGTGCTCAATATGTCCACCATTGTTTTCAATACACAAATTCAGACGTGATACCCAGTCAGCAAGCACACGGTGAATGATGTCAGGAGTAATGGTGTTACATGCCCCAATAATGCGCTGCCGCAAATGTTCAACACTCCTACTTTTCTCTGCGTATACCAGCGCTTTCAAGTAGCCCCAGAGATAAAAATCTAGTGGCGTGAGATCCGGGCTTCTAGCTGGCCATTCCACAGGCCCTCGACGTCCTATCCAATGACCAGGGAATTGTTGGTACGGGTATTCCCTTACTTGGGTGCTGTAATGTGCAGGAGCGCCGTCTTGCTGGAACCATGTTGGGAAATTTCCTTCTTCATTCAAGACACTGGGAAATGCTTCTTCCTTGAGCATACGTAGGTAGGTGCCTCCAGTGACATGTTCATCGAAAAAGAGAGCGGGCCTATGATGCGATCCTTCCAAATGCCACACCATACCATCTATGGAAAACTGATGAGTGGGTAGTTGGGAGGTAACGAAAATGGTTCACTGAGTAGGTAGGTAGTTAATCTAACAATTATTAAATTCCTTTTATGTCAATAACTGGGTGGATGAAACCAATTGGTTGCTCACCAGAGTTATTCTCCACACTAGTATTTATATACTGTGGTGCTCGGTAATAGATATACATTACCGATCAACCAACCGAAGAAAAAACCAAGACAATGCTGGTGGAAAAAGCCCCGCGAAGGAGAACAGAGGAGAACAAAGAAGAACGAAAACGAGGAACGGGGCTAAAAGACGGAACTGGAGAAGGGACGAGGACAGACAACGGAAAAGATCCCCACCAGCAAGTACACTCTTAACAACTAAACAAGGACGGAAAAAGGGACTCTCTAATAACTAGCAGTAAGTGACTAATTGTGTTTTTAACCCAGGTTTACGTAGATTCATTAAATTAAGCTGGGTCAGACAACTTAGGCCTACATTGTGGCCTAAGACCCAGCATCAACTCATAGCTTAACAAAGGTAAAGGTAGATTGCCCTAACCTAGTTTGGTGAGGAATCCTACTGTGGACCTCAATTTATCTGCCCGCTCTGGACCATTTCCGGAATCTCTAGGCTGACCCCTCTAGGCTAGACTTGATCTACTCTATAGTTAAACTGGAGAAATAAGGGGTGGGTTAATTGTGGACCAATTCATACAGAGCATTTTTCACATTGGTGGTCCGTGTGTGGGGAATAAACAAACCTTAACCTTACTTAACAAAAATTGCAGAATTAGGCTAAATGGTCTAGCCTAAGCCTAAGCCTAAGCCTAACCTAATCAAGCCTAATTAGGTCTACAACCTAGGGCCTAACTAGGAAACATTTACATTTAAGGAGTCTCATTCTCTTATAAGCTTAGACCTGAGTGACACATAAGTACTTGGGGGGGATTAAACCAAATTTAAACTTGACTGTTTGTCTGTGCTCTCTCTTCTCTGGTAATTTCTTCTTGTCCTCTATTTCATTACGATCCCCAGTTAAACAATTTTTACTTAAACATGGACAGTGCGGAATTGAAAAAGTTAAAAAAGAAAAGGGGGGCAAAGTTGGGTGCTGTTACAAAGGCCAAGAACACTTTAACAATATTACACAACCAGGTAAGGAAGATTTAGAGTGTGTAATTCTTAAATTGGAAACTAAAAAGAAGGAATAATAGCCATTGATGAGAGTATTTCAGAGTTAGTTGAATCCGAAATGGCTGAAGAACAATTGATAGACCTTTACGCTGATAATGATGTTCAGGTAATCTCAATTGAACAGCAAATAAGGAGACTACGGTCTCGTTTGACTGACTTAAACCAAATAAACCTAATTCTGATTTTAATCAAAGTAGAGCTAACCTTCAACAAAATTTAAGTGGCATGCTAAATCCTGAGTCACAAGAATTGAAGGCTCAGTTACCCATTTTGCTAGTACCAACATTTGAAGGGGACACGGTACAATTCCCATCTTTCATTGACAATTTGAGAATTTAATAGGTAATAAACCTTATATTTCAACTGTTGATAAGTTTAGCTACTTAACTAGTTTCCTTAAAGGCCCAGCCTATAACCTGATAGCCTATTTACCAGCCGTAGGGAATTCATATGAAGTAGCTATTGATCTCTTAAAACGTAATTACATTAATAAAGATGAGATTGTATATGAATTATCTCAACAAATTTTTGATTTTGCACCCATAAAAGATAACCATAGTGATATGGAAATTTGTATACAAAATTAGAAGCTATTATAGGACAACTGGTTAGCAATGAGATAGATATTAAAGCTTCATCTTGGATTATACAAGGCATAGTTCTTAGGTGCCTTCCTTTGAGGGTTAAGATATTTTAGTTCTAAAGACGGGAGAAAATTATCCTAATCTTGAAGATATCAGAAAACACTTCCCAATATCCTAACTAATTACAAATTGAGAAATATTCCAACACAAAATAAGACCCAGACTATGGATAAACCAAAGACTGTTCTCAGAGACCAACTAGCTACAAAACACAAACAGGACAAAAACACTTGATACTGTAGAATCAAATGTGACCAACTGTAATACACGAAACCTACATTACAGAACTTTAATGTAACTGCCGCCTCAACTTACACACTACATTGCAAATTTTGTGCAAGTAATGAACACAGTAGTACTGGGTATGACAATATTCAGACTTTAACCAAAGAGCTAAAAGATGTGAACAGTTGAACCTATGTAAAAAGTGTACTGGCCAGGGACATTATAAGAAAGACTGTAAATCTAGGTTAAGATTCAAGTGTAAGTTTTGTAAAAGTTTACGACATGTCTCATCAATGTGTGATTCACCAAAGTGTCCAAACAATAGTACTCAAACTCAAAAGATACCTCCACCAAACAAAGGTAATCAAGAAAATGCCACTTTCATGGGACATTCTGTTAGCTCAAACAACGTAACAATAAACACTGAGATTCTTTTACCAACTATTACTTTGGACTTAGTGAATAGTGAGGGTAGCACCACTCCAGTGAGATGTCTTATAGACTGTTTTCTCAACAAACATTTGTTTCGCAAAATGTAGTTAATAAATTGGGTTTGACACCAAACCCGAATGAACAAAACCTCAATATTGCATCCTTTGTTAAGGATAACTCGGACAAAAATAGCTATAAGACAATTGACCTGGAACTACATTTAGAAAATAAATTAGAGAAAATTGAAGCAGTTATTATTTCTAAAGTAGGACAAAACAAACTGGTTATACCCAAACTAGAACAAACCATAAATCATTTGGGAAAACACTACAAATAGCTGATAGACATATCACTAACAACACAGTAGCTAACATTGAAAATGTTAATGGGGCAGATTATATTAATCTTATTCATAAGGGCATAGTGAAGATAGGTAATGGTATAAGCTATTCAGACTCCATCAGGGATAGCCCCTTTGGGTGACCTATCCAAATACAACCTAGACCTAAACCAAAATAGTTTCATGACTAACAATACTATGTGCCTCAACTCAGTCCTACATAACACCTGTAAGAATAGCAACACTTTGAATAATATTATCTCAACTGAGAACATTAATTCATCACTATCAAAATGAAACTCTGGATGAGGCAATTCAAACTTATGGTTGCTAGAATCTGTGGGTATACATGACACAAATCAAACTTCAGAAGATCAGTTAATGGTAGAAAGATTTGAACACCATTCAGTGCAAAGACAATAGTTATTTTATTGAGTTACCTTGGAAAATAAATTGTCCAACTTTAAGAGATAATCTCAAAGTAGCTGAAGGACATTTATATAAAGTAATGAAAAAACTCAAACAAGATAATAATATTAAAAAGTACAGTGATGTCTTCAAAGAACAGCTACAGAAAGGCTTCATTGAGAAGTAACAATAACCCTTTTAAAAAAGATGGTTGTCATTATTTAACCCACAGGGGGGTTTATCGACAAGATGCCCCAACAACAAAACTCAGAGTAGTATATAACTGTAGCCTCAAAGACAGTGATAAACACAGTTGAATGATTGCCTGATTGAGGGTCCTAATCTCATTTCTGACCTTGTGAAGATCTTACTGAGGTTCAGGTTAGATAAATATGCTGTACAAAGTGACATTTCAAAGGCATTTTTGAGAATAAATCTTAAAAATGAATATGATAAGAACCAACTTAGGTTCTTATGGTTCAAGGATCCATTTGATTTGAATAAAGGGTTCATAACCTATAGATTTAATGTTGTGTTGTTTGGAGCCAATTGCTCACCTAGCCTATTAGCATTGACAATTGGACTCATTTGAACCAGTTTTAATAACTCTTTAACATTGAACTTCCTTAAGGAACATTTTTACGTAGACAATCTAATAGGCTCAACACAACAAAATCTGAATTATCTGAAGTCTATGAAACACTCTCAAAACATTATGCACAAGGTAACTTTGAACTTAGAGAGTGGATTTCAAATGATGAGGATTTAAACAAAAAGATTTTAAAGGATAATAATGGTCTTACTGAGCCATCAGACAGAGTTAAAACTTTAGGTATGAACTGGTATTTGGATGCAACTTCTAACAGTCATGATTCAATCTGTACTAAAGGTTTTAAACTTGATGAGCAAGCAAATACTAAAAGACAAAATTATCAGAGGCTTCCAAAATTTTTGATCCTATGGGTCTATTCCTGCCTTCAACAATAAAATCAAAGATTCTCCTCCAAGAAATTTGGAGGACAAATGTTGGGTGGGATGATCCAATAACAAATGAAAATCAAAAATCTTGGAAGAAGTTAGCTGCTGATTTAACAAAAGTGCAGAACATTAAAATTCAAAGGTGCTGTGGGTTTTAGGGATAAGCCCCAGAGACTTCATGTGTTTGCTGATGCAAGCACACAAGCTTATGGGTGCTGTGCGTATCTTGTAAGTCCTACAGAAGTCATCTAATTTATGCAAAAGGGAAAGTTGCACCTCTCAAACCTACCCGAACCATACCTCAATTGGAACTATTGGCTGCTGCATTAGCCTTTAAAACCATTTCATTGCTTAAGGATGCTTACCATGATGTGAACATAAACTGATATCCACATCTGGCTTGACAGTCAGATTTGTCTTGCCTGGATACGGAATGATAGCATTAATAGTAAGAATATCTTTGTAAGAAATAGGCTAAAAGAAATAGCTGAAGCTAATGAAAGCTACAAGTAAACTTTCACTATGTTCCAACTAAACATAATCCAGCAGACTTTCTGACCAGAGGTTTATCCTACAAGTTGTTGAAGTCAAACAAAACTTGGTTTATGGGACCTAAGTGGCTCTGTAATACAGACCAATGGCCTGTGAACAAGTTAACTTGACATTAAATTTAATCTTTTCAAATGAAAAGGTTGAACCAATCACTAATTATGAACGTTATTCTGATTTCAGTAAACTTGTCAGGGTCACAGCCTACTGTTTGAGGTTTGCTCACAACTGTTTAACTACAATTAACAAACAGCTAAATAAAAACAATCATAATTATACAGAAGTTGCAACCAAATACTGGATAGGCCATGCACACAACAAAAAGAGTACAATAAAGAGTTAGAATTCTTGACTAATGGGAAACAAACAAAAGAACCTGTACCATCAGTAGTTTGGATCTAAACTTGTTAGAGATGAGAAAGGCCTTCTAAGGTGTAAAGGGAGATTAGACAAATCAAAACTGTCATACAAAAGCAAACATCCAATCCTTTTACCTAGGTTTAGCTATTTGACAACATTAATCATCAGAAAAACACACAATGATGTTATATCATATGGGGGTACCACAGACACTAACTACATTAAGAAAAACTTATTGGATACCCAAGGGAAGGATCACTGTTAAAACAGTCCTGAGTGAGTGTGTCACATGTAGGGCGTATTCATGCTAGGCCCTATAGGAAAACCAAATCCTCCTGCTTTGCCAGAGGAGAGAGTTACTCTCAACAGACCCTTTGAGACTGTAGGCATTGACTATACAGGAGCATTGACTGTAGGGGTGGTTGACACTGAACAAAAAATGTACATTGTACTGTTTACATGTGCTGCCACTCACGAGCTGTTTATCTGGATGTGTGTGGAGGACCTTACAGCAGAATCTTTTGTTGCTGTCTTTTAAGAGATTCTGTGCACGACATTCAGTACCAAAGACAGTTTGGACTGACAATGCTACATATTTCAAGGCTGGGTGAACAAGTCATCCACGACTTGTTAAGCGATGAACTCACACAATATATATACAAAATTCAAACATAAAGTGGAAGTATATTCCAGTTGCCTCTCTCCTTAGTATGGTTCTATCTGGGAGAGAAATATACAAACAGTAAAGAATTGCTTGAAGAAAGCAATTGGTAAAAAACAGATACACTTATTTGAGTTGCTCACTCTCCTGGCTGAGATTGAGAACATCATTCACAATAGACCACTCACTTATGTGAGTGACAACATTAATGACCCGGAACCATTAACTCCAAATCATTTGATTCGGGGAGAACAAGTTAGTCTCCTGCCGGACTACAATAATAGACTCTTCAGAAGACCCAAACTGGACTCAACGACATGATAAGCTCCAGACTAAGTTACACAATTTACTAGAGTTAAAGCTCATTCATTAAACAGTGGAAAACTGAGTACTTGAGGGTCTAAGGGAGAGACATAAACAAATGACTAAGAAGGATTGGTCTGACACAATTAAGGTAGGGGACCTTGTTCTCATACATGACATACTCCAAGACAATACTGGCCTCTGGCTAGAGTTTCAGAACTCAGACCAGGGCAGACGGGTAACAAGAGTGGTCAAATTAAGGACTTCAACGGGTGACACAACAAGAGACATTTCTCTTTTGTAACCCTTTAGAGTCTGGACCCAAAACAATGGGCTTTGGAGAACCTCTTCTCCACTGACAGTAAACAACTGGAGACACTGAACTTCCAGTAACTATTCCTTTGACAGTAGGAGTGGTAACGCATCTACTACAACATTGACAGACACAAGACCTCAGCGACAAACAGCATTAAGGCGCGACTATTTTTTGCAACAAAAAATAGATGCTGGGGAATTGTAATTTTATCTTCTACTTTCACTTTTCTTTTCTTATGGTAAAGACCATAGAGACAGTTTCATCCTATGGATGTATATTTTCTCTTCTAATTAAATGCTACACCTTCTCCATGAGAAGGTGAGGATAGGCACTGTTAATCAGATTAACAGGCATTTACAGTCAAATAGTTAGCTAGTCTACACTCAGACATAAAAATTGGTGACAATGACACCAAAATTTTTATCTCCCGGGGCCCCCAGTATATGGAAAACTGATGAGTGGGTAGTTGGGAGGTAACGAAAAGGTTCACTGAGTAGGTAGGTAGTTAATCTAACAATTATTAAATTCCTTTTATGTCAATAACTGGGTGGATGAAACCAATTGGTTGCTCACCAGAGTTATTCTCCACACTAGTATTTATATACTGTGTGACAAGAGCGTGCTCGGTAATAGATATACATTACCGATCAACCAACCGAAGAAAAAACCAAGACAATGCTGGTGGAAAAAGCCCCGCGAAGGAGAACAGAGGAGAACAAAGAAGAACGAAAACGAGGAACGGGGCTAAAAGACGGAACTGGAGAAGGGACGAGAACAGACAACGAAAAAGATCCCCACCAGCAAGTACGCTCTTAACAACTAAACAAGGACGGAAAAAGGGACTCTCTAATAACTAGCAGTAAGTGACTAATTGTGTTTTTAACCCAGGTTTACGTAGATTCATTAAATTAAGCTGGGTCAGACAACTTAGGCCTACATTGTGGCCTAAGACCCAGCATCAACTCATAGCTTAACAAAGGTAAAGGTAGATTGCCCTAACCTAGTTTGGTGAGGAATCCTACTGTGGACCTCAATTTATCTGCCCGCTCTGGACCATTTCCGGAATCTCTAGGCTGACCCCTCTAGGCTAGACTTGATCTACTCTATAGTTAAACTGGAGAAATAAGGGGTGGGTTAATTGTGGACCAATTCATACAGAGCATTTTTCACACCATCACTCGAGAGATGCACCTTGTTCCTTTGAAGAGGTATACCAGTGAGGGTTGTTTTGAGACCAGTAGCGGGTGTTCTGTCGATTTACCTCACCATTTCCATAAAAAACAGCCTCGTCACTGAACAGAATGGTGGACGGGAAATTGGCATCCCGAGCATAAGAAAAATATGAATTATGGTTTGTAGAAATAGAAAAATATGAATTTCTCCTATGATGCCGGACTTATGGGACACCCTATATATATATATATACACTGCTTTTTTCTAGAAAAAAGGTACCGGTTTTCATATTTGACGTACTCCTAGAGAGGTGGGAGAAATAACGGATATGTTTATTTTTTGAAAAAGGGTGCCACTGCGTACCGTTGCAGTATCACCAGAAAAAGCACACTCTCTCTCTCTCTCTCTCTCTCTATATATATATATATATATATATATATATAGAGAGAGAGAGAGAGAGAGAGAGAGAGAGAGAGACTAGCAGAGACCCGCAAAACATTTGTGGTCAAATTAGTATCTTTATTGTAACATTACTTCTTTAAATACAGGGTTTCTAATTATTCTTTCACCAAAGAGTTTAACAGAATCAAAGCTTCTCACTCTAGAAAAAGCTAAAAGCTGTCCATGGTGTTAAATCCGTAGATCGTGCTGCCCAAATTACTGGATTGGACGTGGTGGAAACTGGCTCTAGGCAGCACACTCTCCGGATTTAACACCATTAGACTTCTTTGTGTGGGCTTTATAAAGTCTGAGGTTTACAAAACAAGAGTTACAGACCCGCAGGATCTGCGAACCCGCATTGTCGCGGCAGTTGCTAAAATAATATCAGAGATGCTTGAGAAGGTGTTCCGCACTGCAGTGGATAGATCTGAGATTTGCAGACACATTGATGGTGCTCACGTCGAATCTTAGACCTAAAGCTTGATAAATATACATCTAATTATGTTATTACATTTGTATCCTAAAATACTATTATTTCAACAAAATAGATAGGGAATTTTGGGCCACCCTGTATTAACCGCTTTTGACAACAAGGTTTTGAAATTTTTCGAAATCAGATTATTGTCGATTTATGCATAAACGACACGAATCAGCAGTGGGGAAAAAAAAAAGATTACAGACTGTAGTGCGAAATTGTCCTTAGAATCATTTCATTGTTTATATACACATTATACAGTACTGTACATTAAATCTGATCTTTTTCGAATCATTTCTTAAAATGCAGGTAACATAGAACACGTGTAATTTTTATAAATTATGTAAAAGGAATGAAGATGCGTGAAGATAAATTTATGCAATGATTTAATTTTTTAATACAGTATTTTTTTAGCTATTCTATTACTTTAGTGCCTCTGTAAATTTTCTACAATTTTTATTCTGTTCAAAGAAAACTAAACTTTTAGTACGTAACTATTTTATAATAATTATATTAGTTGAATATTGATTATTATATGTATATCTTTGCAGTTTCAGTAATTATTTTTCACGTAGCAATGTACAGGGTGTTCGAAAAGTCCCGTAACCCCATACAAAATGTACATATTGTAATATCAATTGACATTTTTTTTCTTTTCCAAGTATTAGAGTTGTGTGAACAATGGTAGACTAGTCCACTTACACTCTGGAGGAAAGGATAGTGATGAGCACATGGGCTCATGAAAGGTCACATACTGGCAAAACGATGCATGAGATCCAGAATGATTTCAACACAAGATTCAATAAGGCTGCACCGCCAAACAAGACGGTATTACACTGGGAGAAAAAGCTGTTTGAAACTGGCTCCATCAAGGACGGACCACGGTCGGGAAGACCAACAACGCGAGCGGAACAATGTGTAGGTATGATTGCATCGGTGGCTCGTTCACCGAAAAAATCACTTCGGAAACGATCACATGAACTTGCGGTCCCCATATCCACAATGAGAGATCACATGACAAAAGATCTCGGCATGAAACCATACCACCCGTCATTTGTTAATGAATTAAGCGATACAGACATGCAGAAACGATATGAAGCCTGTGAAGGGTTTTTGACCGTTTTTCCAACAATTCCTACACATGGAACAGTGATTTTTTTCTGACGAGTGTGTAATTTACCGCAGCGCCAAAATGAGAAATGTTTACTTCTGGAGCAAGGAAAATCCACATTTCTTTCAGGAACTGGAACACCATCCACCGCACGGGATGATATGGGGCTGCAGTGTCTGCCAAGAACTTGTTCGGTCCATATTTTTTTGAGGGTCCTGTCAACCAAACTGCCTACTTCAACATGTCACGGGACTGGTTTGTGCCTGAACTCGAACGTTTAGGGCTGCTTGGTCGGGTGTGGTTTCAACAAGCTGGGGCTCCGGCTCATTTTGCCATTCCATTAACGTGAGGGAATTTCTCAACGAAGTGTTCAGAGACAAATGGATCGGGTGTGTCTCGCAACATTTAGCTGCCCCTCTTGAGTGGCCGCCCCATAGTCCAGATCTGTCTTCGTGTGACAATGCGTTATGGGGTTTCGTCAAGCAGAACGTACCCCGGGTGCGTTACGCACAACAGAGGAACTGAAACACGCTGTTCGAGATGCATTTGGTACAATCACTCCAGCAATGCTGCGTCGATTCTCACACCGCACATGGAGGCGCATAATTCTTTGTTACGAAAATGATGGTGCGCACACAGATATTCTTGATTAGTAACTATAATTAGTAACTGTATTTATTGTAATTAAAGTAATTGTTGCTAGTGACTTGCTTCTTAAATTACACCTACCACGTATAAATACAATTAATCACACAAAAATAAAATTGGTATTACAATATGTACATTTTGTAGGGGGTATCGGGACTTTTCGAACACCCTGTATAAACATCACCATCCTTGCTACTCATAACGCTGGCGCCATCATTTGCCTATCCAACCACAGCGGCGCCAGGCTGCAAGCGCGACAGCAGCGTGGGGTCTAGAGGCTCACTAAGGGCCCCAGTAGGGTTTCAGGGGGTTCTTACGATTCATAATTTATAATTATGCTTATTTTTGAAGCTTTATAATTGAATATATTCCGCTGTCAGTGAATCTTTTCTCTTCCGGCATTATATAAATTCTCTTATGGTTAAAGAATATCCTGACAAGGGCTAATTGCTATTTAATTAATTAAGCTAAGATTACATTGACTTCAGAGGTCACCATTCTATTCTTCATAAAGCAGCCACTCCTAAGCATTCAACAAGTTAATGATAGATGCAAGAGCTTGTAATAATGAGCATCAAACTGTACAATAATTATAGTTTAAACCAAGGTCAGAAGGATGTCGCCTCAAGTGTTGATCGCTTCGTGTAAAGTTAAGATGTTGCTTGAGGGATTGAAGCCGGCTGAAGTTGAACGGTGCTGGGTTTCGAAGGATTGCTTCTGCAGGCGGTCTGTAGAAGTCTTACTTGATGATAGACCGGAGCCTTGAAGGAACAGCAGGCCGCTCTCCGGAGAGCGGGTGACGTGAAGTGTTGTTGCTGACGAAGGTTGCGAACAAGACGAGTAAATGACAAGCGAAAAATGAGGCAGAATTAAGGAAGAAGCTGCATTTTATAGTTCTTGGTGACGTCCTCTGGTGGACGCTTCGAGAAATACCACAGCATCCGTATTTTCTGTGGGCCTGTTTCATGCCCACGTGTGGCTGTAACGGCTGTTTTTGGTTCCATGCTATTTGAGAATGGCGGGGAAAGGAAATTCCTTTGTTTGCCCGCTACATATAAACACGTTTCGTTGACGAGGTGTTTTTGCTAACTCAGCCTGAGCTGCACGTGTTCGTCATATATATATATATATATATATATATATATATATATATATATATATACACAGTACTATATAAAGTATGTATAAATAACTAATGAGGGTCTAAATAGGTCATTAAAATATCCACTACAATATCGGCAAAGAAAAACCTCTTTATAACGAACAACCTCTCTACAACGACAGCAATTTGGCCGACATATTTCGTCATAGAGAGGTTTTAATATATACTGTGTGTGTGTGTGTGTGTATATATATATATATATATATATTATATATATAAATGCGCCTCGATGGTGTAGTGGTTAGCGTCGCTGATTACGAATCCATCGGCCCTGGGATCGACACCCGGTGATGGCAAGCGGCGCGCACCAAACCCAGCTGTTTATCTTTCCACACAATAAAAATTTGGTTGGTAGATAAATGGGTACCCTGGGTAGCCTAGTGGTTAAGACGGTGGGCTGCTGGTGGTGCGTGGTTCGGATTCCACGTTAAACTGTAGGTCTAAGGTGGAGTGACAAGCTTGACCTTCGTCAGAATGAACAATTCGGTCCGAAGCTAAACCAAGGTTAACCAAGGTTATAAAGAACATGCCGTTGCTTGATCATTTAGATCAGTGGTTCCCAACTTTTCTTAGGCGACGGCCCACTAGAGCTAATTTGAATAACTCATGGTCCACTTCCCATGTTGCTAAGCTGGTATCATGTTTACATAAGGTTTAATAAGTACATTTTTGTTTTTAACATTTATTAACATAATGCTAAATGATAAGCAAGTGGGCCATGGCCCACGGGTTGGGAACCATTGATTTAGATCAATTAGAGCGCCATTCGGCAGTGCTGAGACTCCTTTGAGTCGTGGAACTCCAGAACTGGGCAGTTGTCTCTTCTGTATCTTACGTTGCGGCGAGGTGGCGGGCCAGCTACCCCGACTTAATTGACTCTGGCTAAGGTATCCCTGGCTCGGGCCTCTAGCCTCCACTTCCTGGGTATATGGGACATTTTGATATATCAGAATTTTCAAATATAAAATTGCTGATAATTCACTGTGCAACAATTTTTTGGTTATGTTGATTTTTCGATCTTTTCTATATGTTTCGGCCACGCTGATTACAGATTTGGCATCGGTCTTCCTCGGAAAACTATAGTTTTTATGATATGGTCAAATTTAGAAATCTTACTTTTTCACCATTCTTAAGGCATTTTTCTGAGATAGCGAAAGTAATTTCAAGTGCAAAATTCAAAATGTCCCCAAAACTGGGGTTTATTAGTAGTTTTTATTGGTTAAGGCCCATTATTAAATATTTGTACACATTCGGTTTCTTAATTCTGTTTGTAAAATGTGTTTTTGCATTTTTTGAATTAGAATTACATGATGATGGCTACGGCTACCAATAGGCCCTGTAGACACTCTGCAGATTCATTTTGTTATGTTTGCGGCCATTACATCAATCCAAAGCAAGTAAAGCACAAAATTGACACAGGAACGAAGTTTTGTACAGCATATCACGCTTACTTTGGCATGCCCATTAGGGCATATCATACTTTTCCGAGTCCGAATTTCACTCTGGCTAATATGTATTTTTATGTAAAATTTAATTCTAAGAGGGGTTTCTTTTCTGCAACTTTTCCCAAAAATCGCGTTATCATGTTCAAAATTGCGGTTTTCTGTTCTATGTTGAAATACCGAATATTCAATTGAACACAACCTCATATTTTTAACCCTTTGTCGTAATTTGTTGCCATTTAGACACAAACTTTGCTTAACTCTTACACAGGTTTAATACATACATACATACAGTGGTGGGCACCGTTAACCAAAAAGTTAACTTCGTTAACCGCTAATCCGTTAACCAAAAAGTTAACTTCGTTAACCGTTAATCCGTTAATTCGTTAAACATGTAACGGAAGTTACCGATAAACCGTTAACGTTAACTTTTATTATAAAAAAAATGAAAAACACAATATATATATAATTTAATTTTCCCTCTTCTTCTCGTTCTCCATTTTGTCCATGAGATGCATGTTGCCCTTCATGAAAATTAGCATATCAAAGTTTTCATCAGACAGGGATGATCTCTTCGCCCTCAGGATGTCCTTGCCCATAGAGAACAAACGCTCCACTGCAGCACTGGAGGGGATGGCTGTGTTGAACTTGATGAACAAGTCCACCAACACTTGCTCACCCAAGAAGGCAGCATCTGTCAGCAAGTCCTTGGAGTTGGTCTCCAGCCAGGTCTTGACCAAGTTCTGGGCCTTGCCCTTGAGTGACCTGTGGCTTCTGCTGCTCTCTTTTGTCTGGATGACAGCACTGAAGAAGTCATCCTCCTCCTCCTTCGTTGTTGCTGCCTCCACTGTTGCTGCCCACTTCGTTGGATGTGGTACCTAGAAGTACCGCCAGGACATAAAGGGTTAAGGTGAAAACGCTCCCATTGTAAGACATCAATTGACTTAATTTATGTCATCAAAGTGACATGAGAATTGAAATCTTACCTGATCAGTTTTATGGTTCTTGAAATGTATCAAGGAGACTACTAATAAGGTACTCACAGACATATTATAAATATACATGACTTACTTGACAACGATTATTTTTAAATATTCACTAGCACAAACATGTTGCGCAAGAGACAGACTGCAAATGAAACGAATGTAGTTATTTGTTGTAATTGTTACATATATATTATTGAAAGTGCCTTAAAATGCTCGTGATATTTCTTGAAAGAAGTTGAAACATTCAACTCAAATGGCAAATCTTTCCGCCTGATTTTACAGTCGACCATGTTTTGCTCAAACCAATGCCATAAATAACTACCATATTTGGTAAGACACAAATTGTGGCGACGGAAACAAATATATCGCCTGATTTTGCACTGCGGAAATGGAAATTCGTTCATCACTATTAACAGTGGCGGATTAATTGCGCACCTGCTCAGCACTGAAAATAATAGAAACTTTTAAACGTTTATTTATGAATTTTTTGGGTTAACGGACTTGAGTTAACGGAAGTTAAATGTAACGGAAGTTAATTAGTTCGATAATGATTTTCAAAGTTAACTTAAAAGTTAAATCGTTAACGAAAAAGTTAACTTCGTTAATTAACGATTAACGGATTAACGGTTTGTGCCCAGCTTTGCATACATACATAAGCAGTGGTGTAGTGCTGTGGGAACGCGTGGGAACGGCGTTCCCTTACTTTTTTTGGTAGACGGAACGGCGTTCCCTCACTATTTCAAATAAATCCGAACTTACAAATCTCTAACGTCATGAAATTTTAATTCCCACCCCTAGAAGAAATATGAGAAAGAATCATTAACTGTTTCATTTCTTTTAGCTTCGACTGAGGCAATGCTAGCCTATAAAGATCTGGTGAAACAGTCACCACGGCGTACCAGTTGTTAACTTTTTTTTAGTTAATCATTCCAGCTGTTAGCTATTTTTATTGATCGTACTGGATGTCGTACATCTAATGACACTGGAAATACTGCATCTTCAACCTTGGAATGTATCCTAATATCCAGTGCATATGACCTCAAAATATCCCTGAAATTGGTCAGATTTCAAAAGATTTCCCGGGGGGCTTACAGTGCCCCCGGACCCCCAGCTCTATGGGCTCGCCGCGCTCGCCATTGTCCCCCCTGCATCTGAGTAACACTTTCAAAATGCGTTCCCTCACTTCTTTATTTAGCACTACACCACTGTACATAAGAAAAAAAATCTACTCCATTTGAATCTTTGTGACCATTTGGACGCAGAAGGCGAAGTTCAACATTCTCTCAATAGATGGCTCTGAGCAATTACGCCAGTTATAATTGTGAAGTAGAAGTGAGTGGACGCCATTTTTTTCGGTAAGTGTTTTTTGTAATTTTCCTAAGTTTAATCACCATTATTATATTTGTTTTGACTATAATTTCATTCTAGAAGTATTAAGGAAGCTCCCTGTTTACTTTGTTTAAGTAATATTTTTAATAACTGTGAAGAAAAGACTTTATTCAAAGTTCATTTCGAAATGGACACAAAGTTTTCATAGGGTAAATTTCTGTCTATGATAACACGTGTGTCCAATTGGATACATGAAATGAATTTTTCATTACGATTGTTTATGTAGTTATATATATATATATATATATATATATATATATATATATGAGAGAGAGAGAGAGAGAGAGAGAGAGAGAGAGAGTTACAAGGAGTTACAAGGACAAGAGGAAGCCTCAAAGACCTTTCGGTCCACTCTGGGAGGTTCCTGTTATTAAAAGTTTATGTTTCTTTCAACTATCCTAGCAGTAGTAGAAAACTAGATAAAAAAGTAGAAGGCTCTCTCCCCACCCTCCGCTCCCTCCCTGCCAGAGGCAGGTACGGAAAAAGGTTGAAGAAAATACCTTGACCCTGGAAAAGTAGCCAAGGAAATTTTACAGGAAAGTGGAGAATATATAAATAGCTCTATATTTAGCTTGCTCACAGAGACACCGTGCAAGCGAACTCCCGCAGAGTTTTCTTATGTTTTAATCTTAAACTATGAGAGTATTCAGTACTTTGTCTAGCCTATTTTTAAACACATTTACACTTTGACTGGAAACAACCTCTGAGGGAAGTTGGTTCCAGATATTAACTATTTTATAGGAAAAGAAATTTCCGCAGACAGAGGTCCTAAATGTCTTTAGTTCCAGTTTAAACCCATTATTTCTTGTCGGATTGGCATTAAGTGAGAATAAGTTTCTGTAATCTACCCTGTCTATTCCTTTGAGCACCTTGAAGACTTGAATAAGCTGACCCCGCAACCTCCTCGTCTCTAAGCTAAACAGATTTAGGCGCTCCAATCTCCGTTGGTAGCTTTGCATTCTCATTGAAGGGATCAATTTTGTAGCCCTTGCTTGTACTCTTTCTAACCTTTCTATATCTTTCCTGAGGGATGGAGACCAAAACTGCGCACAGTATTCCAGTTGAGGTCTGACTAGAGAATTATAAAGAGACATTACAGTCTCCTTGTTCCGAAACTGGAACTGTCTTTTAATATAACCTAATAATTTTAAGGCCCTCTTTTCGACTTCTGCACAGTGCTTCGACAGTTTCAGATCGTTGCTGATATAGACTCCTAAGTCTTTCTCTAGATCGGTCTCAGTCAAGTTCCTTCCCAAGAGAGAGTAATCGGTCTTCGGGTTTTTATAACCTATGTGCATTACCTTACATTTGTCCAAGTTGAATGGCATCTGCCAAGTAGCAGACCATTCGCCCAACCTGTCAAGATCGTTCTGAAGTGTTCTTACGCCCTCCTCAGTACCTACACTACTTCCTAATTTCGTATCGTCTGCAAATTTGGAGATTGCACTTAGAAGCCCGACGTCTATATCGTTATTATAGATGATAAAAAGTAAAGGACCCAGAACGGAACCCTGTGGGACACCACTGGTGACGGGCGTCCACTCCGAAGCCACTCCATTTATTACCACTCTCTGCTTTCAATCTTTTAACCAATCCTCAATCCAGTTGGAAACGAGCCCGAGAGAGAGAGAGAGACAGACAGAGAGAGAGAGAGAGAGAGAGAGAGAGAGAGAGAGAGAGAGAGTACTAACTACCACCCACTAATTACCTTATTAGACCTTTGTTGATTAATGGACACATAAATCGCTCTCATATAAGATCTTGTTGAAATGGAAGGAGATGACAGACGTTGTGAACGGGAGAGTTAAGTCTGCTACCCAGGAGAAGAGGATGGCTGATCTGGATAAACTCTGTGAAGTCTGCGTTTGCAAGCATCAGCTCTTCTTGTGCGGCTCAGAGGGGAGTGGATGCTCAGGATGCTCCCTCAAGGCCCATGTGAACTGTAACTGTCTTTTGGAGGTGAAGATTCCTAAACTGGACCTTCAGTGGTTGTACTACCAGAGAGTGAAGACTTCTGAAGCTTCAGGAATCCAGATGTCTTCTGTAGACTTCGAAGACAGCAGGAGACAGATCAAAGCAGCGAAGAGGAAGGAGGCTGAAGAAGCTTCTGTTGTGAAGAGGAAGAAGAAAGAGGAGGCTACTAATGAGGAGCTTCTCATGAAAGACTTTGAGGAGGACGAAAAGCCAAACTTGGAAGAAGCTGCAAAAGAAGCCTCTGGCAATGCTGAGGCTACTGAAGCTCCTATGGACGTTCCCGCTGAAGTACCTGCCGAAACTCCAACTTCTGCTACACGAAACTACATGAAGATCCAAGGGACATCTTCAGCAGCTTTGAGGTACAGGGTGTCAAATGTTCCGGCAGCTGTAGTTGCCACTGGCTTCCTGAACGACCTCATCAAGGCCGGTCATCTTTCCAAAGACAAGGCTTACTTGGCCATAGATGGCATGAAAGTATGGAGGGCCAAGGAGGAAGTAATGGCCTCATCAGTTGAAGCTCTTACGCAGAGGTCAGAGGAGAAGATCTCTGGGATATTCTTTGATGGCAAGCAGGATAGGAACACAAAGGTGTTGAAATATGACGAAGTGACAGGGCGATTTCATCCTGGCAAAGTGATCGAGGAGCATTACACTATCACGTGGGAGCTTCAACGAACGTACCTCTTCCATTTCACTCCCGAGGAACCTGAGGAAGGAGAAAAGCCTGCTCATAAGATCGCTCAGGGCCTGCATGAGTGGCCTCTGGATCACGGAGCTGATGAGAGCCTTGTAATGATTGGAGGAGACTCTACCAACACCAACACGGGGTGGTCTGGAGGCGCCATAGCCCTATTGGAGAAGATGCTGGGTCGCAAGTGCCACTGGATGATCTGTCAGCTCCATGTGAACGAGCTCCCCCTGAGGCACTTAATCATCAAGCTGGACGGCCCTGTAACTCCCCGGTCAGGCTTCAGTGGGCCTATTGGAAAACTTCTTGAGAAAGTGAATGAACTTAAGGTCAACTCCAACTTCAAACCAGTGGAAGGAACTGAAGATATCATAGAGCTGCCAGTAGAGGTAGTCAAATCTCTCCACAGACCAGCACAACTGCTATCTTCTGATCAAAGCCATCAAGTCTGGAAGTCTCAGTCCACAGTTGGCTGGTCTCAAGTGCGGACCTCTGAACCAATCCAGGTGGCTCACTACTGCACAGGCCATCTTGCTGTTGTGGATAAGGGAGCACGGACTGAAGGGGAAGGTGTTGAGGAGGCTCGAGGTCCTCGTGAAGTTCTGCCTTAACTTCTACTTCAAAATGTACTACGACATCAAAGTGAAGCACCACCTCAAATTTGGTCCTGCACACGTTTTTTCAAGCCTGAGGCTGCTGAGGAACCAGACTACCGAGGTCAGGAACATCATCTCTGCTGCAGTGATAGGAGGAGCTTACCACACACATCCTGAGAACATCCTGGCTTCATTCCTGTGCAGTGAGGATGAGCATCAGAGAGCTTTTGCTGTGAACCAGATAAAGAAGATCAGAGAAGGAAAAGACTTTGGTGATACGACAGTGAGGCCCCATAAAAATCCCAAAGTCAATCTGCATCCACTTCACCTGAGGATCTCATCAACTGGGAATCAGAGAATATTTACGAGCCTATTTTCACCTGCAAGATGACCTTGACTGAGCTTGAGGATCTCAGGAAAATTCCACTCAAAGTAGACGCTTTCTCTGTTCATACTTAGTCCTGCGAGAGAGCTGTACAGGAAGTCTCAACTGCTTCCCAAGCTGTGTACGGTCACGAGAGGAGAGATGGGTGGGTGAGAGCCAGGATAGACCATCGAGAAATGCTCCCAGTGTTCAGATCGAAGCAGGACATACTTAAGAGCTTTTCAGGTTCGAGTGGCTGATGAAGAGGCTGAAGCCATCGTTAATGCTCATAAGAGCTGAAAGTCCTCATAAGATCATAATATAAGATCTTATGAGGCCATGCTTTTCAGGGATCCAGGAAGAACAGGTGTGTAAACCTACACGTGGAGGTGGCAAGTCTCCGACTACTCCATCAGAGTAGAGCTGGTGAGCCGCGCCTATTCTTTGAAGAAAACCTTAAAATTCTTAAGTTTTACGTGAAATCTAAACATTTTTTCAGCACCCAGAGGTGTTGAAACACGCAAGAAAGCAAGGATGAGGTCAGAAAAGCAGCTTTTAGACTAAATCATATACAGAACAGCTGCGCGCTTTGGTTTGGGTGCCCTGAGGCTGCGTTAGGCAGCCTTCAAATCAGAAAATCGCGATTTTGACGATGAAAATGAGATTTTTCGGAAAAGTTGCAAATAATAAACCCATCTTAGAATTAATTTTTACATAGGAATACATATTAGCCACTTTGTTTTTCCAAAATTTCAACCCTGAACCCAGAGTATGATATGCCCTAATGCCCATGGGCGATCAAGATAAATCATGAGCACCTCACTTTTGCTGTGGAAGCTGCCGTTCTACATTAGAAGGATGGCCTCGAGGTACCAGAAAAGGCATGCCATTTGCTATTCCTCGCATTTGGAGAGGAGCAAACCAATCACCACGATGATTGCTACTTCTGCATGGTAGACATTTCACTCTACAACAAAGGTAAAGGTCGAAAAAATGTCCTATATCCAAATATCCCATCTTCTATTGCCCCAGTCCCCCATAATGAAAATTTACCCGTTCCATGCCCACCCACCATGGAGAAAATAGAAGAAACGCCTTTAATATCCTCCGATGAAGATGAAGATGCTGACTTCGAAGCAAGCTCCAATACGTCACCCCATTTCCCCAACCAGAAAGACATAGACGACCTAATCAGGGATATGAACCTTACGAAAACCAATGCTGAAATTATGACGTCCCGCCATAAAGAGTGGAATCTTTTGGACCCAAGTGTCAAGATCTCTTTCTACAGGAATAGGCATTTGCGATACGCTTTTTCTACTCCTGTTTTGCATCGAGCTCTCTTTGCTACTGCTGTGATGTGGAATGGCCTTTTAGCTGAGATAGGAATTGAATATAGCCCTGCTGATTGGCGTTTATTTATTGACAGTTCAACTAGAAGTTTAAAAGGCGTCCTACTACATAATGGAAACACGTTTTCATCTATTCCTGTGGCTCATTCGGTTGAATTGAAGGAAGAATATGAAAATGTAAAGCAGTTGCTAGGCATAATAAACTACAGTGAACATAGATGGATGTATGTGGAGACTTCAAAATGCTAGGATTCCTGCTTGGACTACAGGGCGGTTATACTAAATATTCGTGTTTCCTCTGCCTTTGGAACAGCAGAGCAGATGGTGAGCACTTTGTCAGAAAGGAATGGCCTGTGAGAAATGAGCTTAATCCAGACAAACACAATGTTCTTAAGGAAGCCCTTGTTCCAACAGACAAAATTTTGCTATCCTCGCTGCATATCAAGCTTGTTCTTATTAAGCAATTCATCATAGCTTTGGATGCTGAAAGTGATGCTCTTTATCATATACGTTCAATGTTTGCCAAACTTTCTGAAGCTAAAACCAAGGGAGGCATATTTGTTGGCCCTCAAGTCAGACGCATGTTAGCATCTAAAGAGTTAGAAGAAAAAATGATAGCTCTTGAAAAAAATGCTTGGCAGTCATTTCGGCTTGTAGTCCATGGATTTTTAGGTAACAAGAAGAACAATACTACAGAGCTAGTAGAAAATCTACTCAAACGCTTTCAAAGGTTAGGTTGTAGAATGTTCCTGAAGTTACACTATCTTGACTAGCATTTAGAATTCTTCAGACCAAATTTGGGTGACGTAAGTGAAGAACACGGTGAACGTTTTCACCAAGATATCCGAACCATGGAGAGGAGATATCAGAGAAAATGGGACGAAGCTATGATGGGTGACTATATCTGGCGTTTAATACGAGATTATAATCGACGGGACTACAAGAGAAAAAGTCGCTTAAAATGTACATTTTAAACATTATCGCTTAGAATTGTGAGCATATTTGTGTGCATATTATATGTGGGTGCATTATATATACATTATATACGCATTATATATACACATTATCCCTTTACTGCCCAAATATTTTGTAGGGTTGTTATGAATGCGTGTACTGTATTTGAAAGGTTACAAATTTGTCCTTTTGGGCAGTAAAGGGTTAAATATCTTTAAATATGAAATATATTTATTTTCCTCTCCTTTTCTTTATTGTGATTGTGCTCTCTGATATGCCACTAGGTACAAAAAATAGATTATGGTTTTCAGAAGAAATTAGAGTTTTCACGAGAAAACTAATGCGATTTTTTAATTCAGCGCACCCAAAAACATAAAGAAACACCAAAAAAAAAATAAGGTAAACACAAATTTTCCAAAATGTTGTTACATAGTGATAATTCACTAGGGAACAACATTTTTGTTTCTTGAAAACTATTTGGTGTTTCTTATAGAACTTTTGATGCTGATTCCAAATATGGTTTCAGAATGTTTTTATCACCCATAGTTTTCGAGAAAATAATATTTACTCAGAGTTTTCCCGAAATATTAGTTAAAATTAAGTGTACTAATTTAATTTTACTTTCTTTTTTTTCCAGGTTAACTATATTTAATAGTTTTTTGCATTAAAAAAATATAGCTATTTAAACAAACAGATTTTTAATAAAAAGAAAGAAATTTTTTTCAAGTTTTGCTCAAATTTTAAAATTTTTCATAGTAGAAAAAATTGGTTTTCATTCCAAAAAGTTTTCCGTGATTTCAATAATTTTCCGCCAGCATGAATCGAAACTATTAATCCCAGAGATACATTTTGCTACGTATGTGGAGAACTGACCATAATGGCACAGAGGAAGACGATGACCCCACTCGTGAAGAAGGCTTACGAACTTTATTTTGGATGTAAGGTAGGCGACCAAGACAAATCCTGGGCACCTCATATCTCATGCATTTCCTGTGCCGTCACTCTTAGGGGTTGGATTAAAGGTACCCGTAAATCTATGCCATTTGCCATACCAATGATTTGGAGAGAGCCCAAGGATCACCTAACGGATTGCTATTTTTGTATGAACGTTTCAGGATTCTCTGCCAAAAATAAACATAAAATTCAATACCCAAATCTTGCATCTGCCATGAGACCAGTACTACATGACGATGATAATCCAATTCCAACTCCCCCAAAGTCATGGACACTGGATGAAGAGTCTGAAGTTGAACCAATGGAAATTGATGACACTAAAGATACAGACTTTCAGCAACCTGAATCAAATAAACCACGTATGATAACGCAGGTTATGCTGAATGATCTCGTGAGAGATTTGGACCTTCCGAAAAAGAAAGCGGAATTATTGGGCTCCAGGTTACGTGAATGGAATTTGCTGGCAAAAGATACAAGCATATCGGCGTTCCGCACTCGCCAAAAAGATCTGATGCAGTATTTCTCCTCGTCAGGTGGTTTATGTTACTGTAATAATGTAAATGGACTGCTGTTAGCTCTCGGTCATGAGCACAAATCTGAAGATTGGCGTTTATTTATTGACTCTTCGAAGCTAAGCCTCAAGGTTGTACTACTTCACAATGGAAATAAATACCCTATACCCTTCCATTCCTGTAGGGCACGCTGTCCACATGAAGGAATCTTACGAAAATATGAAACTCATCCTTCAGCAGATTAATTATGACCAGTGGGGATTTAAAAGTCGTCGCGCTTCTTCTGGGAATGCAGCTCGGTTATACGAAGTTCTGCTGCTTCCTTTGTGAATGGGACAGCAGAGCCAGAGATTCGCATTGTTTTGTAAAGGATTGGCCACTTCGTCAAAAATGTATCCCAGGACTGAAGAATGTGTCTCATGAACCCTTAGTTGACCCCAAGAAAATATACTTACCGCCACTTCACATCAAACTTGGCATCATGAAAAATTTTGTCAAAGCAATGAACAAGGAAGATGAGGCATTCAAATATTTGAAGAAAAAGTTTTCACGACTTAGCGATGCAAAGATAAAAGAAGGGATCTTTGTTGGTCCCCAAATCAGAGAGCTCATGAAAGATCAAAAGTTTGATGATGCCTTGAGAGGAAAACAAAAAGTGGCATGGGAGGCCATGAAGAATGTTGTCACAAATTTTTTAGGGAACATCAAAGCCTCTAACTATGAAAAAATAGTGCAGGACATGATTGAAGCATATAGGTTATTGGGATGTAATATGTCACTAAAAATCCATTTCTTGCACTCCCATTTAGATTTCTTCCCTGAAAACCTCGGGGACGTAAGCGATGAGCATGGAGAAAGGTTCCACAAGATATAGCTACTATGGAGAAACGCTACCAAGGGAGGTGGGATCCGGCAATGTTAGCTGATTACTGCTGGACATTGATGCGAGAAGCTCCTAATGAAAACTACAAGAGAAAATCAGTAACAAAGAAGTTTTAAGAAGAATATTTTAAATGCCAATCTGCCACTAATATAATTTTTATGAAGTATTTTTACTAACTTCTATACACTTTTTGAATAAATATTAAAATACAAATTTCTCAGTAACCTTGGGTGATAGAGAAATTCTACGGCTATATTCGGAATCAGCGGAAAACATCCTATAAGACCAACCTGTTCACGTCCAGAAACAAAAAAAAAGTTAAAATTTGTTCCCCAGTGATATAATCAGTGACTTCTCGGGGATTTTTTTTTTTTTTAGAATAGAATAGAATAACCTTTATTAATAATAATAAAACAAATACGTTTTTCCAATTTACAATGACATGAATAATTGTGAAGCTCGACTATTTATTTTATTTAATTTGGCCCTTAAGCTTTAGGCTTTACTGGGCTCTTATTAAAAATAAGCAGCTAGTTGTTATTAATAAATAATAATAATAAATAAGTAAATAAGTATTATTAATAGTTAAAACATGTATTACAATATTAAACAATATTAATGGACAATATTAAACAATATTAGTGGACATTAATCCTAGATTTTTGTTAGTATGCCATTATTAATCGGGATTTCAACTTGGTTTTAAGCAAATTTACATTCACAATATTTTTTATATCGGCATGCAAGTCATTCCATAGTTTCAATCCAATGAAAATGGGTAGTTTTTGGGATGAAGACAATCTAAATTGAGGTATAACAAGCTTTGATCTATTTCTGGTCTGATACGAGTGGATTTCTTGATGAGTTACAAAATATCTATTTACCCATTGCAAATTAATGATTTTGTTCTTACACTTGTAAATAAAAATAAAATGTGCCAGTTTGTTTATATCGTTGAGCTTTAGTAGGTTTAGCTCTTTAAATAATGCACTAGATAACCTTACTGCTCGTTTTTGGATGACAAAGATACCATTTAATGGGTTGTTAGCAGAGTTTCCCCAAACAAGGGTGCAGTATGTTATATAAGGAAGAACAAGAGTATGATAAAGAGTCAATAAAACTTGTTTAGGGACTACATTTCTAAGTTTAAACATTATAGCAACGCTCCTTGAAATCTTTTTCGCGATATAATTTACATGATCACTCCATTGCAAATTCTTATCTAGCATTACACCAAGAAATTTTTTACAGTACACTCCTTTATGGCGATTTCATTAACATTAAGTTCATCAAGATATACATTTCTTTTATTAGTAAAAACAATGAAATTTGTTTTACTGGTATTTAGGAAGAGTTCACTGGTGGTCAATCATTTCATTACACTGATGAATTCTGAAAGAAATATATTCTTAACTGTATGCGCCCAGGTGGTGTAGTGTTTAGCGTCGCTGACTACGAATCTATCGGCCCCGGGTTCGAGACCCGGTGACTGCAGCTGGCGCGCAGCAAAACCCAGCTGTTCATCATTCCACACAATAAAGAAAGTGGTTGGAGTGGAAAGCTTGATCTTCGTCAGAATGAACAATTCGGGCGGAAGCTAACCAAAGGTTATTAACATCTTTGCAAGAAAAAGAGACAGTTGTATCATCTGCACACATTATGAAGTTCACAGTATATCAGATGAACGTGGAAGGTCATTTACATATAATAAAAATAACAGTGGACCAAGAACTGAGCCCTGTGGCACACCATGTTTGACAAGCATCACCCACTTTAAAAAGGGGTGTTATACAACCAGTTTTTAGCAGTGATGGGAATATTCCTTTGGAAATACTTTGATTGATAATTTTAGCCAAAGTTACAGATATCTTATCTTTAACAAGTTTCAATATAGGTACAGGAATGTTATGAATGTTATTTTTTGTATTTTTTAATTTACCAATAATATTCTGGACCTCAGTAGAGGTAGCAGGAACAAAAGAAAATTAATTTAGTGGGCTGGGTGACATATTCTAGAGGTGAGTGATCATTATTTATTAATTGTAAGCGAAGCTTATCCGCTATTGAAGTAAAATGTGCATTTAAAGAGTCTGCACTAGCAGTATCATCAGTAATTTCTTTATTATCAACATTTAATTTCTCTATTGAATTTTTCTTAATTTGTTTTCCGAGAAGATTGTTTATGGTTGTCCAAGTGTTTTTCATGTCTCCTTTATGTTTGGAAAATTGATTGTTATAATAGTTATATTTTCATAGGCTGCCCGTACTGAAATTAGTTCTTCCGAGTCGCCACTAGGGGACCGTTCCAAAATTACGTAACGCTATTTTTGCTAAAACTTGACACCCCTCCCCTACCGGCGTGTGGGGTGGAGTGGGGATGCCATGTTTTTAGCGAAAATAGCGTTACCTAATTTTTGAACGGCCCCGCCTCATAATGTAGTTCTAATCCTTGCCTGTGTTATTTCGTTTTTACTGATTGTACTATACTGTAATAATTGTATATAAAAATTAAAATGAAATGAAAAAGTTTATTGGCAGACCATAGTCCATATGACAAATATTAATACTACAATGACAATTCACATACTAAGGATAGAAATATATACAATTAATGAGAAATAATACAGTAATGTCGAAGTTAAGTGGAGTTACAGACAAACGTTTTCATACAATGAATTCCATAGCGTAGAAGACATACGGCAGAACTGATGAATAGCTTGGATAATCGGGTTCATTGATTTTTTTAATTCTTTGCATTAGACTGTATTGAACGTGTCTTGTTACCTCCGAGAAGCTCGGGACATTGCGGGTTGCAAACATTTGCGAAGTTGAGAATCTCGGGGGTAATTTATGTAGGAGTCTAAAAGATCTGTTGTACAGCAAATTTAGGGTTCTGCCAGAACCTTTTTTATAATTCACCCAGAGTTGCTGTCCGTATATATTCCTGCAGAAAGTACGAAAGAGAATGTCTTTAGCTTCGCTTGTACAGAACCGGAAGGTCCTTATAGTCATATTCGCTTTAGCACAAAGGATTCGAGATTGTTTACTTATATCTGAGTCATCACTCAAGGAGCTGATGATAGTTTGACCCAAATACTTAAATTCTTATACTTCCTCAATTACTTCACCTCTCATTTTAAAACTAATATCAGCTGGCTGATTAGAGCTTTTAGGATGGAATTGCATAACCTTAGTTTTTGTAACATTAAAAAGAATATCATGTTTCTGCGAAATATAATTCGCAGACTTTTAGCAGCCGATCCAGACCTTTAACAGAGGGACTTATTAACACCATATCATCTGCATAAACAAAGTTATTTATCCTTGTGTTAGCTATACAACATCCCACTGTTGCTTCATTAAGTGAAGCAATTAATCCCTCAATATACACATTAAACAGCAGAGGAGAGAACAAGGAGCCTTGCCTCACCCCGCAAGAGGAACCAAAACATTCGGATAGTACATTGCCCCACCTAACCAGGGCCGGATTTAGGAGTGGGCAAAGTGGGCAGCTGCCCATGGGCCTCCACATCTTGGGGGCCTCCACATATTGACAAGCCATTACCAAAATAGAAAAAACCCGAAACTAGAAAAACACGATAGATGATCAACAAAAAAACACGCGCATCCAATACCACTGTAGTACATAAACTTTTACCAATTACTATTTGTTGTGTACTGATTATTATTTTGTTTTTATTACTCTTTTAGGCCTACTCTCACTATAATGGAATACCCGAGTAACCCGAGGCTTTCATTTTTTGCAGAAATGAGTGGAATGGACAGACACAAGAGTGCACGATGTTTTGAAAGTGTATGTATGTTAATTATATTATGAATCTTATGGATGACTTCAATTATGTCTTCCCCTAAGATAGGGGGGCCTCCACATGGAGGCTGCCCAGGGCCTCCACACGTCTAAATCCGGCTCTGCACCTAACAGTAAAAGATTGGTGGGAATACCAAAATTTCAATAAATTTAATATAGACATGGAAACTTTCCTGTCCTCTAGTTTTTTAAACAAAATATTGTGGTTCACTCTATCATATGCCTTATTATATCTGGGAAACAGCTATAAATGGTTGAATTAATAGAGTGAGAATGAAAATTTATTTAAATGAAATAAAAGTCAGCTAAAGCTTTCGATAATAATAATAATACATGAACAAAATATAGTTGTTTTTTAGTACCAGAACCAAGTGTGACGTCATAAATGCCGTCATAGTTACCAATTTCATCGGAACGACGTCATGAGGGCTGTCATTAGTATCATAGTTGCCAATTTCTTCTGAACGAGACGTTTTGTTTTTTTTATAGATTCTTTTTCGTTAGTTTACGAGTCCCATCGTAATTGAAGCACCTTAAACAAAGAAACAAAATAAACAAATTAGCTTAAACATTTCACCCATTTTAACATATAAAAGGTTATAAGAGATAATTCTCTTCAAAAAGCATGAAAGTTAACACTGATCTCTAGACTACGAGTGTTTATAATTTCAATTTACAATAAAACAATTTAAAAATTAAAAATATTTATTAAAAGTATAAAATTCTGTAAAAACTAAAAGATTTTTGAAATATCTTATAAAATTTTAATTATCATTAAAAATTTTATAAAATTGAAAATCATTATGTATAACTAAATTAATTTTTATAATATTTAAATGAATTCTGAAGTTTATTGATTAGCATCTACTAATAAATGGGATAGTTTCGTAGTTTATAAATTAGCTTTCGCTCAAGTTATTTTGTAATTATTACAAAGACTTGTAAGCCGAATGTGTCATTATTACCCTTGTCGCTTGTGATTTTGTACCAAACTACAGTATTTTTTACCTTAAAGTTCGGAGCTCTCCAACACCTGTATTTTTTATTAATTTGACCAATATTTTATTTTCCTCTCTCTCTCTCTCTCTCTCTCGCTATATATATATATATATATATATATATATATATATATATATAATAAGAGAGCTGTCCGTCTGTCTGTCCGTCACACTTTCAGAAATTGAGAAAAAAATTCAGAAATTGTAAAAAAAATTCAGAAATTGTATTACGGGCGGAAATGTGAAGCTCAAGATTTTCATGACTGTGTTCTTTTCTGTAGTTTAGCAATGGGGGAAGGGTGGGGGTGGGGGTAATCGGGGATGGGTGGGGTAATGGGGAGGGTGGGGGTAATGGGGGGAGGGGGTTAGCCCCCAAGTTGTATGAATGGGGGTGAGGAGGTTTTGGGAGATACCAGATTCAGAAATGTTGACACAATGTGAAGCTCAAAATTTTCACGGCTGGGTTCTTTTTTTGTAGTTTAGCCTGTCTAACCGTCAGCGAAGTGGCGGGAACTGTACTAGTTGTAATAATAATAAGGGCGGACATCGCATGCCTCACAGAAACTCATCTTAAAGTTTGCCAAGGAAATTGTGAAACTGCGAACATTGTATTGATAAGAAAGAGATAAATATAGAGGGCTTCAACTTACTAAGATCGGATAGAACGACGAGACGTAAAGGTGGCTGTGCTATATATGTACAGGAAGGTCATATGACAGAGACGATAATAAGTAAATCAAACAGCTATGTAGAACTCCTAGCAGTGAAAATAGAAAAACTAAACGTGATAGTAATAGCCATCTATAGACCTCCAAGCACCCCACCCGAAAAATTCTCGGAGGCCATTGATGACATCAGAAAGCTAATAAAGGCCAGAAACCCTCCATCCCCAAATATAATGATCTGCGGAGACTTTAACTTCCCATTTATAAAATACAAAAAGGTGGATAGGAATATATATATTCACCAGGACAAGGGGGTCACAGGAGAAGACCAGGAGCGAGCAAAAATATTGATGGCTCCCACAAATGAGTTTATGCTGACACAGGAGATAACAGAAAATACCAGAAAAAATAACTGCCTGGATCTGGTATTCACGAATAACACGAACTTGCTTGCTGATATAAAAATAACCCCAACCATTATCTCAGACCACATCTTAATCGAGATATCAACAAATATGACGACAGCATTAAAAGACAATACACATATTGAGGAAAGAAGTAAATTCGGGGCCTTTAACTTAAACTTCAAGACTATAAATTGGGAAGCAATCAGATCGCACATGACCCAAATAGAATGGAGAACAATTTTCGAGAATAAAACAACTGAAGAAATGCTAACAACCTTGGAAGAAAAAACGCTGAGAATTTTAGAAAAATATGCTCCAAAATCACAGCCAAAAGGAAAGAGGAGCTGGCTAGAGAGGCAAAAGAGAAAACTTTTCCGCAAAAGAAAGGGAGTGGAGGCGAAGTTAGGCAACTGCTGAGATAATGACAGGAAAGCAATAAAAGAAAAACTGGAGGGTATCGACAGGGAAATACAAGCCCTGATTAAGGACCATACAGAGAGGGAAGAGGAAAAGGCGGTAGAAGCAATAAAGGAAAATCCAAAATACTTCTATAGCTATGCAAAAAGGAAAACAAAAACGTGCGCCACTATTGGGCCCTTAAGGACGAGAAATAATGAACTAACCGACGATCCAAAAGAAATATCTGATACATTGAAAGCTCAATATGAATCAGTTTTCAGTACCCCAAAAAGTGACAAAGCGATACCTGACATAAATGCATTCTTTGAAGAGGAATTGCAAGGAGAGTATATAACAGACTTTGATTTTATACCAGAAGATGTAGCGAGAGCTATAGGACAAATGAAACCACATTCAGCTGCAGATCCGGACAATTGGAACGCATTATTGATTAAAAACTGTAAAAATGAAATAACTACACCTATATACTGGATATAGAGAAGATCCCTAGACAAGGGAAACACCGAGCATCTTGAAAAGAGCAAACATTGTCCCTTTATATAAAGGAGGGGACAGATCTCAAGCAAAGAACTATAGACCAGTGTCAGTGACGTCCCACCTCACCAAAGTATTTGAAAGAATAGTTAGAGAGAAAATTTATGACTTCCTGGAGACACGGGAAAGATTCAACGAAAATCAGCATGGATTCCGATCAGGTAGATCATGCCTATCACAACTAATATAACACTACAACAATATCCTAGATGCATTGGAAGGCAATGACAACTACGCTGTTATATACACAGATTTTGCTAAAGCTTTCGACAAATGTTACCATGGTATAATAGCACATAAAATTAAATATATGGGAATAACAGGCAAAGTGGGAAAATGGATTTACAACTTCCTCAGAGAACGTCTGCAGGTCGTCAAAATTCAAGGTATATCATCATCAAAATCGGAAGTACGCAGCTCAGTACCACAAGGGACAGTACTGGCCCCACTCCTGTTCATTATCATGCTAAAAGACATAGACAGCGGAGTAAACAGCAACAGTATAGTAACATCCTTTGCAGACGATACAAAAATCAGCAGAAAAATCAGCGATATACATGACGTGGAGGCCTTGCAGAGGGACACGAACAAAATATACAAATTGTCGAACAGGTACTAAGAACGTTCAAGAGAAGGGACAGGACAGTAATGATTCCCCTGCTAAAAACACTGATTATACCGAAACTTGAATACTGCTCAGTTTTGACGTCTCCATATAAAAAGGAAGAAACTAATAAACTAGAAGAAACGCAAAGGCATTTCACAGCCGAGATTGATGGCTGCAAAGAACTCAACTACTGGGAAAGACTACGTAAACTAAATCTGTACTCCCTGGAAAAAAGACGAGAGAGGTACACCATAATCTACATATGGAAAATGATCGAAAAACTGGTACCAAACCTAAAACTAAACCCAATTACCATTCAAACAACACTGGAAAATAGAAAAGGCAGAATGTGTAGTGTTCCCAAATTAAAGGCCCGACAAGGGACCTCCTCAACTCTGAAGGAAAATAGCTTGGTTGTCAGGGGGCCAAGATTTTTCAACCAGCTTCCAAAGGACTTCAGAAACGTAACGGGAGTCAAAGTTGAAGTCTTCAAGAGAAGACTGGATGCCTGGCTCAGGACGGTACCAGATGAGCCGGGCGTGCCTGGCTATGTACGGTGGAGAGCACAAGAAAGCAACTCGCTCCTTCACCAAGTCAGACCTAGAGGCGAGGCCACCAGCTTGACCTCCGTGTAAAGAGAGACCAACGCACGAAACAACATAAGGTTCATAAGGTAAGGTATATATATATATAAAATTTTCGTCAGCTGTATTAAATGTGTTGTAAAAAATCATGGATATATTTCGGTACTAAAATTGCTTTATAAGTTTTTGTTTGGTGCGAAGCTGAATGCAGTATATAATCATACTTATTAGTTAGTCTATAGTATAATTCTTAATTTGGGCTTTCTTAATAAAAGCTTGATCATTTTATGTAAGAAACATAAGATATTATTGTACAGCACAAAGATACTCCTTGATGCAGCAGTTGTCTATTAAAATAACATGCCAAACGTACAATTCTTACAATAATTTAAAAAAAATAATGCCTCTTCCTTTCCTTGTATTAGAAACCATTATATATGTTTGGGTGTTCGAGAAGTATGTACACAATAGGAATCATATTAATTACAGTAAATTAACGTGCTTTGAACTGACTTGGGAATATTTTAAACATTTATGATGAGGTTTCATAAATAATGAGAATGAGAAAGAAAATCTATTGGCAGATCATTCATAGTCCATATTATGATAATTAATAGAAGCTAGCTAAAAGGACAAAAATAGAAAATGTATTTCCTTTTGGGATATGTATAATATTATATGTATGTGCGTGTGTGTGTGTGTGTGTGCGCGCGTGTGTGTTCACTGCTACTACTGTATAGAACATCAGTGAGTGTCACTGATAGTTGTTTGGCAGAGTTAGCAGACGATTTTGCTCTTGACTCGAATCTGCGAGACGCCTAAGCTTAGTAGGGAAGTGTTGTGTGTTAGCTGATAATTAGTTTAATATTAGTGAATAAACAAGTGACAACTGAACTTTTAAAGAATGTTTAGTTTTATTTAAACTTCCTAATCTGTGATAATATTAAAGATATAATTAAAATTACTATCGCTTTTGGAATATCAACATTACTGAAATAAGGGTATAACGAATTTTGCTTTGTTTTGCAAGTGAAGAATACTATCATACTGACAAACATAATATATTTTTTTTTAAACATCTAAATAAGGAAAGTGATGTAATCTACAAATGTAGATTTTAGGTTCAGTTTTAAGGTTTAAATTTTATAAGGACTCAATCTCCCAAGTCATAATTATTACTGGTGGGTTGTCTGCTTTTTTTATTTTATTTTTTTTTGAACAGATAGCAACAGATCTCGCGACCTTGGTATAATTTGTAACACAATAGAATACACTTCTTTTTTTCGTTTAGGTTAAGTCAGGTTGACTTTGGTTAGATTAGGGATAATCTATTTCATTTTTCTCATGTAGGGCCTAGGTAATAAACATTTTATAATAACTATGGTTTGTTATTAAGTTTTAATAATAATTTTTAAGTTACCGAGTGTAGGAAAAATGCCTATCGAAAAGCGTTTCATTGAAAATACTGGTGCAGTTGCTCATTCAATTAATTATTAAGTTTGTCTCAAACATTAGGTGCGTCTGACTTAAAAACCACAACTTCTTAAATGTTAGGCCTATGTCGCAACAACATATTATTTTAAAAAGTGAAGGACTAATATTTAGTTTCCGGAGACCAGATTACACTAGATTAGGTAATCGTTTTTAGAGTGGTTAGTCATTTTCCACGTGATCAATTTCGGCCAATCACAATCTTTGTAACAAATTTTGAATTTGTTAATAACACTGGTCTACGCGACAATATACCAATCGTCAAGGGCGTACAGTTGACCTAACCGGGCATTCAATACTTTAAGGAGGCAGATAACGGAAAAGTACCTTCAATATTTACCAAATGAAGCGTCCATTATCGAGTGATATACGGGACGTTTTTACCACACTGATGAATATTGAGTTATGGATCCCTGACTGGCCGAAAGTTGGTCACGTTAAAAATAACTAACCACCCTAAAACGATCATCTAATTTAGTGTAACCTAACCCGGACGTAAGAATCACCCTGATTGGTCCGATGGATGAAATGGGTGGATCACCAAAATCGGGTAGTCCCGAAACTCGGTATTAGCTACCACACTTTAATAATGTTGTTATCTACAGTAAGAACGTTATCAAGAGATTAAAGTACTGAACGATACCGTGATCAAATTAAGTAGGATTGCCAGGTTTTAAATATCGAAATATAGGAAGCTTCGGGTTGGACAGTGAAAATTTAGTTATCGCTCATCTTGTCCACACCTGTCTACGCTTGTCTACACTTAAATGTTTGCGCTTTTTCATCTAAAAAATGTTACTACTGTTAACGTGTAATAGTTTTTTCTCATAAAAGTAGTTAAAATTTAGTTATCTAGAGTTCACTTTATATTACGTTCAGTATACGCTTCATAAGTGACACTGTCCGAGCACAAACAATACGGGACGCTTGGCACTCTTGCTACATTCGAGATCACATGGAGACTGATGATAGGCACTTGATCCCAATTAACAAGATTGTACCAGTGGTAAGCGGGATAACGACATCTATCGATTTGACACGAAATTGATAAGTTATTGTGGGTTAGATTAAGTTAGGTTATAGTAGGTTAAAATAGCATAAGTTAGATTGGTTGTTAGGTTTTTAGAGTTATTGGTATGGCCCACACAACAGCGACGACAATGGGAATGCCCCGTCAATAGTGAGGTATAGTAATTTGGAATGTTTTAAATTTAATAGTGCGTGACACACACACACACACAAATATATATATATATATATATATATATATATATATATATATATATCGGTTAACCTTGGTTTAGCTTCCGCCCGAATTGTTCATTCTGACGAAGTTAAGCTTGTCACTCCACCTTACACCTAGTTTAACGTGCAATCCGAACCATGCCCTACCAGCAGATCGGAGTCTTAACCACTAGGCTACCCAGGGTACCCATTTATCTACCAACCATTTCCTTTTTATTGTGTAGAAGGATGAACAGCTGGGTTTTGCTGCGCGCCGCATGCCTTCACCGGGTCGCAATCTTGGGGCTGATGGATTCGTAGCGACGCTAACACCACTGAGGCGCATTATATATATATCCCTCGTAGTGTCTATTTATTTTTGTCAACTCTCTCTCTCTCTCTCTCTCTCTTCTCACTATCTGTACCAGGCATGGGGACGAGACCGAGGACATAGGGGCCATTAAAAAACCACGTGGTCCGTAAAGTGGAGGAGGGGGGTCATTATTTACTCACCAACGGTTCAAATGGGGAGGGGGGGTTTTGACGTTTAACCAAGTGGCCATTATTAAGCATTAAAATATCCTGTTTATAATCTTGTTTATGATATCATATATATATATATATATATATATATATATATATATATATAATATATATATATATATATTTCATAAACGCCAGATAATTCCAGAAGACTCGAATCTTTATAAATACAAATTTGGTGTACCTTTATTTTGGAAAATTCTAGAAAATTCGAATCTTTAACGTTCATGAAACACAAATTCGCCATACTTTTAATTTGTGCAAAAAACTTCACTTTTCTGCGTGAAGGTCAAAATATGATGATAAAAACCCACTCTAATAGACGGAGTTTATTTCCACAACAGTTTCGATGCCCACTGGCATCCTCTTCGGGTGGGTTTTTATTATCATCTTTTAATTTGATTATTTTTAATTATTTCCACAACAGTTTCGATGTCCACTGGTATCCTCTTCGGGTGGGTTTTTATTATCATCTTTTAATTTGATTATTTTTAATTTACTTCATTTTAATTTGCATTTTAATTTACATAAGATTAAGAAGGGGTGGAGGGGGTGATATCAGAAGACCACGTGGTTTTGGAGGGGGGTTTAAGTCATTGGCCACAAATGACCACCACGGGGGGGGGGGGGGGGGGGGGGGGGGAGGGACGGGTTTGAAAACCACCCAAAAAGGACCACGTGGTTTTTGAATGACCCCATACATTTTTCAAAGGCCGAGGCCTTTTTAGGGGAGGCCTCACGAGGCCTTAAGATTGTTAGGCTGAAGGTATTTGCACCCAGAGGTGTGATATTCGGATGCAAATAACGAATGCTGTATTTGGCTATTTTGCACCTCTGGGTGCAGATACTCGCTTCGAATATTGATGATCACAACACCGACACGCTGTGTTTACACTTGCCGGGTCACACAGTCAGACACAGTTGCCAAAACAAGATTTCCTGGACACCATACATTAGAGTCCAGTGATTCCCAACGTGGGGCAATTTGAATATTTTGGGGGGCAATATGAAAATTCTACAATAAAATGAAATTTATACATAATAATTTTTATAAGTAAATATATTTTAAAATTTCAATAACAGTAAGTGACTTACTACAGAAAAAAAGAAACCGACTGGATATCACAAAACGAGGAGACTTAAGACTGAAGCTAACTAAGTTAGTGCCTGAAATCAAAACCATTTGTAGTAAACATCAAGCTCAAGGATCTCACTAACTTGAGATTATCAAACTTTGAATTTGCTGTATTTTTACCTAATATTGTGAATTTAAAGTGGTATTATTGATTAAATTACTTTTTTGTGAATTTAAAATTGCAACTTTTCAACTGAAGTTTTATTTCAAGGAAATAATATAGTTAGCTTCAATCTCAAGTTTCTTGACTCATATTTAATGTAACTCATATTGAATGTACTCATATTATTGAAATTTAAAATTATAACTTTTCAACTGAGAAATTTTATTTCAAGGTAATAATTTAGTTAGCTTCAACCTCAAGTTTATTTACTCATATTGAATGTACGGTGACTCATATTAAATGTACTCATATTATTGTACATTTTAAATAATACCTTTTCAACACCAAATTTGTTTTTATATTAATGGGGGGCATCAAATTTTTTGAGGTGTCGAGGTGGGGCATGGCGCAAAAAAGGTTGGGAACCACTGCATTAGCCTAATAACTTTTTATTTCTTATTTCATGCAGTTCTTATTTCTCATTTTAATATACACGCAATATTTCAAGTATTTATGATAATATGGAAAGTCATGATATGAATATAATCTAGCAAAATATTTCAAGATTGTATTAACTCACTGAGTGTTGATCGTATAATTTCTGAATGGCTACAATTATTAGCGACTCCAGCGAGCATCGCAAACAGAGCTACATTTGGAGATGCCTTATTTTTTTTTAAAGTTTTGCATTTTTATGTATCTTGACAATAAGAGAGTGTGATCTTAAAATCTACCAAAGATCATTAATGTAATTGTAGCTTGTACTGTATGTGAAAGATGTTTCTGATGTACGGTAGGCCTATAGGTATGAAGTTTATATCATGCCATTACTATATAATTATATATACGATAATAATATAATAACGATAATATTAAAAATATATTTGCACCTGATATTTCAACATGGTATATATGTAATTTGATTCAAGAGTACAGGGTGAGGCAGAAGTAACCGGGCAGCTTTTTGATGTTTCAGCTTTGGAAGTTTCTAGCGATAATTGCATCGATTACGTAACACCCGATAGCCTAGGCTAAACGGGTAGCCTAGCTAGGCTAACCGTTTAATTCAGTTTGTCGCAGCTGGTGGTTGTGAACACATCTTATTTCGGTCAATTTTGAAAGCCCCAATTATGGCAAAGGCGAGCAACCAACGCTTTACAATGGAAGAACGTGTCTTCATTGTAAAAAAATTTTACCGAACGGACAACAAGAGCGAGACATGCCGCCAATTTAAAGAAAGATTTAATCATTCAATAAAAAGAGACACGGTAGCCAGCCTCATTCAACGCTTTGAATCAACAGGTTCATGTGAAGATCTTCCAAGACCAGGATGACCAAGGTCTGTCTGTACCGACGAAAACAAGCAGATTGTTGAAGTTGCTTTCGCTCGTAGTCCACGGAAGTCCACCAGACGAGCTGAGCAAGAACTTGGCATCTCACAAAGATCAATTATAAGAATGCTACACGATGCCCACTTGAGGCCATATCGTCCACTTGCTCCATGCACTGAACGAAGATGATCATGACCGTCGCGTGGAGTTTTGTGAGATCTTTCGATAACTCTGTGCAATGGACGCCACCTTTCCTGAAAAGATCATCTGGAGTGATGAAGCATCATTTAAATTAAATGGCCACGTCAACCGACCTAATTCTGTCTACTGGGCAAGTGAAAATCCTCACCTAATCCTCGAGAAGGAAGTCAACACATCGGTGTCACGGTTTGGATTGGGATCTGTGCTTCTGGTCTGGTCGGTCCGTTCTTTTTTGAAAAAACTGTGACAGGCGCCAACTACGTGGCGATGTTCAACAATAATTTCCTTCCAAAAGTGGCAACCTGGCCACACATTCGTGAGATGTGGTTCCAACAAGACGGAGCACCACCCCATTACAGCCACGCTGCGCGCGATTGGCTCGATGAGCACTTCCCTCAGAGATGGGTTGGACGCCGTGGTCCCATAGATTATCCTCCTCGATCTCTTGACCTTACACCTCCAGACTTTTTTTTGGGGTGTGCTGAAGGAATTCAGTCTATGCTGAAAAACCAAGGACCATTCAGCAGCTCACTACGAGAATTGTGAATTCTGCGCAGAAATCAACGAAGATTTGTGTCGAAGTGTGTGCTATTCTGTGGTAGACAGATTTTCTAAATGCATTGAAGAACGTGGTCAGCATTTCGAACACTTGCTCTAATCATGCTTTATATTGTTCTAGTATCATGTACATTGTAATTTCTTAATTTGTGACAATTTCAATAACATTTACTTTGGAATAAGTGCTTATTGACTGCCCGGTTACTTCTGCCTCACCCTTTATATTTACACCTGATATTATCCATTATCAAACATTTTTAAAGTTATATGTATAATACTTTATATTATTGAAGCAAGTGAAAAAGACCGAAAAAATTATTTGCAAACAATATAACAATTTACATTTCAATTATAATGCCGATATTAGCAAAATTATTGTTTGCATCCGATATTATATATTCATTTCAAATCATATTATTTAGAAGTTTATATGTTACAATTTACGACGAGGCGAAAAACAAAATTATCGACGCTAGTAGCTAGTTATCAGTATACCAGGTGGTATTCTTCTCTAGTTTGGCCTATTTTTTGTTATAGAAATAGAAACAGTTCGATAGTTTATATACATAAATAACACAAACACATTATATGAGCTCAGTTCAACTGATGACCAACTGATAGATTGCTTTCCCACACTAGTTATGCTACATTAAGTCAATTGGTCTACTGCTGACTGACTGAATAATATTTATATACCGTGACATATATAATATTTATGTACCTAACGTCACAGTGACCTGTCACTAATTCGTTGGTCATCTAACTGAATAGTATTTATCAAAGACTGCCGCCTGACTAGTCACCTGTCTGAATAATATTTATCAAAGTCTGCCGCCACATACGGTCACCTGTCAGGTCATGGTCCTCATATATATATATGAATGCGCCTCGGTGGTGTAGTGGTTAGCGTCTCTGACTACGAATCCATCGGCCCCGGATCGACACCCGGTGACGGCAGGCGGCGCGCAGCAAAACTCAGTTGTTCATCTTTCCACACAATAAAAAAAATTGGTTGGTAGATAAATAGGTAGCCTAGTGGTTAAAACGATGGGCTGCTAGTGGGGCGTGGTTCGGATTCCACGTTAAACATAGGTCTAAGGTGGAGTGACAAGCTTGACCTTCGTCAGAATGAACAATTCGGGCGGAAGCAAAACTAACCAAGGATATATATATATATATATATATATATATGTGAAAAATATTTCACGAAAGTAACACGTGAAAAATATTTATGATGAATAAAACCACGAAGGAAAGGGAAAGAATGGTGCTCAAGCGCTTTCGTCTACTGACATCCTCAGGAGTGTTCCTCAGGATGTCATTAGATGATTAGACGAAAGCGCTTGAGCACCATTCTGTGTTTCCTTTCCTTCGTCAAGCAAATAGGAATCAAAGTACTACCGAGGCTTTCGTACGTGGTTCTTCACCATTGAAAGCAACAATATATATATAATTATTTACATTTCCAAACTGTCAAAGTTTAGAACATTTCCACAAATAACCATCATTCGTCAGTACCTATTCTGCGTATTTGACGCTCGAACTTCGTTGGAGCATTTTGCTGATGCTCTAATGGAAACGATCCAATAATCACGTTGATTCTTTGACTCAGTCAAAGTCACCAATAATGAACAGTTCAAATTCAATGACTAGTAAAGCCAGGTCATTCAGTCGGTCTTGAGTTAAGTAAGATCGCGGGTAGTTTTCGACGCGTTTCAGGTATGAAAAGTATCGTTCCACAGTACAGTTTGTTGCCAGAGTACGGAGGAACATTCGTAGAACAATGTCCACGTTTGAGTAGACAGCGTGCAGCTGCTTATCTCTGAGCTTGCAGAGTCGAAGCATTGGCTTCTTCTTGTCTTGAATATCAAGTGCGCTGGAAGGTGGACACATACAGTGTATATCGGCGAGTGCCTCTTGAGGATAATCTGAGTAACTGCTACATAGGTTGATTACTAGCTTCTTTACCTTTGCTGGGTCAAGACTCGTGATGTTTTCGATGAAATCGAATTTATCACGTACCACGTGATACGCTTCGGCTCTAGGACGTAGCTCAGAACTCAGTCTATCCAAAATGGGGAGAATGTGTTCGCTCTAAATTTGTCGCGTGAGGTGAATTCTGTATCTACCTATGGAGTGTGTCGCAGCGTTTATTACATTTTTCTTCGGGGTTTTTTTTGGCGATTCGATTTGCCACCCTCCAAAATGTGCCGTCCAAGGCCCAGGTTCCTTTGGCCTATACGTAAATCCGGCTCTGGACTTAACCCCTTTGGATTTTTATCTATGGGGTATGTTAAAACACTTGTGTATCGTGACAAACCCAGGGATCTGGCAGACTTCCGTCGAAGAATCAGAGTAGTTATTGAATCCATTCCACAGGAGCATTTTGTTAATGTTCTAATGGAGTTCGAGCGTCGAATACGCAGTGTAGTGACGAATGATGGTTATTATTTGGAAGTGTTCTAAACTTGGACAGGTTGGAAATGTAAAAATTGTGTGTGTGCATATGTATACACATACATATATACACTGTGTATATATGTGTATATATATACACAGGAACGGCATATCAGTATATGTACAGGTTCATTTCGCATTTAACTTCTGTACGAATATGGTACTTCTTTAAGATCATGATGAGTTAAAAATTATGAATTGTCCAATCAGGGACCACGTTTCACTTCTTCCACAGAGTGACCAATCAGGGGCAGGAAAACATTTTAACACCTACAGTCCAATACTATTTCGTTAAGAATATATATACTCGTATATAGTTCTAGGGTGATTCAACTCTTTTGGCCAAAGTGGTATATACCATACTTAATTTTCTGGTACTTTCTTTTAGTGAATATTGCAAATAAAGAAGCCTCGTACATATAAATTTAATTCCATTTAAAACTCTTTGAGAGTGACGTGAGTCAAGTCAAAAGAAAAAAATTAGATAAATTCTAAAGTGATGCAACTCTTTAGGCCAAGGCCAGGCTTTGCTTAAAAGTGTTGCATCACCCTAGAACTTTTTAAGTTTAATTAATAAAGTCAAATGAAGCCTGCATGCTGCATGCTGCTTCTGAGTAATCATGTGCCAGTGATTTATTGAATTTCATACCACTTTGCAGTGGCTCCCACGTAGCTAGCACATTGAGGGGGCAAAACGTTCATTGAGAAAATTTTACACGAGTAACGTAGTATGATATTTTCATATTAATATTCAGATGTGATTAACAGGGCCGGATTAAGCATTGTTAGGGCCGGGGGCAATGAATATTTTCGGGCCGGTGTCACTAGAAAAACACAATTCTTTACCCGATACATCATACATGAGTGATGTGATCAGCTGACTGGGATCAATCAACAGAAAACGAAACAAAAACAAAGATGTGATTACAGAAAATGTATACTTTGTTCACATAAATGGGATACTAAACTAGGTTTTGTAGAAGCGGAATCTAGAATTTTTTTTTTTTCCTCACGGTCGACCAATTATTTCAACGGTAGATTATAGCGTTTACATAGTTTCTTGGGGCTGGGGGCAAATGCCCCCTTTGCCCCCATTATAATCCGCTACTGGTGATTAAGCATAACTTTGATGCTCTGAAAACATTGTGAATAGAGGCTGAAGTAAGGGGGTGAGGTAAGCTAATATATCTTTTTATGGGAGCTATATGCTGCACATATTAGTGATGTGCTTATAAAAATTAGGAAGTGCTCAGTTAAAAAAAAAATCATTCATTCTTTTTTTTATTTATGTGAACTTGTGACTTAAGAAGGGTGACAAAAAATATTAGGGGTGCAGGAGCCCCCCTGTTCCCCCTCCTGAGTCGCCCCTGCCACTCTAATTTAAATGTACTTACTAAGAAACTGCAAAAATTGATAAAGCTTGACATATTATAACTAAAATAGCAAATAAGAAATAGATAAAATCTTTCTGAGGAAGTTCACGAATCTTTGTTATCAGTAAATCAAAATACATCAATGATGTTATATGTAATATCTGTTAATATTTCTCGTATTCCAAAAAATTTTAAGGGGTTTCAACTCTTTTTGGTCATAGCTTTACGTACAGACAGGGACGTAGCCAGGAATGTTCCAAGGGGGGGGGAGCGAACTTGAGCTACGTTCGTCAGGTTCCGTGGTGAATCGGGCGAGCCCATACAGTTAGGGGGTCTGGGGAAGAGCTGGAAGCTCCCTCAGCGGGGTCCGTGGCGGAGCCCCGTAAGCCAGCGCATTTTAAGTTTATTTTCTGTAAAAACTGTGAAAATGTCAGTGCAACTGCCATTTTTGAACAGCCACTATGTAGCCATCCACATGAAATATGGACCCTTTTCAACAAAAGTTTGGATAGGACAGTCACATTGGTGCAATCTAAGCTATATTAATTCAGAGCTGGGCACTTGCGGCATATTGCGGTACTGCGGTACTGCTGCACTACCAAACCGGTACCAAACCGGTACGCGGAAATTTGAATGCGGTAGCGGTACTGCGGTACTTTCAGCGATCCTTTGCGGTACTGCGTTATGGGGGCCCGGGTGGTAGTGCGGTGGTACCGCAAGTACCGCAGTACCGCAAAATATGCCGCAAATGCCCAGCTCTGTAATAATATTATGATGTAATTACTTGTATGTTCTGAAATTTGAAATCAGGTATTGATCCTATAGTTTTCATATTTAACAAAGAAAGCAACTATTTTATTCACACATTTATTGATTTCATGCATACAATTATTTAGTGTATACACGTTTAACAGTATAACATATCTATAAATAACGAAATCATTAGAAGAGATCCAAATGAAACTCTCACGTATAAGGCAAGTTTAGTTTCTCCGCACTTCATATTTCAGTAGTTCAGTACAATACGTGTTTAAACACGTCCAAGCGTATTTGGACGTGTTTTAAAAAACGACACAAAATATCGCTTAAATAACATCTATATTATAATGGAGGTAAGTGCGATATATATATGTAACCAAAAAAAAACTATAGAAAAGAACGCAATCATGAAAATCTTAAGCTTCACATTTGAGCTCATTGTATCAAGATTTGTGAAGCGTTAGATTTTCATGGCTGCGTTCTTTTCTATAGTTTTATTGACCAAATAATTGAACCGACAGTAATTGGGAAGGCAGCCATGGAAATCTTGAGCTTCACATTGTGTCAAGAAGATTTGTGAAGCTTATGATTTTCATGACTATAGTTTTATTGACAAAATAATTGAACCCCCAGTAATTGGAGGCTCCCCAGTTACTGTCAGTTCAATTATTTGGTTAATAAAACTATAGAAAAGAACGCAATCATGAAAATCTTAAGCTTCACATTTGAGCTCATTGTATCAAGATTTGTGAAGCTTTAGATTTTCATGCTGCGTTCTTTTCTATAGTTTTATTGACCAAATAATTGAACCGACAGTAATTGGGGCGCCGCAGGCACCCCAATTACTGGAGGCCCAAGGTGAAGGGATAGGAATGATGTTCAAAAAATACGCCGTAGGCCCACACTTCGATTCGGTTTGGGCCGAATGCCCAAGTACCGCAGATCTAGCGAAATCTGGGCGTAGCGCCGATCTTTTGCTGAAAGTCCTGACAGAAGAAATGAAAAGGGAGTATTTGTTGCAATTATGTCTACAAGGAGATTTCTTCAGTAATGAAGTAAAGATAAGTTTATGATGAAGTGTTCTTTTTTATATTTTATAACAGGAAATAATACCTTGAGGTAAGAAAATTCATTTCCAGATTAAGTAATTGGCCGAGGACTCCAAGCCTTCCGCAGGAAATAGCAAAAACCGCCCGTAGGGCGGTATTTTTGCTAGTATATATAATTTTATATATATATATTGTTACTTTTTTGGCCCCGATACACCACCCTGTATATATATATATATACAGGGTGGTGTATCGGGGCCAAAAAGTAACATATATATATATGTACTTTTTTGGCCCCGATACACCACCCTGTGTATATATATATATATATATACTCCTTCCATTATATAGAGATACCAAATTGTTAAATGTTATAGTTTGGCAGCGAATCTTGGTTGTAATTACCGCAGATTTTTTCCTTTTTTCCTGGACTTTCCAAGGGGGGAGCGAGCGACCGCCTCCGTCCCCCCCACTTGGCTACGTCCCTGCGTACAGATCAGACATGGGGCTCAGGCCTGGCCTCGACCTTTGGTAGACTTTAAGACCACAATCTCTTATTGTCAAGATACATGAAAATGCAAAACTTAAAAAAAAATAAGGCTTATCCAAATGTAGCTCTGTTTCGATGCTCGCTAGAGTCGCTAATAATTGTAGCCATTCAGAAATTATACGATCAACACTCAATGAGTTTGTACAATCTTGAGATATTTTGCTAGATCGTATTCACATCATGACTTTCCATATTATCATAAATACTTGAAATATTGCGTGTATATTAAAATGAGAAATAAAAACTGCATGAAATGAGAAATAAAAAGTTATTAGGCTAATGTATGGTGTCCAGGAAATCTTGTTCTGGCAACTGTGTCTGACTGTGTGACCCGACACGCGACAAGTGTAAACACACAGCATGTCGGTGTTGTGGTGTGGCTGCGTGTGATAGATGACCGTGCTTAATGCTTAATAATTCCCTTTTATTAGGTAAGTGAAGTGAGCTGACTTTGTTTATAAATTTTGAGTAGAATCTTGCTTTTCCTTTTATGGATTTAAAAAAAAAAGAAGAGATACAGGCTAGTGTGAGGCTACGGTAGGTTACCTTTGGAAGAGCTTTAGGCCTAGGCTAGGCTAGATTGTTGAGCCTTCCCAAAGCATGGAGAAGCTTATTCGTAAAAGATTTCGAAGTGAGTATCTGCACCCAGAGGTGCAAAATAGCCAAATACCACATTCGTTATTTGCATCCGAATATCACACCTTTGGGTGCAAATACCTTCAGCCTAACAATCTTAAGGCCTCGGCTTTGAAAAATGTATGTCCTCGGCCTCGAGGCCTGAAGCCAGGCCTCGTCCCCATGCCTGGTACAGATACGTTTCTATAGTATGCTGTTTTAGGTATGATAGTACATCTAAGTCAGCTGTTCCAAACGTGGGCGAGATCGCCTCCCAGGGGACGTTTTTTAAATTAAAGGGGACGGTTAACACTAAAGGGCGGTAAGGGGGCGGTCAGGAAAATTGGGGACACTAGCGGTAAGAAAGCATTCACTGTTTCCAGAACATTCGTATTTGTATCAGATTTCCCTCATAAATGATTACGTGACACATTGTTGCTGCTTTGCTTGGAAATAGTTTTTTGAAACAGGAATAATATGTGTTGTACTGTAGTTGTGAAATGTTCCCACAAAAGTGGCAACATACACTTCCATGCAGCGTTGCCAGATGAGCTTTACCAAATCTCAGACATTAAATCTTAAAATTTCAGAATTTTTACCCAAATTTCTGGGATATATACTGTATATATATATATATATATATATATATATATATCGTAAGAAACGACGCTTGTATAGGAGATATTCCGCGCAAGACGAGAGAGAGAAAACGGAAGAATTACGGCATTTGGAAGAGTGAAGTCCATGGTGTAATGGTATCGCGTCTGACCGGCAATCGGAAGATCCCGGGTTCGATTCCCAGGTGGTTACTTCATTTTTTCATTTGTTCCGTTTTCTCTCTCTCGTCTTGCGCGGAATATCTCCTATACAAGCGTCGTTCTTTACGTTATTTATACTGCGTGTTCTTTGCAGTTGAATGTATATATATATATATATATATATAATCATGCGGGTTGCTTCTACAGAGCTTCAATTTAATATTTAGGAGAAATCCAATGACAAGGAGAAATGTAAATGCCATGAAAAGTCTTCTTTAATGCGCAACGTTTCGAGCAATACGCTCATCTTCAGGCTGTTTAATAACAATGTGAAATTAAAATCATATTGAAGAAAAACAAAACAGAAAATTTCTATAACCTATTCGTAAAGACAAATTTTAAAAGACTGAGAAAAGAGGGTTAAATTCTAAGTTATACAGATTTACATATAAAAATTAAGAAGTATTTTTAAATACATGTAGTAAATGTGAAATTAATACACTGGAAAAATTACCAATAGTACACTGGAACAATGGAGCTATCTACCTTACACTGCAGTATCCAAGGCTGACTAATTTGAGCAGAGGCAAAGAACGGGAAACAGGTAAAATTTTAAAAACTAAAGAAGCCTCGAGTATTCGTGAACACAGCATTAAATGCAAAATTGATGTCACTTTAGACAATTTTAAAATTCTTGGTTGTAATACTTGTCCCAACTCACTAAGAATTTTAGAATCCCTTTTCATTAAAGCATTGTCCCCTAGTCTGAATGTTGACTCATCGGCCGTCCCTCTCAATTTGCTATGATCCCTCCTCCTTCCCACAATTCCTTATAATCCCTCCTTCCCAATCGCCTCGCCATCCTTCGTGTTTCCCGTTCTTTGCCTGCTCAAATTAGTCAGCCTCGGATACTGCAGTGTAAGGTAGATAGCTCCATTGTTCCAGTGTACTATTGGTAATTTTTCCAGTGTATTAATTTCACATTTACTACATGTATTTAAAAATAACTTCTTAATTTTTATATGTAAATCTGTATAACTTAGAATTTAACCCTCTTTTCTCAGTTTTAAAATTTGTCTTTACGAATAGGTTATAGAAATTTTCTGTTTTGTTTTTCATTCATATTGATTTTAATTTCACATTGTTATTAAACAGCCTGAAGATGAGCGTATTGCTCGAAACGTTGCGCATTAAAGAAGACTTTTCATGGCATTTACATTTCCTTGTCATTGGATTTCTCCTAAATATTATATATATATATATATACAAATAAGTTATATGGATCTTTCCTGTTTCATTAACTGTTTCCGATTTTTATGAAAACAACGTGATATGTACAGTTTTTGACGCTAATTTCAAAATTATAAACCATTTCATCGAGAAATGGTTAGGTTAGGTTAAGTTAGGCTTATTAGCATTTGATGTTTTCTAGGACACTGTTTTTCTTTCGGTATTAAGTTATATTCTTGTAAAAAATTTACTGCATTTTCTTCTGTCTCAGTCTTCCTATATAATTCTATAAAATTAAATTTGTCAGTCATTGGAAAGTAAAAAGATGTTGAACTATAGTCTATGCTTGCAGCGGAAGAACGAAATAGATGCGCAACGCCACCGTTTAAAAAATAGCCTAGCCCATGCTTGCAGTGATTACACCGTTCTAGTGCTTTTTTTAGTATTCTATAATTTACTTTCATTTCGAAAAAACTTATTTTTAGACCTGACCTAACCTAACCTAACCTAAGTATTTCTCGATGAAATGGTTTATAATTTTGAAATCAGCGTGAAAAACTGTACATATCACGTTGTTTTCATGAAAATCGGAAACAGTTAATGAAACAGGAAAGACCCAAATATAGTCATTATATATGACTGTGTAAAATTTACTAAAAAAGTTTGAGGAGGAGGGGGACGTCAGCCAGCATTATTTCGTGAAAATGGGCGTTGTGCTGAAAAAGGTTGGGAACCACTGATTTAGGTGGTACTAACCCCCTCTCCTCCCCTTGTTGGAGATTAGGCTGGGGTCAGTGACGCGGCCATATCAGTAAATTTAAGCCACATATGTAAGGAATGTGGGCGAAATACTTAAAGTGACCTCCAAAGTCAATTAAGGAAGACTAAAATTGGATTGGACTAAGGATCTCCCAAGCAAATATATATTTTCACGACCTAAGTTGCTTAACTACCTATGTTTTGCTGGAGACTGTAGACACCAATCGACCAGGGAAGTACTCCGGGAGGAGGACATTAGGCAGGAGAAGGAGTGCTGGAACTCACTTTTCTCCTGTCACTGTCTTTTTCAGTTGATTTTTTTCTGTCTCATGTACCCTGTGAGCAGTCTAACATGCTCTCAAACACATAGTTCTCCCTCTATTCTTCACTACAAATACATGCACTTTACAAGTTTACACACTACACAATCATTTCAAGATTTGTAAAAAAGACCAGAATCTTGAACAGGTGCGTAGCCAGCCCTCTGGGCCTGGGATGGGGGTGGCCAAACTTAGAAAGATTTCCCCAAAATTCAAAGTTTTTCCCCAGTTGCTGGACCCAGGCAATGATGAGTTTCCCTTAACCATGTACAAGGGAGAGTTAGTTCCTTCATAATATTACTCTATGTTCTCATCCTTTCCTTTTCTTCTTTTCTTCCCTGCTTTTTCTCATCCCTATCCCTTCCCCAGTTCCCCTTTTAACTTATTTAACCTCTCTTTTCCGTTCTTTTATCCTCATTTCTTATTTTCTCTCTCTTTTTTTTCTTTTTTCTTTGTTTTCCTCCGTTTGCCCAACTTTCCCCCAGGTTGCTAGACCCTGGCAATATTTAGTTTTCCTTAGATAATTTATTCTCTTCTCATATTCTTTTCTCTTTCTTCCCATTTCCTCATTGGCTTTCCCTTTTTTCTTCCCCTCCTCCTTTTCCCTTATTTTTCTCTTTTCCCCTTCTTTCATTCCCCTTTCTCTCTCTTTCTCCCTTCCCGTTTTCTTTCTCTTCTTTTCTCTTTTTTCGTCTTTTTTTCCCCTCCTCTTCCTCACTTTGTACCATTTTTCCCCCAAATTTTTTCCACGGGTAGGCAAGTCGCCCACCTGGGAAAAACCCTGGCTACGCCACTGAATTCATGAACCTTGGAGACCTTGATTTCGGTTCTCTCATTCTTATATGGGGATGGCGTTTTTGTGGGCGCTCCCTCCTGTATAAACAAAATGTCTACAATATCGTTTCTGTTTTTGAGTGATTTCCTAAAACCACACTTTCAGTAAGGAAACAGTGATAATTGTGAGTGATCTTCAGTAGTTTTCCTTAATTTGAAATGGGATAAGTTCTTCGGGTAATACCCGTCTGATGGCACCTGAGATAGGTGCAAACATCTATTCTCGAGGATTTAAACCTCAGCTGAAGGTTCATGAATGGAGGGAAGTTTTAGTTTTGGTTGGTTGTTCCGCTTTACGTCCTTCAACCACGAAGGGCCATTAACCCCTTCACTCCATCTCGCAAAATCTGTGATGTTTTATATTGGCTGCTATAACGTACCAGGTACGTGAAAGGACTGAAGTGGTTAAGACGAGTAGTAATTTAATTGACCAGATAAAGTAAGACTCCATCAGCTGGAGGACATGGTCGGAACCAGATAAAGTATGACCATTATTGACCAGTGAGTTCGTTACTATTACCTGCTCCCCATTTCTCAGGGTGGCTTAGGACAGTTTATGCCCTGGTGAAGTGTTTTTCCTTTATAGATTGGTTGGTTGTTAAATTTTAGCTTTAGTTCAGAGTTCGACATAAGTTCTCGAAAACGATTATATTTTGCTTCTCATTTAATCTATTTTAATTTGAGTCTAAAAATGAGAATTATTCAAACGAGAATTTCAGATATGGGCAAGCAGTTTCCCGAATTCAGACACACCCTTAACTTTAACGGTAAAAAAAAAAAAAAAAAGATCCACTCGCATTAGTTGGCCTACCGATCAAGAGTTGTTAATGACCTAACCTGACTTTAACGGCCTGTAAACCATAATAAAAACAATAACAGGACTTACCCTATTTAGACTTCACCTGACATTAATAGTGACTTAACCAACTTTCTTAGTAATGTATCGAACATTTACATATGCAGAATGAGGTAAATATGTGGTTTTGAGGTCACCTATATTTCAGTAACGCCTATGACCCCTGATTGGCCGAAAGTTGGGGATCTTTTCCGTTTGACTGCCGCCATTGAAACATAATTAAACTTGTATTTTTTGCAGGATTCACTCAAAATGGCTGTAGAATTTAATTTGAAATGGTTTTGGCAAAATCTACAGTGTACGGAATCTGCTATAAAGTTAGGTTAGGTGTTGGTTACGTTCCGTTCCTTTCTTTGTATTAAAATATAATTGAGGTAATTATATTGTAGTCCACGACGGTATTATGATTGAGGTTCATTTCTTCTTTGCAGAATTTCACGCTTGTGTATTCTTTTGTCCATGCATATATGAACTCAATTATTTTATTCAGGGGCAGAGTAGATCCTTCTAGCCATGTGTTCTTGCGCACGTTGATTTCGTTTCTGCAGGATCTCTTATGGCACCTCCACATACACCTCTTATAATCAATAGCCATTTCATGCTTTTTACTGCACAACTTCTTCTCCGGTATTATTCCATATTCTTGTAGAAACTTTATAGCAGATTCCGTACACTGTAGATTTTGCCAAAACCATTTCAAATTAAATTCTACAGCCATTTTGAGTGAATCCTGCAAAAAATACAAAAAGCTTAATTATGTTTCAATGGCGGCAGTCAAACGGAAAAGATCCAAAGTTGGTAACGTAGGAAATTACTAACCACTCTTGTACTTCCACCTAACCCAGCGTACATCTGACCTGGACATAAAATTCATTTTGATTGGTACACGTATGGAATGGGAGTGGTTTTCAACTTTGTCAAAAATCTGGTGGCCGCCACAATAACATTTTAGCACAGAAGGTCCGAAACAGAGAATTCAAGAACAGGAATGGAAATGGACCTTTTGGTAGTAAATCATGTTAACTTAGGAATAATAGCGAAACCACTGTTCGAAACTTTTTATATCTTTGGTTCGATATGACTCCCAAGAGTTAAAATTTTATTTTTTCGAGGGTTCGATCACAGACAGGGCATTTTATTGAGAAATAATTCCTTATTATTATTAATTATTAATTAGACAAAGTTAAGTTAATTAACAGAGGTGTTGATAACGTTACGGTTGCAAATCCTTGTCGAAGGATGTCAAAGGACGGTGAGCAAATCAACTAACCAACCAATCAATAAGCAGTTAGCAACTACCATAACAACTATAAAATTTCGATGATGAAAAATTAATAACCAGGAAGTAATTGGGGTGTGCGTGTGTTTGACTCACTTTTGTGTTAATCTTAGTGCGATAAGGATTAGTGCATTTCTTAATTTCTATTAGTTGTTTTCGTTTACTTCTTTTCAAAGGTTTTGGTTGTTTAGATAAGTAAAATATTATCTGAATATCATAAATGGCGAAGTACTTAAGTATTTATTATGTCTCTAGTTTAGAATTTTAACGTAACGATAGGTTCATTTAGATTGGTGCACAGAAAGAATTTTATCTAAATGGTTTGACTGATCGTAAAGTGAGCCAGAATTCCAAGTATTTCGCATATGGAGCTTAGTCTCTTTGTGTGAGGTTTTGTAAACTATTTACTTGCTTAAACTTTTTATTTTCGACTGATGAAGTGAGAACATAATACCTGATGTAGCCTTTCTTTTTGAACATTAGTGTGGTGGCTAAGGAAACCTCAAATAGACTACTGTGTGCTTATAAATTAACTCTTTCGAGTCTCCTGGGCAGTGGCGGACCTACATTTTTGGGACCCTGAAGCTTGAACTGTTATGGGGGCCCCTTCGTCATCAGAGGGGGCTCGTTAGGATAAAGAGGTGAAAATCTGATTTTTGGTGTTAAAATGCACAAGCGAGACGAGTGCAGCCTGAATTGAGAATTCAGATGTCTTTTTATGGTTCCGATTGGCTCTAGCCTAAGGGCTGAGCTATAGAACTATTAAGCCGTGCACCAACGAAGGATTCGAGGATCCAGCTGCCAAAATGTAGACTATGAATAGATTCTGGCGAGCTCAGCGAGCCCATACAGCTGGGGGTTCGGGCGCTGCAAGCCCCCGAGAAAATTTTGAAATTTGACCAATTACAGGGGCATTTTGAGGCCATATGAAATGGGTATTAGAGCATATTCTAAGGTCAATATTAAGTACTTCAACCCATTGGCTTATGATTCTATCACTAAAATAGCCTTATTTTAATAACAAACACTTAAAAAAAACATCGATTTTGTTGAAAAATTCACTCATAAAAAAAAAGTTGCTTCAGGGCCCCTCCTGGATTAGGGGCCCTGAAGCTTAAGCTTCATTAGTTTCATAGTAGATCCGCCACTGCTCCTGGGACTTAAAGCGGATAATGAGTTTCATCGCACTCAGAATATCAAAAGCAAATATAATTAAAAAATATTAAAGCATAATTTTCTCATTTTCATAAGTCACTATGCTCGCAGATGCGTCCTTACCAAATTATGTAGATTTGAATATTGACATTTTTGCGACATTTTCTTCCCGCCCTTCCAATATTTGCTTGGTGACGTCATAAGAACATGATATATGAGCTAGGCTTTTTAGGTTACTAGACTTTTTAGGTTACTAGACTTTTTAGGTTACTAGGCTTTTTAGGTTACTAGTTCCACTTACTTTTCATAGATGTTGATCGCGATGACGTGTGAAGGGTGCGAATATTATTTTGAGGATTTAATATACGAAGTGCATTCTAATGACTCCCGAGCAATAGAAATATTTACAAAACAATATTTTACCATCGACCCGTAAGTGCGAATTGTGCGGAAACGAGTGCTCGTTAGAGAATCTCGCCATAGATTTCAGTGCAACGTGTTCGAAAACTAAAAGACGCCGGCCTTGTGGATTTAGCGTGTCTCAGGTTAGGTAAGATTAGGTTAATTAATACCAAAATACATTTTTCTAGTAATATTTGTTTTGCTTAGATTTTGACCTCCATTTCCCTTGAAAATGAGCCAAACTTCAAAGTACTAGAACTTTGTTGGATCTCATTTCCGAGGGAAATGGTCAGATTTGAACAAATCGCATCAAATACTACTAGAAAAATGTATTTTGGTGTGTAAAATGACTGAGTGACTCTTTATACATAATTACCCTTAAAGCACATATAGTACATTAGTTTTACTAGTTAGAAAATTTAAAATCTGTCTTGAAAGGGTTAAAAGAATTGTGGAGTTCATTGTAGTTCAAACGTGAGGAAATAATTTATTGGTAGTCTAAATGCATGGCAAGTGTAACTTTGAATGATAATATAATTTGTGCTTTTTACATGTAATAAATTGCATAAAATTTTTGTAGAAAGTGTTAATCTGTCTGCAGAGGATGTGTAACTTACGTAACGCGTGATTTTTAGTAGTAAATAAAACTACAATATCCTGTTTGCTTTTTCCGGTGATTAAGAAATAACTTAACTTGTTTTATAAGTGAAAATTGCCATTCTATAATTTTACTCTAACCAACCCTACGTCGAAGGATTTAAGATATTTTAAATCTATACTGTCAAATTAAATGTCTGGTTAAGGTACTTTCCTGTTGCTACTAGACTATAATTAACTAACGAAAATATCATGACAACCTACCCAATCAAGGACGTACAGTTGAACTAACCGGGCATTCAATTGATCTAACCTGGCATTCAATTGGGTGCTGAGGTCAGGGAATAAAAGAAAATTTACCCCAATATTTCGCGAGATACCTATTTAACCTATCTTATAACTAGTAAAACAAGCAAATTTACAAGAAACTATCTTAAAAATCGAAAATTAAAGCGAAGAAACTAGCAAACCAAACATCGGACGATTCAAACTGCAAGCCACCACAATTTGACATATGTTTTGCACATGCGCAGAAGTGCTCGGAGGACAATTCAATAGGGCGGATGGTTCAATACATGACACCGGACCCCAGACTTTTTGCCAGTTGCCAGACTTCAATTTTGACAGAATATTTTCGTTAAAACTTACTAAATTTTCACGACTTAATCTAACCAATTATCAAGGGCGTACAGTTTACCTAACCGGGCATTCAATTAACCTAATTGGTAAGATTAGGTTAAGTCGTGATATTTTAGTTAGTTAACGAAAATAGTCAAAATTGAAGTCTGGCAAAACGTCTGGGGTCCGGGATAACAGGGAAGTACCCTGGTTTAATAGTTTTAGCGCACGACCTGGAATTTGGGATGACAATAGGTTATGTAGAATTTAAATCTGAATCTATTTTCTTCTATGTTATTTCTTGTGCAAATTGATATTAACGGAGATGTAAGCAATTTTTTGATCGATTAAGATTGATTGAAATCGTATGGTTTGTCAATCGTGATGTTGGGAGGATTGAGTTTCTTTGCGCATGCGTAGATGCATTTTCCGGGAAGAAAAAGACGTTGAGCATTGAGCTCCAAACTCATTATGGCCGTTGTGGGTAACTGTTATGACCTCTCCTATTACAACGTCATTAAGGGGTGTTTCGACGATAACGAAGCCGCTGTTAAGATATTTCAGCAGTACGGAGTATTGCATTCGTCTCTAGATTGTCCAAAGTGTTTGGCATGAAAATTGGTTTTCCTGGTCTGGTGTATTGTGCACTTCTGAGAAATGGGTTCGATAACGTAGATAGAGATAGCTTTTTCGAAATCTCAATATAATAGGACTAGAAATAATGGGTGTAAGTTGACAAGTAGAAGGTTCGAGACAGCAGTTACCAAAAACTTTTTTACGCATAGAATAGTAAATAGGTGGAATAGTTTGCCGGTAGAAGTAATTAGTAGTACGTCTATGAACATGTTTAAAAATCGATTAGACGCTTATGTTGATAGATTGGGTATAGTTTAAGGTAGTAAAATTAAGACTTTGTGGTTCGGAACCCACGTAAAATTGTAAGTCCCCTCCGTCACCACGGAGAACATGCACAATACACAATTACGAACACCGTTAGGTAGACCAGTCATGAGTGGATCTAGGGTTTTTGTTGGTCTGAAACATTATAACAAATGAACGTTGAAATACACCAGAAAAACCCATTTTCATGCCAAAGTCCAGGTCATATGCTAAAACGAATATTTAGCAAATTTCTTCCTAAATTCACGCGTCTAAGGATTTTGTAAAATAGGCTACGCATGGACACTTATGGAAAGAAATGAATATAAAGTCTCTCCCTCCCTAGAGATTTTCCAAAATGAATTGTTTTTTTTTTTACTTTGGCAAATTTCTTTTAAAAACTGTACAGCTATATATTGTCTTTAAAACCAAAATTTTCTTTTAACAAGAAATTTCCACAGTTTAGTTTATCAATGAGAAATAATGATGTCCGTTCGACATTCTTCTGAAATGTTTTATTGTTCTGCAATTAAGTTTTTTGTATACAGTAAGATTATTTCATAGTATACTAACAGAGAATAGAGCTTAATTAAAATTAACCAGTATATGAAGTCTTAGGGTATAATTTTATTTAAAATTGTTGAAAGTTTACTTCGAAAGAATTTTATCTTGCGGGCGTGGCTGTAATCACGCATGGTATAGCAGACAGTGTTACAGTGGCTAATATTGAATTTCAAGGCCAAATTACACTTGGTTAGGTGTTGGTCGTTTTAGTTTGGTTAGTTATTTTCCATATGACCAATTTTGGCCAATCGGGATCTTTGTAACAAATTTTTAACTTTGTTAAAAAATTGGTTTCCGCGAAACTTGTTTATCGTTACGGGTAAATCTTCAAAGCGCATCTGTATAAAAATTTGCTAGTTAACGTTACAGTACGTACAACTTAACCTAAGGGCCGCAACTTTTTTCGTAATAACCAACGTATTTTTCAAAGAAAGCTTAGCTGACTTAAAGCAGAACCTCGGCAAACTTATTGTTTGAGGTTCCGATTCAAAACCGAACAAAAATTCACTTCCAAAGTGAAGTTTAACATTTATTGGCATGATTTGGATTTAGTTTCACTTTAGATGTAAACAAGAACTGAAACAAATGACAGTCGGAATGAAAATTTTTATGAACTTTTAAGTTCGAGTTAATCGCTGTTTTTATTTCCAAGAAAAAGCAGTACAAGAAATGTAAAAGGAAATTACTGAGTTTAACTATTTTTCCGATATTGTGGTTGAAACCGAGTCTGTCTGAAGCAACCTCAACTCGATCTGACAAACAGGAAATGTTCGGGAATATGACATTACATTCTATCAACAATTTTGATTACGCTAGTTATTAGTTTTTCAGTGGCAATGTTATGGTCGTATCGATTCGATTAGTATAGGCTCGAAATGTGTTCACTGTATGTGATTTTTGTTTCGTACGTTTTCTTACTCAGGTCGAAGTGAACTATATTGTAGCCTTTTTTCATATTCAATATAAAGTACGGATCTTTTCCGTTTGGGGGCTAGCAGCGAATTTTAATGAAAATCGATATACTAAAGTAGTTTTGGTCACTGATTTCAAAAATAACTTTTTTTTTTGGAGAAATGGAAAAACATGTTAGAGCACATTACTTATTTAATGTGTTTTTAACAAAAATATCGTGACTTTTAACCTAACCAATCGTCAAGGGCGTTCAATTGACCTAACCGGGCGAGTAGTATAGCCGCAAAAGGGGAGAGTGCAAGAATGTTGCAGGTTATTATGTAATGTTGCAAAGGGGGGTGGGGTGTTGCAAAGGGGGTGGGGGTTGCAAAAAAAGAAAAGAAAGAAAAAAGAGTACTGGCCTTTGTTGCCAATCTAGGTTGCAAGGGGCATGCAACTTGGGGGCCTCCCCCAAGCTATTCCCCCCAAAGGGCCAGAGAGAAAGGAGGAGAGGTGTTCACCTGGCAGGAGCCAAGTGCACATTAAGACTTCAGCCGAGTAGGCGTTGTTTTATAGGCTCCTAATCAGACATAATCAGCCAGTTGGCTGAATCAGCCAGTTGACTGAGCCAAGGGGGTAGGGGTACACCTGAAGGAGAGAGAGAGACACCTGAAGAAGAGAGAGACGCCTGAAGGAGAGAGAGAGAGAGACCTGAAGGAGAGAGAGACCTGAAGGAGAGACACCTGTAGGAGAGAGAGGAGTTCTCCCCCAAGTTATTTTCGTTTTCCTAACCTAAGAGGCCACTAAGGGGTTTTACCAAAGGGCCTGAAAGAGAAGGACCAGAGGTCCTTCCTCGGCTGGGAGCCGAGGTGGAATGAGTCTTTCACCAACTTCGCGGTCTTTTATAAGCCTCTATTCTGGCTGAATTGCCAGATAGCGCAATGTGTTCAGTTGTCAGATCGCACCATGTATGCAGATGCAGAGTTGCCACATCAAGCCATGTAATCGGGTGCTGATGTGCCAGATAGCGCCATGTATCCCAGAAATATTAATCATCCATTGTGTAACACAATATGACTATAGTTAATCCAATTAAATTCTGTTTAAATACACCTTTATTAATTGCATACCTTTCCAGTTTTTTTGCAATGATCGGATTGCTAGATATATATATTATATATATATATATATATATATATATATGCACATTCTTTTCTTATGTTAGGTAAATATATATATATATATATATATATATTATTTATTTATAACATTTAATTTTAGTTTAGAAGCAAATTTAACATTAACTTCATTGAACTTAAAGAAACAAATAACATAGTTTACCTTCGAAAACGTCATAATAGAAAATAATTAATTTTATGGTTAACTAGTTTATTTCGTTTACTATAATTATATATATAGTCTTTTAAGCAGCTTATGATATATATATATATATATATATATATATATATATATATATATATATATATATATCTGAACTCTTTCAACTAAAGAAGCCTTATGTATAGAATTGGTTGTGTAATAGCTGATATTAAACTCTTTTAACATGTTCTGAAAGCACGGCTTATAATTTCCTTCCCCATATCCAATAGCACATCAAGACATTATTGTATAGAAATAAGGTAACACATGTACTACAAGAAATAAATCCTAAAATAATTATATAGACAGAAGTAATGGTCTGACGTTGGGGTGAATCCTTCTGTTTATTTTCATTATAAACATTCGAATATCAGTGGAGAAAAACGAACGGAAATGAAAATTTATGAAACAATTCGACGATCGTCCTTCCCCAAACCCGTATATATATATATATAGTATATATATATATATATATATATATATATATATATAATATCTAAGTTGTATCGATGAAAATTTACGAGACACACATTTCCGAGAATCTGTTCAAATCGGTTCACCTATTGCCAGAGGCGATTTTTTTCTGACCGTAAAAGACCTTTCTCACAGACAGCTTGAACAAAACCTCTCTCGACTCCATTTCTTAGATATGCCCACAATTATATATATATTATATATATATATATATATATATATATGAGAGAGAGAGAGAGAGAGAGTTTTGTTCAAATAACGGGATATGCTTGTACGAGTTTACAATTACATCATTATTGCTCTGCATTACGCAGTATATGCGGCTTAATAATATTTCACCGCTTAAAGTATAGGGTAACCTGTACTCGATATGAAGGGCTTTCATATCGTTCAGTACTATTTTTGTTCCCACTTTACAACCGGTTGGTAAGTCATCTTTAAATACGTCTAGAATACAATCAAAAGCACGCACAAAGAGTTCATCGTTAGCTACATTATTAAACACAAGTTATAACACGCTTTTCCAATCGAGGGTTTATTTCATACCGACTCGAGTTTTCAATCGTGAACTCACTCAACATAGCGGCAATTGAAATAATCTTCTAAATCGTTACGACAACTGCGCGTTATATAAAGAAATAGTTCTTCAGGTGAACGGTGTAGGTGAGCTCAGCCTTGTACCGATCAATTGCTTTGTACCAAAGTTTTATAAGAAACACCAAATAAATTGTCCCCTAGCGCAATTGGAAAGGTTTTCACCCCACCTTAGACCCACAGTTTAACATTAGAAATTCTGAAACCTGACTCAGTGCCAAAATGAAACACCAAATAATTGTCCCCTAGCGCAATTGGAAAGGTTTTCACCCCACCTTAGACCCACAGTTTAACATTAGAAAATTCTGAAACCTGACTCAGTGCCAAAATGAAACACCAAATAATTGTCCCCTAGCGCAATTGGAAAGGTTTTCACCCCACCTTAGACCCACAGTTTAACGTTGAAACCGAATGTTCTTTTAAAATATAATTCCTCTCGATTACATTAGGACTAATGATGCGGGAAAATCTGAGTAAATATTTCTCGAAAACTATGGGTGATAGAAAAATTCTGAAACCATATTTGGAATCAGTATCAAACGTTCTATACGAATCACCAAATAATTTTCAAGGAGAATACGAACATTAAATCTATTGGTGAAAATTATATATGTTACTCGTCCGGTCCCGTTATAGCGGATTGGTACACGTCATAGCTCCACCCAGCTACATCGGCAGCCAATCACTACGAACATCTGGTCTTTTAGGGCGGAGCTTGGCGATTGTGCATATAAAAGGGGATATTTTTCAGTTTGGAGTAACAGTAGCTATTTCGCGTCAGTGAATAATCATTCCCTCCACCATGGACCTGTACGTCCCCAGACTTGTATGAAGAGAGTGATACTGCAGCATTAACCGCAATTAGCCTTTTTAATGCGGTTGACCGTGATGAATTATTTACAACGCAAACCGTACAAGATAGTGCAGTGACGCTCCTTACAATCCGACGCAAGGGACTACCATAGAAATGTAAGTGTCTATAATTAGAATTTATATATGGATGGGTGTAGTATCTCGTCAAATAGATACTCGCCAAAAATGTCAATCAATGTTATTTTGTTACCCCATTATGCTAAAATCGAAATTTTTATGGCATTCAATCCTCGAAACCAAAGATATCTTCACATAATGGGGATCTGTCTGTATACTCTGTATATGTTTTAAAAGCATTATTCCTTTAAGGTCCGATGAGGATTTGACACGTGTTATACAATCTTTTGAAGAATCTCGGAATACGGGAGATATACTGAACAGTCAACAATGTCACACATCCTCCACATGGACCTGTACGTCTCCCCAGAATTGTATGAAGAACGTGATACTGCAGCATTAACCGCAATTAGTCTTTTCAATGCGATTGACCGTGGCGAATTATTTTCAACGCAAACCGTAGAAGATATTTGCAGTGACGCTCCTTACAATCCGACGCAAGGGACTACCATAGAAATGTAAGTGTCTATAATTAGAATTTTTATATGGAGAGTTGTAGTATCTCGTCAAATAGATATTCGCCAAAAATGTCAATCAATGTTATTTGGTTATCCCCATTATGCTAAAATCGAAATTTTTATGGCATCAATGTTATTCCTCGAACCAAAGATATCTTCACATAATGGGGATCTGTCTGTATACTCTGTATATGTTTTAAAAGCATTATTCCTTTAAGGTCGATGAGGATTTGACACGTGTTATACAATCTTTTGAAGAATCTCGGAATAGGGAGGATATACTGATCAGTCAACAATGTCACACCGAAATAATGTAAGTGTTTTTCGATCTTTTTGGGATAAGAAGACAATATATTTTCATAAATTTATTAAATGAAAGAAATCAGTACAATAAACAACCACAGAATATATCGTTACAAATATACGAACAAAAAACATTATAATATACAACGAGTACGTACAACTGGAAAACGGTTTTTTATCTGTGCATACCATTTCATCGTTTCGGCGAGTGTGACACGGGTCAAATAAATTTAAAAAATTTATAAATCTTATCATTTGACATATGCATGAGAATATGAGACGCAGTACCATTCCGCAAACATTAGTAAAATATCCTTGCATGCGAAATGGGTCCACACAACTTCGGGAATATGTAACTGAGCGAGAAATTTTACAATAATAGGGTCACTCCAGGGTTGAGTACCGAGTGAATCAAAATAGTACAGGCGCTGTCTATTTTTAAAATAGACAGAGATTCCTGTGGTTATTAGGCACAGCACGGGGGACGATGGCGACATAGGATCTGTACCCGACGACACAGCTGACCAACCAAAAAGATTAGCCACACAACATATCGAACATGTATTAAAAAATACCCTCCCACTTACATTGAGGAGTAAAGGCTTAAGTCTTTATAATCTATTGAATGAGGATCCCGCCATACAATGGACCGATACAGGGGAGATCATTGTGGAAGGATCAAAGATTCAGGGATCGAATATCGTAGACATTGTCCATGATCTGGTGAGAAAGTGGGATAGGCCATCACCATCAGGATGGAAGCATATTAAAGCAAGACTACAACAAATAAATGTCCCTAAAACGTTGATAGGAAATCTGAACAGGTTAAAAGACTTGGAACATGCAACGCCTGTGACACAATTGAAGGCGCCGTCACCCCCGGCGGTAACACATTTGAAGAGGAGCAAGAAGAGGTTAAACCAACCCTACCCACGTGCCTCTAAAATACGCAAATGGCTAACGTATTAACTAAACGCTATTATGACATTTCTACCCCCATCCTCTTACGGCGGCGTAGATAGACTGTACAGAAGTGTTTACGGAGTAGGAAAAAAAGATGAAAGATTTTTGAGGGAGCAGGACGCTTATACGCTTCATAAGCCTGTGAGAAAAAGGTTTAAAACAGCCAAGACAACGGCTTCCTCGATTGATTCTATTTGGCAAGCAGATTTAACAGACATGCAAAGATATTCTGTGTGTAACGATGGTTACCGCTACATTCTATTCATAATAGACGTATTCTCTAGATATCTGTGGCTAGTTCCTCTGAAAAATAAATCACCTGAAACAGTTGCTAAAGCCACCAAAACGCTAATGTTAAAAGAAAACAGGGTTCCTGGCTATTTTTGTACGGATATGGGAAGGAATTTATAGGCCGTGCTTTTCAGAATATGTTGACAGATTTTAATATCAGCTATTACACAACCAATTCTATACATAAGGCTTCTTTAGCTGAAAGAGTTCAGCGCACCATAAAGGAACGCATGCACCGTTATTTTACACATAAAAACACATACAGATTTCTAGACATTCTGGAATCATTGGCATCATCCTACAACCGCTCACACCATCGCACGATTGGGGCAACACCTAACGAAGTTTTAGAAAGAGGTACGCTCCCGAGAAGAGATGGATCACCACCACCACCACACTCTGCGCGCTTCAAAATCAATGATTATGTAAGGCTGTCGCGTTCGGGGAATAAATTCGCAAAGGGTTTTGAGCAAGGATGGACACGCGAGATTTTTAAAGTTAGGGCTGTGAGACCTAAAGGTGAGATAATGATGTATTACATTGAAGATTTGAATGGGGAAGAAATCTCAGGAGGCTTTTACCGCGAGGAATTGCAGAAAGTTGCGTTTAATTTAGAAAAAAATGTGTTTAAAATTGAGAAAATTTTAGGAAGCAAAGATTCAGGAAGGAGAAAAATGTACCTGGTGAAATGGCTAGGGTACCCAGAAAGCTTCAACACCTATATAAAAGCTGATGCAATAATGAAGCTTAAATAGTATGCAACATGGCTCCTAACCATTTCTACGTCACACTCCCGTCCTCCTCATCCCTGCCTGTACACCCTAACAACACACTAGCCAACTTTGTAACAGAACTCCATGGGCACATTGAATTGGGTCGTGATTCGTATGAGGTGGGGATATGCGAAATTCAGCTAGACACTGTCTTTTTAAATATTGAACATAAAGAAACCGTTTTTACGATTCTTAGAGACATTGACGAGTGTGAAAAAGCTGGGGTAGCTATGGATGAAACTATGCGCATCGCTCGGACTAAGATTGCACGGTATTACAGTACAGAAGTAAGACTAGGGCCGGGTCAATATGGTTCGGCCGAGGATGTTGTGAGAGGCTTAAACGTAAGTTTAAGAAACTCAAACCTTACGAATGATTTAGTATATGAAATCGTAAACAACCCTACACATACACAAATCCTAAAATCAAAGACTAACAGACGTCTTAAAGAACATAGAAAGTTCAAAATTCTAACCAACGGCCGATATAGCGCAGCCTTCCAAAGAGACACATTTCACGAGACACAGTATAACTTGTCCAGATTAATGTATCAATTGAAGATGGAGAAATTGGCTGAAAGGTCCCCAGACATGTGCTATATTTACAGTAATATAGTGGAGCACCAGTTTGTTGGGGATACCCAGGCACGCCTGCTGCGCATTGCTCACATCCCCAACCATAGAGGAAGGAGTTTGAGTATTACATATGACAGACCCCATTATGTGAATGTCGCAACTAATTTAATAACCAATATCACAATATATATAAGAACGATTGAGGGCGAAAACTTCCCATTCGGTAACGGGAGCTTAACAGTGAAGCTACACTTTCGACGCACTGAGTTATAATGGATAGAAAGCCTTTCACCGTCTATCGAGGGATGCGATACCAGCGCAGTAGTGGACTTGGATCCATTTTTTCATCCATACTACGTACGGCTGTTCCTTTGCTGAAGAGGGGTGCCAGATACCTTGGAAGGAAAGCGCTACAATCAGGCCTTAACACTGCAGAAGACATATTGGCCGGGGCTAAACCTAAAGAAGCTCTAAAAAAACATTTAAAGCGTACACGGAACGAAATCATCAAAGATGCAAAGAGAAAATGCGTGGTGGCGGGAAGAAGAAGAGGGCTCCCCGGAAGAAGAAGAAGGGGTCACGTGGCATTAAACGTAAAAGGCTATCAAAAAAGAAATGCTGTAAGCGAATGAAACCTATGGTTGACCACTTTTTTGACTGATATAAGCTAAGGACATTGATCTCATGAATCATAGTTTGTTTACCACTTGTCGAGAGAGGAGTCACTATTTCGCCATGGCACGCTTCATCCACCCATGTAGTTCACAATGCTGTAAATCGGAGCTGTCCTTTTTTGAGCTCCCGCCAACCCAAGTTTCTATTGAGCACAGTGACTTTATTACAATTAACCCTTTAAACACAATTAGTTCCCCGAGTGCACCTATAAAATTCGTGATACCCAGCTCAGGTCCTTACTTTTTTGATCCAAGCTGTGTGCACATGTACGCTAAGCTACGTATAGCTCATTCTGATGGAACGGTCTGCGATGACAAATATGCTGTATACCCTGAAACAAACTTTCTGCACGCCATATTCAACCAGTGTGACGTATATTTAAATCAGACCAACATATCGGCAGGCACGGGGTACTATCATCTACGAGCCTATTTGGAAAATGTCCTCAACTTTTCCAAAGAAGCGAAGGCTACCTTTTTAAGTGCGGAGGGATATTATCAAACTAAAGATGAAAATAGTATAAAGGACAAATTTAAAAATTCTAAAAAGAAAATATACGAGTGTTTTGGACGGTTGCACACAGATTTCACTTTCCAGGAGAAGTTGCTTGTGAACGGGGTGGATATGAAAATAAAGCTCACCCGCACGAGTCCTGAGATCTGCTTAAATCTGGATGCGAATCAAGAAGAGGGTGCAAAGTCCGTTGTGGTTCACATTATGGACACATACCTCCGCGTACGGCGAGTGAAATTAAGTTCACCAAAACAACTAGAAATTGAGAAAAATTTACTAAACGCTACAGTGAAATATCCTATTAACAGAGTGCAGATCAAACTATATACGGTTCCTGCAGGGTTGGCATCGAAGCAGATAGAAAACATTGCCATGGGAAATCTTCCTAAAAGGATATTAATCGGCATGCAGGACCACGCTTCGGTGAATGGAAAATATAAAAAGAGTGCCTTTAAATTCGAGAATTTCGGACTTAAAAATATAACTCTATACGTTAATGGCACTGCTTTGGGTGGAACAATGGGTACGGACTATTCATCAGACGCTGTGTTACCTCTTTGTGCCAGAGCCTATAGTAATCTGACCCATATTGCAGGTGATTGTGATGAGCTTGGTAATGGGGTAACGCAGGAAGAATTCATTGATCAATTTAACTTTTACCCGTTTGACATTACACCTGACTTATCTGCTAGCGTAAATACCCATTTAACCCCACAGCAGAGCGGAAACATCTCAGTGCGGCTGGAATTCGCCAAGCCTATAGACGCTCCTATTAGTGTACTAGTATATCTCGAATCGCAAGCCCTAATAGAAGTAGATAGATTTAGAAGCGTTATCACTGACTTTTAAAATGGATGCTAATACACTTCAGAAAGTAATGGAGCGAGTCACACGTTTCAAATTTATCGGCGTTTTTGCGAAGAATGAAACATTGAGTTTGCCAAGTACGCGAGAATGCGGTAGTCTTATTGTGAACACAGACATCATCGGTAATGAAGGGATTCACTGGATCGCTGTCTATTTTAAAAATAGACAGCGCCTGTACTATTTTGATTCACTCGGTACTCAACCCTGGAGTGACCCTATTATTGTAAAATTTCTCGCTCAGTTACATATTCCCGAAGTTGTGTGGACCCCATTTCGCATGCAAGGATATTTTACTAATGTTTGCGGAATGTACTGCGTCTCATTTCTCATGCATATGTCAAATGATAAAGAATTTATAAATTTTTTAAATTTATTTGACCCGTGTCACACTCGCCGAAACGATGAAATGGTATGCAGACAGATAAAAAACCGTTTTCCAATTGTACGTACTCGTTGTATATTATAATGTTTTTGTTCGTATATTTGTAACGATATATTCTGTGGTTGTTTATTGTACTGATTTCTTTCATTTAATAAATTTATGAAAATATATTGTCTTCTTATCCCAAAAAGATCGAAAAACACATTATTTCGGTGTGACATTGTTGACTGATCAGTATATCCTCCCTATTCCGAGATTCTTCAAAAGATTGTATAACACGTGTCAAATCCTCATCGGACCTTAAAGGAATAATGCTTTTAAAACATATACAGAGTATACAGACAGATCCCCATTATGTGAAGATATCTTTGGTTCGAGGAATAACATTGAATGCCATAAAAATTTCGATTTTAGCATAATGGGGATAACCAAATAACATTGATTGACATTTTTGGCGAATATCTATTTGACGAGATACTACAACTCTCCATATAAAAATTCTAATTATAGACACTTACATTTCTATGGTAGTCCCTTGCGTCGGATTGTAAGGAGCGTCACTGCAAATATCTTCTACGGTTTGCGTTGAAAATAATTCGCCACGGTCAATCGCATTGAAAAGACTAATTGCGGTTAATGCTGCAGTATCACGTTCTTCATACAATTCTGGGGAGACGTACAGGTCCATGGTGGAGGATGTGTGACATTGTTGACTGTTCAGTATATCTCCCGTATTCCGAGATTCTTCAAAAGATTGTATAACACGTGTCAAATCCTCATCGGACCTTAAAGGAATAATGCTTTTAAAACATATACAGAGTATACAGACAGATCCCCATTATGTGAAGATATCTTTGGTTCGAGGATTGAATGCCATAAAAATTTCGATTTTAGTATAATGGGGAAACAAAATAACATTGATTGACATTTTTGGCGAGTATCTATTTGACGAGATACTACACCCCATCCATATATAAATTCTAATTATAGACACTTACATTTCTATGGTAGTCCCTTGCGTCGGATTGTAAGGAGCGTCACTGCACATATCTTCTACGGTTTGCGTTGTAAATAATTCATCACGGTCAACCGCATTAAAAAGGCTAATTGCGGTTAATGCTGCAGTATCACTCTTCATACAAGTCTGGGGAGACGTACAGGTCCATGGTGGAGGGAATGATTATTCACTGACGCGAAAATAGCTACTGTTACTCCAAACTGAAAAATATCCCCTTTTATATGCACAATCGCCAAGCTCCGCCCCAAAAGACCAGATGTTCGTAGTGATTGGCTGCCGATGTAGCTGGGTGGAGCTATGACGTATACCAATCCGCTATAACGGGACCGGACGAGTAACATATATATATTTTCAGATGTTCGTAGTGATTGGCTGCCGATGTAGCTGGGTGGAGCTATGACGTGTACCAATCCGCTATAACGGGACCGGACGAGTAACATATATATATATTTTCACCAATAGATTTAATGTTCGTATTCTCCTTTGAAAATTATTTGGTGATTCGTATAGAACTTTTGATACTGATTCCAAATATGGTTTCAGAATTTTTCTATCACCCATAGTTTTCGAGAAAATATTTACTCAGATTTTCCCGCATCATTAGTCACTAATGTAATCGAGAGGAATTATATTTTAAAAGAACATTCGGTTTCAACGTTAAACTGTAGGTCTAAGGTGGGGTGAAAACCTTTCCAATTGCGCTAGGGGACAATTATTTGGTGTTTCATTTTGGCACTGAGTCAGGTTTCAGAATTTTCTAATGTTAAACTGTGGGTCTAAGGTGGGGTGAAAACCTTTCCAATTGTGCTAGGGGACAATTATTTGGTGTTTCATTTTGGCACTGAGTCAGGTTTCAGAATTTTCTAATGTTAAACTGTGGGTCTAAGGTGGGGTGAAAACCTTTCCAATTGCGCTAGGGGACAATTATTTGGTGTTTCATTTTGGCACTGAGTCAGGTTTCAGAATTTTCTAATGTTAAACTGTGGGTCTAAGGTGGGGTGAAAACCTTTCCAATTGCGCTAGGGGACAATTATTTGGTGTTTCTTTTTTGGCACTGAGTCAGGTTTCAGAATTTTCTAATGTTAAACTGTGGGTCTAAGGTCGGGTGAAAACCTTTCCAATTGCGCTAGGGGACAATTATTTGGTGTTTCATTTTGGCACTGAGTCAGGTTTCAGAATTTTCTAATGTTAAACTGTGGGTCTAAGGTGGGGTGAAAACCTTTCCAATTGCGCTAGGGGACAATTATTTGGTGTTTCATTTTGACACAGTCAGGTTTCAGAATTTTCTAATGTTAAACTGTGGGTCTAAGGTGGGGTGAAAACCTTTCCAATTGCGCTAGGGGACAATTATTTGGTGTTTCATTTTGGCACTGAGTCAGGTTTCAGAATTTTCTAATGTTAAACTGTGAGTCTAAGGTGGGGTGAAAACCTTTCCAATTGCACTAGGGGACAATTATTTGGTGTTTCTTATAAAACTTTGGTACAAAGCAATTGATCGGTACAAGGCTGAGCTCACCTACACCGTTCACCCTGAAGAACTATTTCTTTATATAACGCGCAGTTGTCGTAACGATTTAGAAGATTATTTCAATTGCCGCTATGTTGAGTGAGTTCACGATTGAAAAACTCGAGTCGGTAGAAATAAACCCTCGATTGGAAAAGCGTGTTTATAAACTTGTGTTTAATAATGTAGCTAACGATGAACTCTTTGTGCGTGCTTTTGATTGTATTCTAGACGTATTTAAAGATGACTTACCAACCGGTTGTAAAGTGGGAACAAAAATAGTACTGAACGATATGAAAGCCCTTCATATCGAGTACAGGTTACCCTATACTTTAAGCGGTGAAATAATATTAAGCCGCATATACTGCGTAATGCAGAGCAATAATGATGTAATTGTAAACTCGTACAAGCATATCCCGTTATTTGAACAAAACTCTCTCTCTCTCTCTCTTCTCTCTCTCTCTCTCTCTATATATAATATATAATATATATATATATATATATAATTGTGGGCATATCTAAGAAATGGAGTCGAGAGAGGTTTTGTTCAAGCTGTCTGTGAGAAAGGTCTTTTACGGTCAGAAAAAAATCGCCTCTGGCAATAGGTGAACCGATTTGAACAGATTCTCGGAAATGTGTGTCTCGTAAATTTTCATCGATACAACTTAGATATTATATATATATATATATATATATACGGGTTTGGGGAAGGACGATCGTCGAATTGTTTCATAAATTTTCATTTCCGTTCGTTTTTCTCCACTGATATTCGAATGTTTATAATGAAAATAAACAGAAGGATTCACCCCAACGTCAGACCATTACTTCTGTCTTATATAATTATTTTAGGATTTATTTCTTGTAGTACATGTGTTACCTTATTTCTATACAATAATGTCTTGATGTGCTATTGGATATGGGGAAGGAAATTATAAGCCGTGCTTTCAGAACATGTTAAAAGAGTTTAATATCAGCTATTACACAACCAATTCTATACATAACTAGGCTGACCATATTTCCTTGAGACAAAAACGGGACATTGGGATGGCAAAAAAGGGACGGGGGTTATGTAATATTCTGTATTCATGAAAAAGTAAGTACATAAACCGGGACAAAATTGAATTTTTATTAAAACGACGGGACGGCCAGGAAATATAAAAAAAACGGTACTGTCCCGTTGAAAACGGTACGTATGGTCAGCCTATACATAAGGCTTCTTTAGCTGAAAGAGTTCAGATATATATATATATATATATATATATATATATATATATATATATCATAAGCTGCTTAAAAGACTATATATATAATTATAGTAAACGAAATAAACTAGTTAACCATAAAATTAATTATTTTCTATGACGTTTTCGAAGGTAAACTATGTTATTTGTTTCTTTAAGTTCAATGAAGTTAATGTTAAATTTGCTTCTAAACTAAAATTAAATGTTATAAATAAATAATATATACATATATATATATATTTACCTAACATAAGAAAAGAATGTATATATATATATATATATATATATATATATATATATATATATAATAATATATATCTAGCAATCCGATCATTGCAAAAAAACTGGAAAGGTATGCAATTAATAAAGGTGTATTTAAACAGAATTTAATTGGATTAACTATAGTCATATTGTGTTACACAATGGATGATTAATATTTCTGGGATACATGGCGCTATCTGATGGTGCGATCTGGCACATCAGCACCCGATTACATGGCTTGATGTGGCAACTCTGCATCTGCATACATGGTGCGATCTGACAACTGAACACATTGCGCTATCTGGCAATTCAGCCAGAATAGAGGCTTATAAAAGACCGCGAAGTTGGTGAAAGACTCATTCCACCTCGGCTCCCAGCCGAGGAAGGACCTCTGGTCCTTCTCTTTCAGGCCCTTTGGTAAAACCCCTTAGTGGCCTCTTAGGTTAGGAAAACGAAAATAACTTGGGGGAGAACTCCTCTCTCTCTCCTTCAGGTGTCTCTCTCTCTCTCCTTCAGGTGTCTCTCTCTCTCTCTCCTTCAGGTCTCTCTCTCTCCTACAGGCCTCTCTCTCTCCTTCAGGTCTCTCTCTCCTTCAGGTCTCTCTCTCTCTCCTTCAGGCGTCTCTCTCTTCAGGTGTCTCTCTCTCTCCTTCAGGTGTGCCCCTACCCCCTTGGCTCAGTCAACTGGCTGATTCATACAACTGGCTGATTCTGGCTGATTAGGAGCCTATAAAACAACGCCTACTCGGCTGAAGTCTTAATGTGCACTTGGCTCCTGCCAGGTGAACACCTCTCCTCCTTTCTCTCCTCCTTTCTCTCTGGCCCTTTGGGGGCAATAGCTTGGGGGACAGGGCTGCCACTTTTGTTACTTTCGTAACAAAATTGTTACTTTTTAACATTTTTGTACTTTTGTTACGACGTTCGGAAATTTTGTTACGTTTTAGACTTTTAACTCTAATTCCAAGAAAACGGTAAATTTCTAAGTTTTAATTATTGCTGTTAGTGTCACCACTGAAGTTGGCACATTAGAAAGAGTTGCCAATTAACTTTATAATATAGCGTTATAATGTTATAATGTTATAATGTTTCAGACCAACAAAGACCCTAGGATCCACTCATGGCAGGTCTACCTAACTGTGTTCGTAATCGTGTATTGTGTATGTCCTCCGTGGTGGCGGAGGGGACCTACAATTTTACGTGGGTTCCGAACCACAAGAACATAAGAAACTTATTTAAAAACTGCCGGTAAATTGGCAACGACCAATTTTTACGAAACTAAATAATTATCAATTTAAAAATAATTAATTATCGGTTTAAAACTAAAGATAGAATCTCTCGGTCCAGAGGAGCAAGTCATAATAGACTACTATCCACAAATATGTTACATTCTATATCTATTTATAACGGACATGCAAATATATCAGATCCAAAGAATCCAGTCAATTTCATTACGGTATCCATCAACTCACGGTCCATATCGATTGCGGACCAAGTCAAAATTTACAACCATATACATTATCAATTTAAAAATAATTAATTATCGATTTAAAACTAAAGATAGAATCTCTCGATCCAGAGGATCAAGTCATAATAGACTACTATCCACAAATATGTTACACTCTATATCTATTATATAACGGACATGCAAATATATCAGATCCAAAGAATCCAGTCAATTTCATTACGGTATCCATCAAGTCACGGTTCATATCGATTGCGGACCAAGTCAAATTTACAACCATATACATTACAATATATACACTTACGAGGAAAAGTGTAGGTGTGGCTATAAAGACTGTACAGTAATGTAGAAATGTGTGTGCACCCATTATGGGTCTCCCATTTAAAGGTGTTTGTGGGGCAAGTGAAGATCATGAGTTTTTCAATACCTCACAGTACTATGGGGGGCACCGCTCGGCAGAGGAATCTCTTTAAATGGGGTGTGTAAGGACAGAGAGTATCCCCTAACCCAAGACGCTGCCTCCCTATATCCCACAACACTTGTGTTGAGCTGTGGGATCTATCCCCACAAAGCCTTAATTTTACTACCTTAAACTATACCCTTTCTATCAACATGCGCGTCCAATCGATTCTTAAACATGTTTATAGACGTGCTACTAATTACTTCTACCGGCAAACTATTCCAGCTATTTACTATTCTATGCGTAAAAAAGTTTTTCGCAACTGCTGTCTCGAACCTTCTACTTGTCAACTTACACCCATTATTTCTAGTCCTATTATATTGAGATATTTCGAAAAAGCTATCTCTATCTACGTTATCAAACCCATTCATAATTTTGAAAACCTGGATTAGATCACCCCTTAACCTCCTAGTCTCGAGTGTAGTCAATTTTAACTCTTTAAGCCTATCCTCGACGACTTTGACCTAAGAGACGGAATCATCTTAGTTGCTCGTCTTTGAACTCTTTCGATTTTGTCTATATCTTTGCGCATATGCGGATTCCAAAATTGGACCGCGTACTCCAAATGGGGTCTAACTAATGATTTATAAAGAGGAACTATAATATCGCGCGATTTGTACTCAAAATTTCGAGCTATAAAACCTAACACTTTGTTCGCCTTATTGACCGCCGCTGTACTTTGTTTCGCTACTTTTAAATCACCAGTGACTATAACTCCTAAATCTTTTTCCTGCTCTACGCTTGTTAAATCTTTCCCTGACATACTATACGCAAAATTACCGTTACGCGAACCTATATGCATAATTTTGCACTTATCCACGTTAAATCTCATTTGCCATGTGACTGACCAATCAACGATTTTATTCAGATCTTCCTGAATTTTACCTCTATCTTCGTCATTAATCGCCCTACCACCCAGCTTCGTGTCATCCGCAAACTTTGAAACTGTACTGACTAGGCCGACATCTAAATCGTTAATATATATAAGAAAAAGCAAGGGGCCCAATACAGAACCCTGAGGAACGCCACTCGCTACATTAGCCCAACACGACTCCGCTCCATCAACGACCACCCTCTGTTTCCTGCCTCGCAACCATTCTTCTAGCCAATTTATTACTACACCCCTGATTCCATGAGCCTTAGTTTTTTCAATCAGTCTTTTGTGCGGCACGGTGTCAAACGCTTTTTGAAAATCTAAATACACTACATCAACCGCCCGATGTCTATCGTAAACGTTAACCACGCTTTGGAAAAATTCTAAAAGATTAGTTAATATGGAGGGAAATCAAGATGATGAAACTTATGATAGTGATTATAAAACACCGGAGAAAAAGCCTAAAATGACTAGAAAATCCAGAAAGATTTTGGTATAATAATTCAAAAGAACAGTGTGGGGACAAGCAGCGCTTCCCTTTACTATCTAAATTCATGATGGATCTCCTTTCACTTCCTCATTCTTCGGCTAGTGCCGAAAGAATATTTTCAACACTAACTAATGTTAAAGTTAAAAATAGATCTTCATTGAAAACATCCACAATAAATGCGCTTTTATATACAAAAGAATTACTTCGAAGCCAGGATTGTACAAAATGGGAACCATCAAAAGAAATGATAAATATGATGAAGGAATCCAAATGGCAAGAAAGTAAAACTATGGATGAAGAAAACGTAGCATTTTAAGTAAGGTAAGACTTAATAAATAGTTTAATTTGAACAATTTAATTTTTTTCGCGATTTGTTACCTTTTTGATGGATTTGTTACCTTTGGCTTATTCATTTTGTTACTTTCCCTAAAATTCTTGTGGCAGCCCTGTTGGGGGAGGCCCCCAAGTTGCATGCCCCTTGCAACCTAGATTGGCAACAAAGGCCAGTACTCTTTTTTCTTTCTTTTTTTCTTTTTTTCTTTTCTTTTTTTTATTGTTTTTTATTTTTTTTTGCAACCCCCACCCCCACCCCCATTTGCAACAACCCCACCCCCCTTTGTAACAACCCCCGTTGCAACACCACACCCCCCTTTGCAACATTACATAATAACCTGCAACATTCTTGCACTCTCCCCTTTTGCGGCTATACTACTCGGGCGTTCAATCTTTTTTTTTTTTTTTCTGCTACTTTTACAGATCTGCCGGGATCCTTCAAAAAACGTATTCTTCGTAAAGTTGCACTTCTTACCGTTTGACCGACGCTTTTGGCAACGAAAGAACTGGGTATTCTTATCAAAGGAACACACTTTCCCACACTTAGGGCACTTTTTTATAAACAGTAGCAGTTTGTGACTGGCTAAATTTAACACAATCCTCTGTAACTAGTTTAAGCTAATAAAACACGTACTAATTATTTAAAGTGCTCTAACATGTTTGTTTTTTAATTTCTCCAAAAGGTTTTTTGAAATCGGTGACCAAAACTACATTAGTATACCGATTTTCATTAAAATTCGCTTCTAGCCCCCAAACGGAAAAGACCCAAAAGTACTTTTAAATGGAAATGGAACATTCTAATTATTGCATATTATATGCTGATTTTTTTAAATCGAAAATACACCTTCCTGCACTACAAGCAAATGGCAAAATTCCAGATGTCAAACGCAGTTCCGAGACAAAATTCATAACAGCTTGGTAATACAGGGTGTACCATAAGTCTTGTCTCGAAGGAAAATTTATTTGAAATTAAATTTACAAAAGTAATACATTAGAACTAAAACAATATTTAGACTGGTTTTGTTTTGGGACCTCGGGAAAAGGCGGAGACCTTTTCCTCAGGAGTGTAACTCTCTCCCATAGTAGCCATTGTGTGTTCTTCTACCTGCAACAAAAGAAAGGCCACAAAACAAACCATCAATTTGAAGATTTTAATTCTAATGAATTACTTTTGTAAATTTAATTTAAAATTTTCCCTTGAGACGGGACTTATAGGATACCCTGTATGTTTAGGTTAATAATAGTAATTAGAGCCTATGAACTGTCTGGCATCTGAAATTGTACGAAGCAAGTTTGTCTGCGAACTAAGTTTTTAGAGGAATATTTCAAAGGCGAAATTTTATTCACAATAAATTCGTGATTTGAAAAACAAACTGAAAATTACGAAACTCCAAAATGACTTCTTTAAAGAAAATTACACTAAAACTAGTTGGTATGTTTAAACTTAAAAATATCAAGTAAATTATACTAATGAAATGAGGGTTGAGTCCTTTTATATTGAGAAACCTTGCCCTATGTCACGGCTTCCTGTAGATTAGCGAAATTAAGCGATATTAGGTCTGGGGAGTAGCTGGTTGATAACCATCCTCTCTGGTTATACGTTATGAGCAGGGCCGGATTAATCATTAGGCTAATAAAGCTGTAGCCTTGGCCCTCGTATTTGTTAGGCCCTCGAGTTTAGGCCCTAATTTTTATATAGTACCCAAAATCTGTCACAAAGTTGGTTAAGTAATATGTATAACTGCATAATTATATATATTTCAGAGGTGGAAAATAGTTTTTTTTTTTTTTTTGTTATATCTGATGATGGTGTTATTGTCGAAATGTATTGACAGTATATGATTTTCACCCATTTTTATGATTGGCTTCAAAGGGTTAATCCGTTTCTGAAATTGTTTTTCAGACATTGGGAATCTGGGCCTAGTATAATGATCATTCAGCATGTCGAAGAAAGGGGGAATGTTTTGTTTGATATCACAGTTTATAGCCAGGAAGGAAGAAATTTTTCTATTTGAATTGTGTATGCTGTTTTTACTTTTTTTTTTATAATGTACAGAGCTTTGATTTTTGTTACATTTGGATAAATATACATTTCTACTTGTTTAAAGATTTTATGAATTATATACAACATATAGTACGGGATGAATTTCATAATTGAACCCACAAGGAAAAATGATGATTCCAAGGCCTTTCGTGTATTCAGAAGTACACCTCATCCCTTCATTCCCTGATAAGGTGTACTTCTGAATACACGAAAGGCCTTGGAATCATCATTTTCCTTGTGGGTTTGCATCAACAATATAGTACATACAGTATATAGGCCCTTCCCTCTTATTAGCTTTAGGCCCCTCACAGCCTTAATCCGGCCCTGGTTGAGCTGTAGGTTTGCTGTCATATAATCCTAGCTCTTAGTATGGAATTTAATCATGAAATTGTTAATGCTAAAACTTGGTGAATCTAAGTATTTGGTTATATCCATACCGTTTTGTGCCGTGAATATCACCATAAACTTTGACTCAACAGGTACAAACATTATGCAAGTGGTCCAGAGGAAGTTAAGTAATGGTTATTTGGAGGTGATTACAAGGCCAATGAAACGCTAAATGTATATAGTTGTCTACGCCAATGACTCCAGATTAGATATTTATAAAATATCAGTTACCATCCTGCATCTGCTCTCCTATTAACTAACTCACCAAATCTAGTGATAAATATAAAGAAAATTAGGTATAGATGGAAGCTTTATCTATACCTATGTATGTACATTTTGCATAATGTCCAAACCAATTTCTATTCCGCTGTAAAACACGATAGGACGACAATTGTTAACCAATAAGATTGGTTTGTCTTTTAATTTGTGGACGAGAACGTAGAACGATTAATCTCTTGCACAGGTTGGAAACGAATGAATGGTTAGCCCCTATGTACAGTTTCGGGTAAAACGCTTGCAGAAAAGCTTAAATTACAAACTTGCAGTAATTTTTTATGTTCTATTCTATTTTGGGGATTTTAAAGAAAGTTTAAGAACGGAATTGTCATTACTAAATAATAATTTTTGCTTCAAGAACTTTTTAAGCGAAGTTTTTGTCAAGTTAAATTTTATACTTTTTCATTTTCCTTTAATTCTGACTGACCTTCTGGCGACCCATGGGTAAATGATATATCACGGGCAACCAAGGCCCGGGAGAGGAATCACGAGCCCTGGTGCTACTTTTAACTCTCGGGTGGGGGCACTTACCCCCATCACATCTCTCTCTCTCTCTCTCTCTCTCTCTCTCTCTCTCTCTCTCTCGCCTGGTTCTTGATGCTTTGATACCTCTTGCACCCCTTCCTCTCCCGGGCCCTAAGAACAACAATTGAACGAGACATCTTTACCAACAAACGTTTTCGACACGCACATTGTCTATAATTGCGAGTTAAATCTGGTGTTCAAGAACTTCTCTTGGGGTTAACCCCCCCCCTTCCATCCCCCATGTGTAAAAGTAGGAAATTTAATCTTTGCTTAAAAATTTTTTGTTACAGATCGGGAAGTCTAATTAGGATCTGGCTTTTGTCTAACATTTCGTTAAAACAACCCATCAAATTAAGTAAAATTGATGGTTGTAAGTGAAGTTGAGAGACAATTGCTTAATTTACAAGCAAAGTTTCACTCTTTATAAACTTAAGAATCATCTTTAAGTTTGTCTCCAGAAATGAAACAAATTCTCGCACATTGCGCTTTCCTCTGGGTTATCTTTTGTATCCAACCTACACACACTGTTGAGAACAAAACTCATCACGTCGATCCGATATGTAATCGTTGTGAATGCTTGAACCTCGAGGACATTTATTCTGCGGACTGTGATGCTAAGCACTTTGTGAAGGTAAGTTAGATAAATAACTTGTAATAAACGTATCCAATTATTTTTAGGGCACGGTAACTTCTCATTCAAAGCCCTTATTTAACGAGTCTCATTTCATTTTAAGAGTAGGTTCGCTTCCAAAGTCCATTTTTACTTCATTTTATTTCTTGTATTATAATTTCAAATGTAGATACACGGGGTTGCCAGATTTTGAAATTATCAAGTCGGAACAAAAGACCTTTTTTTCTACATAATTTGTAAAATTTAAAATAGAATAACCACAAACTAAACTACAGAAAAAAAATTATTTACCCAACAAAACCATAAACAACAATTCAAGAAATGAAACTTGATAATTCCTATTTTTAGAAAGAATAACTCCTTTAATGTTGACGCCACAACACTTGCATAATTATTCTAATTCGCTTCTATTATACGAGAGGCGGTCAGAAAATAAGTTTACACGGCGTATAATTTTGTAACTAAAGGACCTACATTAATTGTTTGTATTAGGTGAATTCGTTAATCATTGTTGGCAAACTGCACGTCGATTCGGCTGTCATTACCGTACATTGGAATGATTGGATATATAAACGAGTCAGTTGAACATGGCGGCTCAACTGCAACAGTGCCCTGCCCTACGGAGCAGTCCAGGACGTTTACGTTTAATGGCTGCTCGTAAACGTACCAGTGTTGAACAGTATGCAGCTGCATTGATTGTTGTACCTTTTTGCATGAAGTCTGCGAGCAAAGCTCCTTTGTGGTCCCAAAACACGGTAACCATACTTTGCTAGCGGACCTCACAATCTTGAGCTTCTTTGGTCGCGGGGACCCAGGGTGTTTTCATTCCATGCTGGCACGTTTTGTTTTTGGAGTACGGTGATGAACCCATGTCTCGTCTCCTGTGACAATAGGCCCGAGAAATTCTTGACCACTGACAAACTCGGAATATCTTTGCAGAAATGACAGGGCAGTGTTCCAGTCGAGCCGCCATATTCAACCGACTCGTATAACCAATGTACGGTAGATGGCAGCCGAATCGACGTGCAGTGTTGCCAACAATGATTAACGAATTCACCCGATACAATCAATGTAGGTCCTTTAGATACGCCATGTAAACTTATTTTCTGACCGCCCCTCGTATATTTACTTGCATTTTACGATCAAAATAAAATTAATAATGGTAAGGCATTTTTATTACAAAATAATAATAAAAATATAGATTACATCAATTTGGAAAATGAGGGACCTAATTTAATCACATGGATTTAAAGTTGGTTTCATGGTCGTTTCTGAACAGTTAATTTATAGATATTTTTCGCTTGACTTTGCTTTTCTTGAACTTCAACCCCTTGCTCAGTTTCAAAAATTTTAAAAAATCCTTGCATGACATTTTGTAATTTTCTTTGACCATCAGCTGAGCTTCCAAATTTGTAATTTGTTCCGTTCTTTGCGCCAAGCTGTGCTCATCAAACTGAATATCCGTTCCGAAATCGCTTTTGAATGGGGGATTGTAAAGACAAAAGATTACTTTGAACAAATTATTTGCATTGGGATAATTCTTGAAAAATTGTACCCACTTTGTCACATTTCTGATCTAATTGTACATCTGACATATCTTTCAAGAATTTTAGCTTTTAAATTTTCTGGTAGAGAGCAAGTCTTCATCAAGGAACTCGTGACTCGGGAATTTACTTGACAAGTCGGGACAGTCTGGCAGAAATCCGGGCGTCTGGCAACCCTGGATACACGCACTCGTTTTGAGGTTTTGGCATTTTGTCAAACGAGCCAAACAATTGTCGATAAATATGTGAACTGAAATATGAAAGTGGTTCATTGATCCTTTAAGCTGATAATTAGTGATAGTGTAAATTGGGGTTGACTTGAATCTTTATTTTTTCCTGGAATCTGTGTTTAACGTTTAAATGAGTGAAACAAATAAACTTTAAATGACTTGGTCTTTTGGCTTTGAGACCTACTCTCGATATGTGAATTTGGATCAGTTCCACCAGTGAAGATATAAGCCTTAATGAATGTTCTATTCAGGGTTGACAACCCAGGCTCGCAAAATGTCGCTAAATTCACTTCAAAAAGTCGCCAGATGTGGAGCCATTCTACTCTAAAACGTTGACTATATTTCTTGCTCATTGGTCCTTTTATGTGAAGAAAAATGCTATACTGATAGTCACACAAATATACAAGGTCATACAACCCAAAAAAATGGACGAGACTGGCAGCTCAACAGAAAGTAGCTAAAATTATGCTTAGTCGCTAAACGCTAAAAAAAAGTAGCCAAAAGTAGCTAGATTTAGCAACAAAATTGCTAAATTGGCAACTCTGGTTCTATTACTGAGCCAACATTTCTTTAAAATTGAAAATGAAATTTGGGGAGCCGCTTAGCTTTTGCTTTGTACTGTAGCCAGACTTTGTACTGCAGTGTATTTCATTTTACTTCATTTACAGACTTGACAAATAAATGGGTATGATGTCAAACTTGTACAAATAACCCAGCTTGCCTGAAAATGACTTATTCAAGACGGTTAACAACCGCCGACAGTAATATGGCATTATGTCAGCCCGGACCTAACTCCCTCGGAAATGATCTGAAGAACCCAATGATGAAATGTAGTGTTTGAAAACAACAAAATACCTCGTCTGAATCAGTACCTTTCGATAAACCGGCTAAAATTTGCTTAATCTTTTTGATAATTCTTAAATTAATTCGCGATCCAACTAAGTTCAGACATTTTCTTTGACATAAAACAGAATGCTCATTACATAAGTATCTTCCCTGCAACCAAAAGCAGGTACAGGAATGAGCGAAGTGTATAACTGTATATCGAATTCATAAAAATTATGAAATATGGTAACAATAGAAATCTGATTTTTGTTTAGCATGTTTGATAAGAGAGACATCTTTGAATACTATTTCAGCAATATATGTAATAAAATTGAAATAAAATCGGTGTTCAATTGCATTACTAGTATATTTCGCAATTTAAAGGAATAGTAATAATGCATAATGGGTATGATAAACCTATAGAAATACGAGACTCTTAACAATTTTCACCATGCAGATTCCTGAATTTAAGAAAGACTTGAAGTTACCTTGGAGATTCACAATAAGAGGCAATAACCTTACATCAATTCCAGTATTTCCTTATTTGGAAAACTTGACTGCTCTTTCTTTTGGGTAAATAAACCTTTTTGGAGACTTGTGTGGAGTAAGCTCCAATCACAGTCTACGAGTCAATGACAAATTCATAGTTATCTGTATTCGAGAAAATTCATAGGAACGGTAATAACTTGGTAGAAATTCATAAAATTTATGGTTTTTTTTACAGATACAATAAAATTTCAACAATAGAAAAAGCCGCGTTCATAAATCTAACTAGTCTTCAAAGCTTGGATTTAAGTCACAATAACCTTACAGCGGATTCTCTAAATCCCGAAATATTCAGAGGTATGTTTTTTTTGTTTTAAATTATGGAAAATTTACACATTGTGCATTACTTGTTTGATTTTAAAGGAATGTTTAGGTTCAACTATCTCAGTGATTATCGTTCCATCTCTTGCTGTTTGTGTTTTAAATATTTTGTTGGTAAACTTCAGATACGTCAAGAAATGAGGAATAAGGGTCTGATAAATATTTCTGGATAGATGGGTCTGAAAATAAAACTGTCAATAGTTGCATTAACTTTTTCTTTAAACACGCCCATTTGTTGGAAGTTATGAAAAAACTATATAGGGCTATGGGTTGATTGCCTGTGCCCTCATCCGCTGAAAATTTCCAGCAGATTTCAGTGGAGGGTTACCGACAAAAGCCCTATGCTTTTTCGTTAGAGAGTTATGAATATGTAGGTGTTTAAAGGACCTTTTTATATTTAAGTGATTACGGTAATTCTAGCGTCGGGATTTGCGCGACGTACAGTATACTAGAATGAAAATAATTTGCCTCACCTTATTTTTGTTGGGTCTTTGTTTGTTTCGATGTAGGGCGTTACGATCATTTTCGGTGTAGGGCCGCCACGATGGAGTTACGCGGCGAATTTATTAAGGTAATTAATATAGGCAGTCACTATATAACCCCTGAAGGAATAGGCCTATCCTTTTTTAGTCATTAGGTTTTAAATTATAGGAATTCACTCAGAACTAGAGGGGGGACAAAGACATCCTCCCAGTTTAAAGCTTCGCTGTAACATAAACAGCCCTGAGAGCCGTTCCTTGGTTCTGGTGTATTATTTGCCGAACTAGCATGATTTTGTTGTGTCTACTACCTTTTGGTAGACTAAATAATAAATTGGGTTTTCTTGTTGCTATGTGGGGCTGATTCATACATACAGGTTCTTTGTACGTATGGCAATTCAATTATTTCATTCCCAATAGGCTATGTCGCCAATCCCGAGGCAATTTTGTATAGATATTTAATTCAATTAATTAATAATTTATATTTAATTATGAAATAAATGTACCACATATGATACCATGTTGTGAGTGCGTATAGTTTTTCCATATACTGGGGGGGGCCGGAGAAAAATTTGTATGTTATAGATCAAAATTTTTTGATAAACTGTGTTTAAACCATGTGAAATGGATTGAAAAGAATGAAGTAGAAATTTAGGGAGAGAGGTTACTCAAGACCTATTCAAATATGAAAGTTCAAGAGGCCAACTTCTCAAGTTTAGTTAAAGTTATGTCAATCAGTTTGACTCCCTTTAGGTATAGGAAATTTATGGGATTAAAGTAAAGTTATTAAGCATTTTAACTTTGCTCAGTTTGTGTAAGTTTTATAAGTCACCAGTCTTAATTTTTTCTTGTAAAAGTTTTCTGGCTTTCAAAGCAGTCTTTCTTTGAGGCCTGTCTGGTTTAGTCTGAGTTACATCAGGCACATTGAGAGATTCCTCCCCAATAGTATCCTGATCCATCCTTTGGGGTAATGGTTCTAATTTAGCCCCACACTCCAAAGGATATAGTAATGTGATATCTCTGGTGGTTTCACCAGTTGCTGTTTTCAGTTTTACAACCCTGGTAACTTCGTCTTCACCAGTTTTGAGTTCCAAGACTTTTCCCATTGACCAATGTTGTCTTGGTGTCTTGTCATGTATCAACACAATGTCCCCAATTTTGACTGAATCATTCCAACTTTGTTTTGTTAATTGTTTATGTCTTTCTCTAAGACTTGTTAAGTATTCTTCTCTCCATTTTGTTATAAATTGAGTCTTGATTTGTGTCAAATGTTGTATTTTGTGTTGAGTTCTTTGTGTCCTATTTCCCAATCTGGATCCTCTGTACTGTTATGTTCAGATTCTGGTAACATGTTTACTGTTTCTCCCTTAATTAGGTGGTTTGGTGTGAGAGGTTCTGGCTCATTAATACCATCTCCCACATAAGTTAATGGTCTGTTGTTGACAACATTTTCAATTTCTGACAGAATAGTCATGAGTTCAAAAAGTTGTAGATGTTTTGTCCCAATAGTCTTTTTAAGGCAGTTCTTTACAGTTTGTATGTTTCTTTCCCAAATTGAACCATACCATGGTGTATTAACAGGAATGTACTTCCAGGTTATGTTGTGTTTGGTTAAATGAGTTTGTACTGTTTCACTGTCACAAATCTGATGAATAATTCTTTCACCAGATTTGAAGTATGTGGCATTGTCTGACCATATAGTTTTGGGTACAGAATTGTGTGCACAAAATCGTCTGAAAGCAGCAATAAAAGCTTCTGCTGTCAGATCTTCTACTATGTCTAGACATATGGCACGTGTGGCAGCACAGGTGAAGAGTACAATGTACACTTTGTATTCCTTTGAATCCATTTTGTCTCCAAAACTCACATTTACCGCTCCAGTGTAGTCAATACCCGTGGTTTCAAATGGCCGAGTAAATGTTACTCGTTCCACAGGTAGGTCTGGAGGGCTTGGGGTCTTAAAGGGTCGTGAATGGATACGTTTACAAGGAATGCATGTGTTTAAAATTTTCTTTGTTTCAGTTCTACCCTTTGGTAGCCAGTAAGTTTTTCTCAGCTCTGTCAGGGTTTGTGGGACTCCCATGTGGTGTATTTTGTTGTGGGTATCCCTGATGATGAGTTTTGTGAAGTGATTTCTCCTTGGAAGAAGAATTGGGTGCTTAGAGTTGTAAGTCAAAGTTGACTTGTTAAGCCTTCCTTTACACCTTATCAGACCCTCTGTATCCAGGTACAGATTTAGATCCATGACAAGTGAAGGAATACCTTTGTTTAATGTGCTACTGGACCTAAGATACTTCAACTCCTTGTCAAATTCTGAAGCTTGTATCTGTTTGAGCCAGTATTTTGTTGCAGTTTCTGTTAAGTTAGAAAAGGCTTTCTGAGGACAGTGTTTGAGAAGGTAGCTATTGACAAACTTGCAGCAATAGACTGTAATTCTCAAGAGTTTGTTTAGGTCTGAATAAAGGTGATAGTCAAATATAGGTTTGTCCTCAGTGATCTTTTCAGTTGTTGTAGAGTTGAGTGTGAGGTTAACTACTTTGGCTGGCCAAAGATCCTCACATGTTAGCCATTCGGGCCCTTCATACCAGATTTTATTTGTTTTCAACAGCTTGTAAGAGAGCCCTCTTGTCAAAAAGTCTGCAGGATTCTCTTTTGTTTTTATGTACCTAAATTTGATACCAAGGTTTGTGTTTGCAGTTTTGATTTCTGTTAGTCTGTTTTTCACAAATATGTTTTTGCAAGAAGTTGTATCTGTGTTGGTCACCCATGTTAGACAAATTTGACTGTCTGTCCTTAAGTAAATGTTTGTTATGTCAACTTCTTTATACACTTGTGAAAGAAAGTTTGCTGTTTTAACTCCCAATGAGACAGCTAATAATTCAAGTTGTGGTACAGTTTTCTTTTGGTTTAAGGGTGCCACTTTTGCCTTTGAATAAACCAAGTTACTTTCATTTTCACTTGTTAAATAGGCACAACACCCGTAAGCTTGTGTGCTGGCATCTGTAAAAATGTGTAGTGTTTGCGATTTCAATCTGTAGCCAGCACATCTTGGTACGTAGATGTCTTGAACTTTGTTCAAGTCTGTGGCTAATTTTTTCCAATGAAGTTGGTCTTCCACTGAAAGTGGTTCATCCCAATCAATTTTCTTTTTCCATAAGTCTTGCAAAAGGGTTTTGGATCTTATGGTTGCTGGTAAATATAATCCAATGGGGTCGAAAATTTTGGATGATTCTGAAAGCACTTGTCTTTTTGTATCGGCATTTGGATTTAAGTTATAACTCTTTGTGCAAAGAGTGTCATCGTGTTCGGAATTCTGTTTTAAAAACCAAAGCATTCCAAGTGTTTTCGTGTAATTGTTTGGTTCAATGTTCCCATTGTTGTCTTTTGTTATTTGTTCATTTAATTTAGGAGAATTAGAAAGAGTTTGTACTGTATTCAAACCTCCTACCACTTCAGACTAGTCAATACCCGTAGTTTTAGTGGAGTAAATTTACTCCTCCACAGGTAGATCTGGAGGGCTTGGGGCTTTGAATCCTGTACTGTTTTTGTGTTGTTTGGCCTATGGCCAAGGGAGGCCACAAGACCCTTTTTGTTTGGTCTCTGGCCAAAGGAGGCCACAAGACCCTTGTTGTTTGGTCTCTGGCCAAGGGAGGCCACAAGACCAATGTTGTTTGTTGGGCTTGGCCAAGGAGGCCACAGACCCTTGATGAATGTTGGGCTATGGCCAAGGGAGGCCATCAGCCCTTGATGAATTTGTTGGGCTATGGCCAAGGTAGGCCAAGCCCTTTGATGATTTGTTGGGCTATGGCCAAGGTAGGCCATCAGCCCTTTGATGAATTTGTTGGGCTATGGCCAAGGTAGGCCATCAGCCCTTTGATGAATTTGTTGGGCTATGGCCAAGGTAGGCCAAGCCCTTTGATGAATTTGTTGGGCTATGGCCAAGGTAGGCCATCAGCCCTTTGATGAATTTGTTGGGCTATGGCCAAGGGTAGGCCATCAGCCCTTTGATGAATTTGTTGGGCTATGGCCAAGGTAGGCCATCAGCCCTTTGATGAATTTGTTGGGCTATGGCCAAGGTAGGCCATCAGCCCTTTGATGAATTTGTTGGGCTATGGCCAAGGTAGGCCATCAGCCCTTTGATGAATTTGTTGGGCTATGGCCAAGGTAGGCCAAGCCCTTTGATGAATTTGTTGGGCTATGGCCAAGGTAGGCCATCAGCCCTTTGATGAATTTGTTGGGCTATGGCCAAGGTAGGCCATCAGCCCTTTGATGAATTTGTTGGGCTATGGCCAAGGTAGGCCATCAGCCCTTTGATGAATTTGTTGGGCTATGGCCAAGGTAGGCCAAGCCCTTTGATGAATTTGTTGGGCTATGGCCAAGGGTAGGCCATCAGCCCTTTGATGAATTTGTTGGGCTATGGCCAAGGTAGGCCATCAGCCCTTTGATGAATTTGTTGGGCTATGGCCAAGGTAGGCCATCAGCCCTTTGATGAATTTGTTGGGCTATGGCCAAGGTAGGCCATCAGCCCTTTGATGAATTTGTTGGGCTATGGCCAAGGGTAGGCCAAGGCCCTTTGGAGTAGAGTAGTTTGTTTGTACGTGTCACTGTCTAACCATATAATTTTTGGCACAAAATTATGTGCACAGAATCAGAGCGCAGCAATAAAAGCTTTTACTCTCCGATCCTTGGTTATGTTTAGACAGGTTGTTGTGTTTGAGACACATTGAAAGAGTAGTGTGTGTGTGTGTGTGTGTGTGTGTGTGTGTATCATTCCTCCGAATCCAGTTGGTCTTCAAAACTTGGATTCACCACTCCAATGAAATTAATACCCGTAGTTATGAATGAGTAAATGTTGTATATCCTACAGGTAGGTCTGGAAGGTTTGGGGTTTTGAAGGAATCCAATCTGTTTGCAAGGAATGTATGTGTCTGTTATGAAATCTGTTGTGTTCTTCTTTAAAAGAAGAATTGGATGTTTGAAGTCGTATGTATATATTTATATACTGTACCGTACGTGTGTGTGTGTGTGTGTTTGTTGATGAAATCTGTTGTGATTCTTCCTTTAAAAGAAGAATTGGATGTTTGAAGTCGTATGTATATATTTATATACTGTACCGTACGTATGTGTGTGTAAATGTGTACAGTATTTTGTTATAGGGTTTTATTTTTTGGTTTTGGGTTAGGTTAATCAATTTGGCTGAGTAAAGACCCTCAAACGTTGCATTTGAGACCCTTATATCAAGCCTTGTCTGTTTTATGCCTATATGTCAAATAGGAATTGGAATAGGTTTGGGCCTATATTGGTCAAATAGGAATTGGAATAGGTTGGGCCTATATTGGTCAAATAGGACTTGGTGGGTTGGGCCTATATGTCAAATAGGACTTGGAATAGGTAATAGGTTGGGCCTATATGTCAAATAGGACTTGGTGTGCCTATATGTCAAATAGGATTTGGAATAGGTTGGGCCTATGTCAAATAGGAATTGGAATAGGTTGGAATAGGGTCACGAATAGGTGTTAGGTGGGTGTAGGTTTGAATTCGTGCAATTGCTTTAGGTCTTTGTGATGTTACAGTTCGAGTCGAATTTTGTGATGTTACAGTTCGAGTCGAATTTTGTGATGTTACAGTTCGAGTCGAATTTTGTGATGTTACAGTTCGAGTCGAATTTTGTGATGTTACAGTTCGAGTCGAATTTTGTGATGTTACAGTTCGAGTCGAATTTTGTGATGTTACAGTTCGAGTCGAATTTTGTGATGTTACAGTTCGAGTCGAATTTTGTGATGTTACAGTTCGAGTCGAATTTTGTGATGTTACAGTTCGAGTCGAATTTTGTGATGTTACAGTTCGAGTCGAATTTTGTGATGTTACAGTTCGAGTCGAATTTTGTGATGTTACAGTTCGAGTCGAATTTTGTGATGTTACAGTTCGAGTCGAATTTTGTGATGTTACAGTTCGAGTCGAATTTTTGTGATGTTGTTCGAGTCGAATTTTGTGATGTTACAGTTCGAGTCGAATTTTGTGATGTTACAGTTCGAGTCGAATTTTGTGATGTTACAGTTCGAGTCGAATTTTGTGATGTTACAGTTCGAGTCGAATTTTGTGATGTTACAGGTCTGAGTCGAATTTTGTGATGTTACAGGTCTGAGTCGAATTTTGTGATGTTACAGGTCTGAGTCGAATTTTGTGATGTTAATGAGTCTTATGAGTAAGTTAAATTGCTGAAATAAATTTTATAACCTACACCTCAGGTTCAATTATAAATTTAGTGTTTTTAATTAGGATAGGCCTTGAGTGTAAAGAGTAAGGCCTACTTTAAGAGGTAGGCCTATTATGTAAGGTAAAGTTAGGTGGGCCTACTAAATAGGCCTATTTGTTGGGCCTACCAAGTAGGCTTATGTTTGGGCCTATTATTTTATAGGACCTCAAATGAGTTAAGCCTGTTAAATTAACAAGGCTTAGTTTTGAATTTGAAGAGTAGGACCTTTTAAATAGGCTTAATGTTGCGGGCCTATTATTTTTAGGACCTAAAGTTATGCCTGTTAAATGAACAAGCCTTTGTTTTCGATTAGTGTAAAGGTAAAGGAATCGGTTCCCAGTTTTAGGCCACTATATGAAAAAACTATAGTGGGGTTATGGTTGAAATTAGGTTAGGCCAATGAGGTAAGCCTAGCCACCGCGTGTGTCAGTGTAAATTGTAGAGGGGTTAGTTCCCCACACGGGCCACCATATGAAAAACTATATAGGGCTATGGTTGATTGCCTGTGCCCTCATCCGCTGAAAATTTCCAGCAGATTTCAGTGGAGGGTTACCGACAAAAGCCCTATGCTTTTTCGTTAGAGAGTTATGAATATGTAGGTGTTTAAAGGACCTTTTTATATTTAAGTGATTACGGTAATTCTAGCGTCGGGATTTGCGCGACGTACAGTATACTAGAATGAAAATAATTTGCCTCACCTTATTTTTGTTGGGTCTTTGTTTGTTTCGATGTAGGGCGTTACGATCATTTTCGGTGTAGGGCCGCCACGATGGAGTTACGCGGCGAATTTACTTAAGGTAATTAATATAGGCAGTCACTATATAAACCCCTGAAGGAATAGGCCTATCCTTTTTTAGTCATTAGGTTTTAAATTATAAGGAATTCACTCAGAACTAGAGGGGGGACAAAGACATCCTCCCAGTTTAAAGCTTCGCTGTAACATAAACAGCCCTGAGAGCCGTTCCTTGGTTCTGGTGTATTATTTGCCGAACTAGCATGATTTTGTTGTGTCTACTACCTTTGGTAGACTAATAATAAATTGGGTTTTCTTGTTGCTATGTGGGGCTGATTCATACGTACAGGTTCTTTGTACGTATGGCAATTCAATTATTTCATTCCCAATAGGCTATGTCGCCAATCCCGAGGCAATTTTGTATAGATATTTAATTCAATTAATTAATAATTTATATTTAATTATGAAATAAATGTACCACATATGATCCATGTTGTGAGTGCGTATAGTTTTTCCATATACTGGGGGGGGGGCCGGAGAAAAATTTGTATGTTATAGATCAAAATTTTTGATAAACTGTGTCTTAAACCATGTGAAATGGATTGAAAGAATAAAGTAGAAATTTAGGGGGAGAGAGGTTACTCAAGACCTATTCAAATATGAAAGTTCAAGAGGCCAACTTCTCAAGTTTAGTTAAAGTTAATGTTTGCAATCAGTTTGACTCCCTTTAGGTATAGGAAATTTATGGGATTAAAGTAAAGTTATTAAGCATTTTAACTTTGCTCAGTTTGTGTAAGTTTTATAAGTCACCAGTCTTAATTTTTTCTTGTAAAAGTTTCTGGCTTTCAAAGCAGTCTTTTTGAGGCCTGTCTGGTTTAGTCTGAGTTACATCAGGCACATTGAGAGATTCCTCCCCAATATATCCTATCCTGATCCATCCTTTGGGTAATGGTTCTAATTTAGCCCCACACTCCAAAGGATATAGTAATGTGATATCTCTGGTGGTCTCACCAGTTGCTGTTTTCAGTTTTACAACCCTGGTAACTTCGTCTTCACCAGTTTTGAGTTCCAACTTTTCCCATTGACCAATGTTGTCTTGGTGTCTTGTCATGTATCAACACAATGTCCCCATTTTGACTGAATCATTCCAACTTTGTTTTGTTAATTGTTTATGTCTTTCTCTAAGACTTGTTAAGTATTTCTTCTCTCCATTTTGTTATAAATTGAGTCTTGATTTGTGTCAAATGTTGGTATTTTGGTGAGTGCTTTGTGTCCTATTTCCCAATCTGGATCTTCTGTACTGTTTGTTCAGATTCTGTAACATGTTTATGTTTCTCCTTAATTAGGTGGTTTGGTGTGAGAGGTTCTGGCTCATTAATACCATCTCCCACATAAGTTAATGGTCTGTTGTTGACAACATTTTCAATTTCTGACAGAATAGTCATGATTTCAAAAAGTTGTAGATGTTTTGTCCCAATAGTCTTTTTAAGGCAGTTCTTTACAGTTTGTATGTTTCTTTCCCAAATTGAACCATACCATGGTGTATTAACAGGAATGTACTTCCAGGTTATGTTGTGTTTGGTTAAATGAGTTTTGTACTGTTTCACTGTCACAAATCTGATGAATAATTCTTTCACCCGATTTGAAGTATGTGGCATTGTCTGACCAATAGTTTTGGTACAGAATTGTGTGCACAAAATCGTCTGAAAGCAGCAATAAAAGCTTCTGCTGTCAGATCTTCTACTATGTCTAGACATATGGCACGTGTGGCAGCACAGGTGAAGAGTACAATGTACACTTTGTATTCCTTTGAATCCATTTTGTCTCCAAAACTCACATTTACCGCCCAGTGTAGTCAATACCCGTGGTTTCAAATGGCCGAGTAAATGTTACTCGTTCCACAGGTAGGTCTGGAGGGCTTGGGGTCTTAAAGGGTCGTGAATGGATACGTTTACAAGGAATGCATGTGTTTAGAATTTTCTTCGTTTCAGTTCTACCCTTTGGTAGCCAGTAAGTTTTTCTCAGCTCTGTCAGGGTTTGTGGGACTCCCATGTGGTGTATTTTGTTGTGGGTATCCTGATGATGAGTTTTGTGAAGTGATTTCTCCTTGGAAGAAGAATTGGGTGCTTAGAGTTGTAAGTCAAAGTGACTTGTTAAGCCTTCCTTTACACCTTATCAGACCCTCTGTATCCAGGTACAGATTTAGATCCATGACAAGTGAAGGAATACCTTTGTTTAATGTGCTACTGGACCTAAGATACTTCAACTCCTTGTCAAATTCTGAAGCTTGTATCTGTTTGAGCCAGTATTTTGTTGCAGTTTCTGTTAAGTTAGAAAAGGCTTTCTGAGGACAGTGTTTGAGAAGGTAGCTATTGACAAACTTGCAGCAATAGACTGTAATTCTCAAGAGTTTGTTTAGGTCTGAATAAAGGTGATAGTCAAATATAGGTTTGTCCTCAGTGATCTTTTCAGTTGTTGTAGAGTTGAGTGTGAGGTTAACTACTTTGGCTGGCCAAAGATCCTCACATGTTAGCCATTCGGGCCCTTCATACCAGATTTTATTTGTTTTCAACAGCTGTAAGAGAGCCCTCTGTCAAAAAGTCTGCAGGATTCTCTTTTGTTTTTATGTACCTAAATTTGATACCAAGGTTTGTGTTTGCAGTTTTGATTTCTGTTAGTCTGTTTTTCACAAATATGTTTTTGCAAGAAGTTGTTTCTGTGTTGGTCACCCATGTTAGACAAATTTGACTGTCTGTCTTAAGTAAATGTTTGTTATGTCAACTTCTTTATACACTTGTGAAAGAAAGTTTGCTGTTTTAACTCCCAATGAGACAGCTAATAATTCAAGTTGTGGTACAGTTTTCTTTTGGTTTAAGGGTGCCACTTTTGCCTTTGAATAAACCAAGTTACTTTCATTTTCACTTGTTAAATAGGCACAACACCCGTAAGCTTGTGTGCTGGCATCTGTAAAAATGTGTAGTGTTTGAGATTTCAATCTGTAGCCAGCACATCTTGGTACGTAGATGTCTTGAACTTTGTTCAAGTCTGTGGCTAATTTTTTCCAATGAAGTTGGTCTTCCACTGAAAGTGGTTCATCCCAATCAATTTTCTTTTTCCATAAGTCTTGCAAAAGGGTTTTGGATCTTATGGTTGCTGGTAAATATAATCCAATGGGGTCGAAAATTTTGGATGATTCTGAAAGCACTTGTCTTTTTGTATCGGCATTTGGATTTAAGTTATAACTCTTTGTGCAAAGAGTGTCATCGTGTTCGGAATTCTGTTTTAAAAACCAAAGCATTCCAAGTGTTTTCGTGTAATTGTTTGGTTCAATGTTCCCATTGTTGTCTTTTGTTATTTGTTCATTTAATTTAGGAGAATTAGAAAGAGTTTGTACTGTATTCAAACCTCCTACCACTTCAGACTAGTCAATACCCGTAGTTTTAGTGGAGTAAATTTACTCCTCCACAGGTAGATCTGGAGGGCTTGGGGCTTTGAATCCTGTACTGTTTTTGTGTTGTTTGGCCTATGGCCAAGGGAGGCCACAAGACCCTTTTTGTTTGGTCTCTGGCCAAAGGAGGCCACAAGACCCTTGTTGTTTGGTCTCTGGCCAAGGAGGCCACAAGACCCTGTGTTGTTGGGCTATGGCCAAGTGACCATCAGCCCCTTGATGAATATGTTGGGCTATGGCCAAGGGTAGGCCATCAGCCCTTGATGAATTTGTTGGGCTATGGCCAAGGTAGGCCAAGCCCTTTGATGAATTTGTTGGGCTATGGCCAAGGGTAGGCCATCAGCCCTTGATGAATTTGTTGGGCTATGGCCAAGGTAGGCCATCAGCCCTTTGATGAATTTGTTGGGCTATGGCCAAGGTAGGCCATCAGCCCTTTGATGAATTTGTTGGGCTATGGCCAAGGTAGGCCATCAGCCCTTTGATGAATTTGTTGGGCTATGGCCAAGGGTAGGCCATCAGCCCTTTGATGAATTTGTTGGGCTATGGCCAAGGGTAGGCCATCAGCCCTTTGATGAATTTGTTGGGCTATGGCCAAGGTAGGCCATCAGCCCTTTGATGAATTTGTTGGGCTATGGCCAAGGTAGGCCATCAGCCCTTTGATGAATTTGTTGGGCTATGGCCAAGGTAGGCCAAGCCCTTTGATGAATTTGTTGGGCTATGGCCAAGGTAGGCCATCAGCCCTTTGATGAATTTGTTGGGCTATGGCCAAGGGTAGGCCAAGCCCTTTGATGAATTTGTTGGGCTATGGCCAAGGGTAGGCCATCAGCCCTTTGATGAATTTGTTGGGCTATGGCCAAGGTAGGCCATCAGCCCTTTGATGAATTTGTTGGGCTATGGCCAAGGGTAGGCCATCAGCCTTTGATGAATTTGTTGGGCTATGGCCAAGGTAGGCCATCAGCCCTTTGATGAATTTGTTGGGCTATGGCCAAGGGTAGGCCATCAGCCCTTTGATGAATTTGTTGGGCTATGGCCAAGGTAGGCCATCAGGCCCTTTGATGATTTGTTGGGCTATGGCCAAGGGTAGGCCAAGGCCCTTTGGAGTAGAGTAGTTTGTTTGTACGTGTCACTGTCTAACCATATAATTTTTGGCACAAATTATGTGCACAGAATCAGAGCGCAGCAATAAAAGCTTTTACTCTCCGATCCTTGGTTATGTTTAGACAGGTTGTTGTGTTTGAGACACATTGAAAGTAGTGTGTGTGTGTGTGTGTGTGTGTGTGTGTGTGTGTGTATCATTCCTCCGAATCCAGTTGGTCTTCAAAACTTGGATTCACCACTCCAATGAAATTAATACCCGTAGTTATGAATGAGTAAATGTTGTATATCCTACAGGTAGGTCTGGAAGGTTTGGGGTTTTGAAGGAATCCAATCTGTTTGCAAGGAATGTATGTGTCTGTTAATGAAATCTGTGTTCTTCTTTTAAAAGAAGAATGGATGTTTGAAGTTGTATGTATATTATTATAATGTACGTACGTGATGTGTGTGTGTTTGTTGATGAAATCTGTTGTGATTCTTCTTTAAAAGAAGAATTGGATGTTGAAGTCGTATGTATATATTTATATACTGTACCGTACGTATGTGTGGGAAATGTGTACAGTATTTGTTATAGGGTTTATTTTTTGGTTTTGGGTTAGGTTAATCAATTGGCTGAGTAAGACCTCAAACGTTGCATTTGAGACCCTTATATCAAGCCTTGTCTGTTTTATGCTATATGTCAAATAGGATTGGAATAGGTTTGGGCCTATATGGTCAAATAGGAATTGGAAAGGTTGGGCCTATATTGTCAAATAGGACTTGGTGGGTTGGGCTATATGTCAAATAGGACTTGGAATAGGTAATAGGTTGGGCCTATATGTCAAATAGGATGGTGGCCTATATGTCAAATAGGATTTGGAATAGGTTGGGCCTATGTCAAATAGGAATTGGAATAGGTGGAATAGGTCACGAATAGGTGTTAGGTGGGTGTAGGTTTGAATCGTGCAATGCTTAGGTCTTTTGATGTTACAGTTCGAGTCGAATTTTGTGATGTTCAGTTCGAGTCGAATTTTGTGATGTTACAGTTCGAGTCGAATTTTGTGATGTACAGTTCGAGTCGAACTTTTGTGATGTTACAGTTCGAGTCGAATTTTGTGATGTTACAGTTCGAGTCGAATTTTGTGATGTTACAGTTCGAGTCGAATTTTGTGATGTTACAGTTCGAGTCGAATTTTTGGATGTTACAGTTCGAGTCGAATTTTGTGATGTTACAGTTCGAGTCGAATTTTGTGATGTTACAGTCGAGTCGATTTTGTGATGTTACAGTTCGAGTCGAATTTTGTGATGACAGGTCTGAGCGAATTTTGTGATGTTACGGTCTGAGTCGAATTTGTGATGTTACAGGTCTGAGTCGAATTTGTGATGTTAATGATTTATGAGTAAGTTTAAATTGCTGAAATAAATTTTATAACCTACACTCGGTGGTTCAATTATAAATTTTAGTGTTTTTAATTAGGATAGGCCTTGAGTGTAAAGAGTAAGGCCTACTTTAAGAGGTAGGCCTATTATGTAAGGTAAAGTTAGGTGGGCCTACTAAATAGGCCTATTGTTGGGCCTAACAAGTAGGCTTATGTTTGGGCCTATTATTTTATAGACCTCAAATGAGTAAGCCTGTTAAATTAACAAGGCTTAGTTTGAATTTGAAGAGTAGGACCTTTTAAATAGGCTTAATGTTGCGGGCCTATTATTTTTAGGACCTAAAATAAGTTATGCTGTTAATGAACAAGCCTTTGTTTTCGATTAGTGTAAAGGTAAGGAATCGGTTCCCAGTTTTAGGCCACTATATGAAAAAACTATAGTGGGGTTATGGTTTGAAATTAGGGTAGGCCAATGAGGAAGCCTAGCCACCGCGTGTGTCAGTGTAAATTGTAGAGGGGTTAGTTCCCCACACGGGCCACCATATGAAAAAACTATATAGGCTATGGTTGATTGCTGTGCCCTCATCCGCTGAAAATTTCAGCAGATTTCAGTGGAGGGTTACCGACAAAAGCCCTATGCTTTTTCGTTAGAGAGTTATGAATATGTAGGTGTTTAAAGGACCTTTTTTATATTAAGTGATTACGGTAATTCTAGCGTGGATTTGCGCGACGTACAGTATATAGAATGAAAATAATTTGCCTCACCTTATTTTTGTTGGGTCTTTGTTTGTTTCGATGTAGGGCGTTACGATCATTTTCGGTGTAGGCCGCACGATGGAGTTACGCGGCGAATTTACTTAAGGTAATTAATATAGGCAGTCACTATATAAACCCCTGAAGGAATAGGCCTATCCTTTTTTAGTCATTAGGTTTTAAATTATAAGGAATTCATCAGAACTAGAGGGGGGACAAAGACATCTCCAGTTTAAAGCTTCGCTGTAACATAAACAGCCCTGAGAGCCGTTCTTGGTTCTGGTGTATTATTTGCCGAACTAGCAGGATTTTGTTGTGTCTACTACCTTTGGTAGACTAAATAAAAATTGGGTTTTCTGTTTATTGCTATGTGGGGCTGATTCATACGTACAGGTTCTTTGACGTATGGCAATTCAATTATTTCATTCCCAATAGGCTATGTCGCCAATCCCGAGGCAATTTTGTATAGCTATTTTAATTCAATTAATTAATAATTTATATTTAATTATGAAATAAATGTACCACATATGATACCATGTTGTGAGTGCGTATAGTTTTTCCATAAATTTGGCGTTTTTATGGAATTTCTTAGTCTTGTAAGAGGTGAAAAGTTTTTAGACGGGCAGACCGGAAGAATTGAAGACGAGTTGCAGCAATTTATTAATTCTTAGGCAGCTTGTGAATAGGCATTTTTTTCTTTGAATATTCTAATAAAAATGACTTAAAATAGGCTGTAAAAAAAATCTCTGCAAGATTTTTATTTTGTACTAGTTTTATTTGAAGGTACATGAGTAATTCTTTTGCAGGTCCCCCCAGCAGCAAATTATACAAGATTCCCCTTAAAAATCTAAGCCTAAGTCACAACTACTTGAAGCGTTTACCAAGTCATGATTTTAAGTATCTAGCCAACCTAATCTCGCTTGACATCAGTGGCAATCCTTTGTTCGACCTCTCACTGGAAACTGCAAACTCCATATCGGAATTAAAAAATTTGAGAACATTAAACCTCTCCCATACAAATTTGAAGAGACTTCCTCACCACCTTTTCGCAGATCTTACGTAAGCTTTCTTCCCTTCTCCAATTTCTGTTCAATAACTTAGCATTTAGTTAGGCCTAGGCTCTATCCAGATTGGATTTACTGTCTAAATTGTAATACACCTCCCCTTCGTCTCCTTTGAGGTTAAAGAAGGGTTATACATTTTAATGAGTTAGTAAAATTAAAATAAACATTTTGGCTTGATGCAAGAAGAAAAAAATCACAATTTGAAACTCCCCCTAATTTATTGATAGAGTACCTTTTAACATTTTCTTACTGACTTCTTAAATCAGTTCATTACTGCAACTTCTTTAAAGTTCAAAGTAACCTTTTTTTATTCTAAAATCCCTTACTAGGTTGTAGCTCTCTACCTAATTACACCCACTTTCCACATTGAAATGAGCTTAGTACTTAGGCTTCCCTCGCGAAGCTACGTTGAAATTTAGTGCCTCCCGTCATGTACAGCAAAAAACGCTATGTTTATCTGTAATTACAATATAAACTTTTTTCTAGTAATTTGGTGGAACTAGATTTGTCGGGCAACGATTTTACTACGGTTCCTTCTGAGGTTAATTACGTGCGTTCACTGAAGACTCTCTTTCTCAATGACAACTTCTTCATGGTACGTTCTTAATAAAGTAATGTTTTTTAAAATATTTTCAAGTCTATTTTTAAACTAGAATAGAACTATTTAGATGATTTATGTGCTAAATAATGGAAGACTAATAAAAGTTTGATCTATGAAAATATATTTCTATGCACTCTGCTTGTATTAAGAGAATATATATATATATAGGGTGTCCCGGGATGAATATACCCAAAACAAATCTTGTTTATATTAGTTCAGATAGCAACAAAATCTGAAAGATATATTTTGAAGGGTTGTTTTATTTAATTCGGTTAATAAACCTCTTGTTCATATTTTGTTTCATTTAACTATAATTCTTATTCTCACTCAACTTCTGAAAACACATTTTCCAACACAGCTTCAGGGATGGAGATGACCGCATCACGGATACAATGTTTTAGCTCCTAAATACCCTTTGATTTGTTATGGTACACTTTTGTTTTCAAATCTCCCCAAAGATAGATAGATGTCCAAAGGGAAGAAATAGGGGGAGCGAACAGGCCATTTTGTAGGTTCTTCCCTATCAATCCAACCACTTGGAAAATGTTAGAACGTTTCAAGCAAAATGTGGTGGTGTTCCATCTTGTTGGAAGGTTGCTCCTTTGTAACAAGCAGGGAGTTCCTTTCAACTATGGAATAAAGAACTCCTTAGGATCTTTTCGTAAGAATCGCCAGTTACAGTTCATAAAAAAAAATCCATAAAAGCGAGAACGTGACAAAGCACACCGTTTACTTTAGGGGGAATCGCTCTCGTTGGAATATAGCCTTAAGAGGTTTGGTAGAAAGTGTTCATCAGATTGTCCTTTCGATTAAATTACTGCGCGTGTTTATTCTGGCTTCAATCTTCCTCTAAAAGTTGTTGGAGCCACCTGCACTTTGTAAGCTTTACAAAGCAATTCTTTGATTCTTTATGGACAGAGGAGCGCAGTATGTTCAATTCAGCCTCTCCTCCTAATTGACTTCTTTACGGCTTCTGGTAAGTGTTTCAACTGCATTCTTTCTTTAGAGAGATTTGTTGTCCTTCCGGAAGACTTTCCTACCCGTACAGTTCGTTTTCTCAAATTAACCAACCCACCTTCGTTTCCGGTGTCTTTCAGGTGGTGGCTTTGTTCACTTCGCATGGAAAGTCTTTGACCAGTAACAACTGAACCACTTTCATGCACAAATGCAACAATTTTGCTGCCTAGTTATCTTATTCACTTTCAAAAACAAAATAATGAACAGATGAAACTTGTGTACTGTAGAGTAGCAATAACCTAATAGGCATGAATTAAAGTCCTTATGGGACGTAGCCTACACTCTTAACGGCCTAAAATTGCGATACTTTGAGTACAGTACAAAAGCTGTACAAGCCTAGGTACGTATGCATTAGCTTTATAATTTTTGTACTTAATCATGCGTTTTATATGAATCTTTAAGAATTTTTTACATACCTATTTACATTTCTACACCGCTTCCCGTTGATCAGCGAAGTTAAGCGACATTGGGTCTGGGTAGTAGTTGGATGGGAGACGGTTTTCCGTGTCCAGATTATGTAGCAACCCGTGGTTCAGATCCCACGTAAAGCTGTAGGTCCCCTCCGTCATATGACCTTAGATGTTGCGAAGGAGGTTAAACAAACCCAATTATTATTGTTAATTAAGATGCATGTAAAAATTAAAACTGCCAATGTTTTGTTTTTGGTATACTCATTTTGGGAAACTATTCTGTATATTCAAGTTTTGGTATTATAGCGCATACGTTTCTTTCATAAATAATGATAACCATTGAATAATTTAATTATCTAATAACTTTGGTTCAAAATCGCTTTAAAATATTCTTGTTCACTACAAAGGCTCTAACAGAAGATTCCTTCTGGGATACTTTGAAGTATGTGGAGACTTTGTATTTGAAACGGTCATCAACTTTACGCGAAGTTCACAATGGAGCATTTGGAAACTTAACTTCTCTAAAGATATTGTGGCTTAGCGACAACCCTTATCTTGGTGACATATTTCCTTTTGCTTTTACCAATAAAGATAACCGGACAGTTGACCTAAGAGAGGTAATCTATTTGTTTTTTTTTCCTCTAAAATAAAAGAATCGCACCGATTTGAATTTGCCAAAGATTTCATAATTTAATATTCCCTGATAAGACATCATTTGAAATAGTCACTCTTAGAAGAGTGACTCCTTTAAATACACTAAGATAACATCCTATATTCCGTATCCTCCAGGAAGTCGGGATTAGATGTCGAGCCAGGGCTACTTTAGCCATAGTCAGTTAAGTTGATGTAACCTGCCTGCCTGCCTGCCGCCTCGCCGCGACGTAAGATACTGAAAAGAGAACGGCCCAGTTCTGGGCAGCACTGGGGTTCGAACCCACGACTCTAAGTCTCGGCATTCCAAGCGGCGCCTTACCAGATCGATCCACGAGGCGCTCTGAAATACAGAAAGTCCTTTAATAAATAACTCGAGTTGTTGTTTGCAGCTTCACCTTGAAAACAACGATTTGGAGTACCTTCCTAAGAATGCTCTTTCCTGGAAGGACATTCCCTACTTAAATCTTCAAGGTTAGAATTCGAATAATTCCATAAAATAAACTCTTGAAATAGAAGCTTTGAAAAAAAATTTAATTTTTTTAATATACAGGGTGTACATAAAGTCAGGATCTATTTTTGTGAAGCACTTGGAAATTATATGGAATTCAATCATAAAATGATAGTGGAAACATTTATTAAATAATTAAGAGTAGGATTCGACGTGACGCCCATTAGTATCCCTGCACAGCTCAAATCGTTCCGCAGCATTTCTAAACACATTCTGAAGCATTTGCGGGGTTATGTTATCTGCAGCAGTTCGTATACATGTACGTAAGTTTTCAAGACTCGTAATCTTCGTCTGATAGACGTGCGATTTGATAAAGCCCCATGCAAAGAAATCTAAAGCGGTTAAATCTGGTGATCTCGCTGGCCAAGGTCTGTTGCTTCCGCGTCCGATCCAGCGATTTGGAAAACGTCCATTTAGATAATCCTGAACAATTTTGGCATAGTGACAAGGAGCACCATCATGTTGATAGACGACGGTACTAACAATCCTCCCCAATCAGCTGAGGTTCAAGGAATTGCTGCAACATGGCCAGATAAATAAGCCCCGTAACTGTAGCTTCAGCAAAGAAAAAAGGACCATAAACCTTAGATTTTGTTAAACCCATCCAGACATTAACTTTAGGTGAGAGTCTCTCCCAATTTTGGACGAAATCATTCGGTCTTTCATCTGCCCAAATTCGACAGTTATGGCGATTTACTTTTCCACACGTATGGAAAGTGGCTTCATCACTAAAGAGAATGTTGTCCATTAAATTATCACTCCAGATTTGTTTTAAGAGATCAGCACACACAGCACTTCGTCGAGGGAAGTCTTCCTCATGTAAATCGTGTAAAACCTGCAAATGATAGCTTTTCTTCCGCAAATTAACTTTCAGATTTTTGTGCACAGATGACGTCGGGAGGCCGAGTCTGTGTGATGCAGCACGAACGGACGTAGTGGCTCCTCAGTGATAATTCCGCGTACTGCATTCACGGTAAGATCTGACATACACGGTCGACGGTCGTCCTGATCTTGCTTCATCATTTACAGATCCGTTCGTTTAAATTTGTTCACCAATTTTCGTATTGTCTTGTCTATTGGCCCCGGCTTATGAAATCTCCTTCTAAACTTCTCTCTGATGTCATTGTATTTCTTTCCCTCAATTCGCCAAATTACTATTGCCACACGCTCTTCTGTATTCATTCTAAGGGCTTCTGAAAAGAAAAATAGAAAAAATAATTATTTCACAAAAATAGATCCTGACTTTATGTACACCCTGTATTTTAATTAAAAAGATTTCGCAGCGAGTGCTTTCATTAGATGTGCTGCAAGTTGTGTAGAACCGTTTATGACTTTCATACAGAGCTACTTTAATTTTTTAGTAGGTTGCAGTTATTTCGCAGGTTCACTGCAACTCTTGCCGCAGTAACTTCTTATAGGTCGACTGTGCTGATGCGAAGATCCTAAAGTTTGGCATAACTAGCCCATCCCATTGATTTTCTGTAGTACGCGAAAGTCTTTTAGGTGGTACGCCAAAGGGTTATAAATACGCAGCTTGCTAATGGATTACTTTCATAGTTTTCAAAGGTGATAGTAGTAGTCTCCTCCCTACGCTTTACTTAGGTGATACAATCTTCCTTATTCAGTGGTAGTACTTCGAAATGCGTGGTAGCAAAAAAGTGGTACGTGAACCTAAATGTTGAACCACTGACCTATCCTGTTTTCGATACTGGTAGATATCCTACGTTAGATTATTTTTCCAGCTATTTCAAGTTTCCCCTCCTCTTGATACTAACTTTTTTCTCTCCAAGGTAATCCTTGGAATTGCGACTGCAATTTTGAATGGTTGGCCAAAGATGTTATCCAGCGATGCAGGAATCGCATTTTGACCTCACCCGCAATATCATGTAAGAATGTGAAATCTAAAGTTTTTTGTGACTTGTTCATTTAACACTTAGTGGCGGATCTAGGAATTTTCAAAAGCGGGCGGGGGAGGGTGAACCACTTTAGGGCCGTCGTCGGATCCAAAGCTGCTTATACATTTACAATACCAGTGCTAAGCCAGAAAACGCATTGTTGTACATTGGATTGGGCACTTGTTATTCAGGCTGATTTTGAAAAACTTGTATAACATTGATGATCCTTTGCTTTCGGTTTTAATTGCTAGATATTTGCCCAAAGTTATTTCAAATTATTGTATACGTTACTTTAATTTTTAAAACCTCACTAGTCGCTACCCGGATATCACGAAGGGTGCAAAACGAAATATGGGAATGAGAGAGAAACTTGTAGGACAGATACTTCGCGTAAAATTACAAAGGCTCGCTTCCCACCATTATCCGCAAAAGTAGACAAAAGAAAAACCCTATGAAGGCATACCAAACGCACAGGAACTATATAAAACCAAAAAATAAACATTTTTTTTATTGAATACGAGAACAGTTAACGTGTAAAAGGAAAAGGGCTGGGCTTCTTTTACCTAGAGCCAAAAGGAGCGGGGTGGTTTAAATCGCGACTGAACACGTGTATATAATTGTGGTTACTGTACAGTAGATAACTTTTCCTCGAACATCTATTTTTAAGTCCACTTTTATTGAAGTACAATAATTAAAACGGGTTGTTACATTTTAATTAATTGCTACAAGTAGCTGCTTTTGGGGCTGAAACCAAAATCGCAAGATATCACGATGACATTTTGAAAAATTTTCTAATTAAACCAGTATATAAAACGTGACTAATCATTAAGATCCGTTATGATCACAGTGGAATTTTAAGGTAAAATGGCGTGATCTTATCCTAATTAATGTTGAACTTTGTTTTAGTTGCGCAAATCCAGTAGAATTGATGGGTAAAGAAGTGCTTTATGATGATGTCCAAAAACATAAATTGGTCTGTAATGAATACACCCCAAATGCTGAAAAACACAATTTTGTTGTTGTTGCCACAATCACTGTAGGAACTGTGCTGCTAGTTACTGGAGCGATTGTCTTCTCCTACGTCCTTTTCAAGAAGACTAAAGTGTGTAAACAAATTTTATTTTCACCATAAAACAAAGTATTTAAGCAGGTCAGGATTTCTGAACATAAACTGGTTTAAATAATGGAAGCCTTTTCTAATTAATCACTGAGGAATTTTTAGTAGTTTTTTAGACAACATAGTTTATTCTTGAACTCTATAATACCGACACGCCAGACCTTTCTCGTTTTCACACATTCGTGAAATGCTTGTTTTACTTTTGAAACTTTGCCTTAAAACATATTTTGAACAAAGTAATATTTGCTAATTCACCTATAATAGGCCATGGAGAAACCTGTAAGAGGAATATTAATAACTTTTTTAACTTAGGTACGTGAATGGGTCGGTGAAAACGTGAAGTACAGGAAAACTCCAAATGAAGAAGAGGAAATGATTACTTCAAATACTGATTAATGTTGTTAAAAGTCTCTAGAAAACTCTATTCAGTAGTTAGAAAATTGGAATGTTTCAACCGGGCTGTAACAAAATGGTTATTCTGTTTTATCATTTAACATGCAGAAGTTCATAAATACAAAAATATTCACTTCATCCAATTATGTATGTATATTGTTAAATGTTGCCAAATTATGTATGTATATTGTTAAATGTTGCCAATCTTCATACTCAAGTGAGGACTATTGATGGAGGGAGAATTTGATCTGTGATGTTAATAAGTAATTTTTTTATAATTCTCCCTATATTAGAAGATAGGTCCTACAACTAGGCTTTCTATCTAATAATGGTTTATAGAAAATAGTGTTCACATTTGTTTGTAGGTATACTTATTTTGAAGGTACAGTAATACGGAGAAATTTAAGTTCCTTTTGTTATCTGAAAGTACTTTGTCGGTACTTTATACATAGTCATTTTAATTATTCTATACTGCATATAATCTTTCATATTTTGAAGATTGTTAATTGCTCTTCTCTACTGGAGTAGACTGCATTGCATTACTTTGGCGAAAGTCTGTACTCTTTCTAAATTTCACTAGTTATTTACATAGACATTATTTGTATATTAAGTGTGATTTGAAACTTTTTTTTTTTTGTAGGACTACAAAACCAGAAGGTTTTAAATTTTATTTTGTTACCCATTTCAAATGTTTGAAGTTCCTTTTTATTTTATTAGAAAATTTACCATGTACGCGAGTCAGTATTTTACTCAAGTAAACTACAGGTAAGCTTAATGATTTGAAGTTTACATTAGGTATGAATTCTTACCTTCTTTAATTCATTCTATTTTCATTAAATTTATTTTAAAACCAAAGTTTCCTATCCTTTTTATATGCATTCGTAAGGAACATCCTTTTGAAACAAATGCACACAATGACTAATTATTTTGCTCCCCAACAATTCTAAAAACGAAACTTTGGACATGCGGAAGTATTTAAGGAGAAATTATAGAGTATTTCATTCTAAAATAGTATTAGATTTAAGGTATAAACAGTTATTACCTTCCTCTGATTGGTCAGCCTTTGGAAGAAATGAAACGTAGTTTTCGATTGGACAAATCATAATCTCTAACCCAACATGATCTGAATGCACGTTAGAGTAAAAATATACAGGTTCCGCCTCCGTAAGCAGAGACTTTTGTAAAAGATATTTTCGGACTTCATTCCTGCTCACACCTGGATTCGGCATTGTCTTGAAGGAAATAGTTTCTAAGTCACAGGTGGTAACTAGAGAGAGTATATTGCGAACTTTTTACAGTAGAAATTCTTCAAAGCAACGATTAAGATAAAAGTTAAGTTTCTGTAATGCAAGTATGGTTACCCAAAAAATATTTCTCGTAACTAATATTTTTAATGGAAAGTAGGATCGGGTGCAATCGACAAAAATAATTAAAGACCGCGAAAGAATTTACGGTCTGCATACATGCGCCACATAGAAATTTGATCCCGACGACGTGTTTCGCGTTCGAGAGAGGAGTTATTTCCCTATCATTCCAATTCATACAGATAGTCATTCAGTCGTTGACAGAAATCGCATCTAATCGTCAAGTTTTCTGTTACCAGATTGCACAAATTACAGATTAAGTGAGAATTTGGACCCATAGCCATGCTATTCCTTAAATGGGTCTTGGTCAGATGGGTAATTTGTATTTGTCTAAATCAAGGGTGGGGAACCTTTGTGCGGGGCGTGCAAATTTCGACTGAAACAATCTACCGGATAAATTGCAGCTTTAAAAATAGTTTGGGACATTATTTAGAGTCATAGTATTTACATCTTAATTAACTTCACAAGCAATTAAACTAATTTAATTACAGTGCCTAAGGCAAGTAGTTTTTCCTTAAATTTAAGTGAAACAAAAAACGTTGCAGTTTGAATGAGTTTTATCGAAAGGTTATAAATGTGCATTTGATTAATGACTTCAAAATTATACAACGCGCAAGGTAATGATAGTCTTTGTATAAAGTTAGGCGAATGACACCAGGCCAATGGGGCCTGTTACAACGTTACATGATGCGATCTAACGTGTCGCAGAAGTTCTTCAGAGGAACCTTACGATAATGAAAATATTAAAATTCAAGTGTACAAACGAGGCCAGAACTGTAGGGTGGTTTTGGCATTTCAAAACTGTTTTCGCCGGTTTCTACCTAAACTAATAATTTCTTATATTTAGTCCCTAAAAAGATTTTTCCTTGTTAAATTTTCTGTCGATCAATATCCATTACGAATTTCTGCATAAATTTCTTCCAATTATATAGCTGGTCATACTTGAACCTACGTTAAGTTAGACCCCTACGAACCTAATTTCTCAAATAAGTTGGGTCTAGTACTTAGATTTTTTTCTTCGCAAAAGCAAACATTTATGTAATATAATATTTGCTAGAAAGTCTAGAAGAGGAGGAGCCATTGTTGTCTCAAATTGATATAACAATTGCTGATGCATTAATATGTATGTATGTGATGACTGATCAAAAAGTTCTGGGACAGATGTATTTATTGCAAAACTAAATGTCACATACCCAATCAAATTTGTCTCCTTCAGATTGTAAACGGTGATTTCAGCGGTCCAGCCATTTATTGAAGCACCTGTTATAATCCTCTTTCGGAATGTTTTTCAATTCTCTCGTCGCATTTTGTTCGATCTTTGGTACTTCCCGAAATCTTTTTCCCTTCAGGGTGTTTTTCAGCTTGGGGAATAGAAAAAAGTTACAGGGTGCCAAATCTGGCGAATACGATAGTTGGGGAACCAGTGGAATGTTGCTTAGTTAAGAATTCCCTTCTGGAGAGTGCAAAATGCCCAACAAAATGGGCGTCAGGTTCGTGGATGTTGCATCACGACAATGCGCCCTCTCTCAACACTCCATTAGGGAATTCTTAACGGAGTACAACATTCTACTGGTTCCCCAACCACCACATTCGCCGGATTTGGCACCTTGTAACTTTTTCCTGTTCCCCAAGCTAAAAAACACCCTGAAGGGAAAAAGATTTCAGAAAATACCAAAGATAAAAAAAAATGCAACACGAGAATTGAAGAACATTCCGAAAGAGGAGTATAACAGGTGCTTCAATAACACTGGTATGCATATGAAATTTTTTTGTCTGCTGTGAGGGTTTTTTCAACTCATATTATATAATTCGACCATGCTGAATTCGAAAATGACATTGGTTTTCCTCAATCAGGTCAGGTTTTTTCTCTATTGGCCATTTATTATAAGTCCAATTTTATCCCCAAATTTATTTTATAAGAACACTCGTGAAAAATGAAAACATTGTGTGAATAAATACTTTTATTCATACAATGAATATGGAAAAAAGTTTATTGAGGAAGGAATGAAGTTTTTTTGGCTTTCCGTCTGTTTTTTTCTTCGGGCACGTCTCGCTTCAAACACCAGCAATAGTCCGCCAGCATATTGATATCCCAGTTTCCTGGTACTCTCTTCCATTATTTTGATATCTTGGTAAATCGTTCACCTGTTCTCACTATAATCCCCGCAATTTTCAGGAAAATAGTCCAAGTGACCACAAAAAGTGCATTTTTTATGGACATGCGCGACCCATGAGCTTTGAAAGCTTATATCAAATTTTCGACAACGGACTCGTATTCTGGACTTCTACGCTTGCCAAGAAAATCAGTGACAACTGATTTGAATGCCTGCCAGACATTCTTCTCAGTTGGAGTCATTGCGTTTTCGAACTGAGTATCCTTGATCAAAGTTCGAATTTGAGGACCATCAAAAACCCCAGCATTTAGTTTAGCATCAGATATATGAGGAAATTTACTCTCGAGATATCGGAATGCTGAACCCTTCCTTATTCATTGATTTGATGAAATTTTTCATCAAGCCCAGCTTAAGATGAAGTGGTGGGAGCAAAATTTTTGTTGGTGGTACAAGGGGCACTGAAACGACATTATGCGACCCAGGTTCAAAGTTCTCTCTGGATGCCCATTCACGCTGTGCATAGTGCTTCTCATCCGCTCGGCTATCCCATTTGCAGAGGAAACATGGGTATTTCGTGTATCCCCCTTGCATTCCCAATACAAATGCCACAATCTGAAAAAAAATGAAAATATTTAAAGAATTTAGAGAATTTGTTCTATCAGGTAAAAAAATCTATGCATTGGACTGTATCACTTCTGTGGGGAAGTTAAGTGTTCTTACGCTCTCAAATAACCTTTGGAAAAACAACATAGTCAATAGCAATAGTTTATTTATGATATTAGTATTACCTTCAAATCTCCACAGATCCTCCAGTTATGTTGGTCGTATACGAGAGCATCCAGTAAAATTTTCATGTTATCGTAGCTCTCAGTAAGTTGTACGGAATGTGCTACAGGGACTGATGCAACCCTATTCCCAATGTTGAGAAGTACTGCTTTCAAACTTCGTTTAGACGAGTCTATAAATAGCCTCCATTCTGATGCGTTATATGGCAGGCCCAAGGATTCGATTAGATCATTAGCCCCTCAACATTGCAGCAGTACACTGAGGAAGAGGTATTTTCGTGCACTGCAAAAAACTTGCGGAATTCTTCCTCTCGTTTCCTATACCAGGAGAATGTTGTTCCCGGAGCCAGCAAGTTGTCCTCTCGAAGTCGTGAGCCCAAGATCTCGGCAGCTAATTTGGAAAGTACTAAATCCCTGGTAAGATCATTAAGTTTGGCCTGGTTGAGAGGCCTCGGCTCATTTGAAGCGGTATTTTGAGGTATATACGACTGGGACTGGTCATTGGCATTGGTCATTGATTCATCATCAGAATCATCGAAGTCCAGGGTTTGAGGTGGGTCGGGTATTGGAATTCCAGGACCATGGGGTACAGGTCTCATAGCAGAAGGAATGTCAGGGTATACAACAATGTGTTTATTCTTCTTGTTAACTCCTGAAAATAGAAACACAGAAACATGGATATAAAACTTGCATATGAAATAGAAGAAGCATTCAGACAGTGGCGGCTCGTGAGGGAAGGCTGCGGTCTGTAAGATATGAAATAGGTCGATGGAGTCTGTATATTTTCTTTCTTTTTCATTCATATTGTCCCTTCGGGGACAATATGAATGAAAAAGAAAGAAAATATACAATCATTGTATATGTAAATGTAACTTGTATAACAATATGTATGTGTAAATGTATTTTCTATAACAATATGTATATGTAAATGTATGATTACCATTATGGTGAATATTACATTATGGTGAATATTATGTCAAGTTTCATACGAGGATTTCAAAATATTTAAGAAAAAAATTTATAAGCCCACCTTGGAGGTTTGTCATGCAGAAATAGCAATCTGTCACGTGATCCTTTCCTTCTCTCCAAATCATGGGAATTCCAAAAGGCAAAGATTTCGCTCTGCCTTTGCTCCATCTTCTCAAATTTTCAATGCACGTCTTGCAGCACATATGAGGGCCGAAATTTTTGTCCTGGTCCCCTAGTTTAATTCCAAAGTATGCTCTATACATTGTCTTCACAAATTTAGTGATTTGGGACTGGTTATTTGGCATGGTAACCGTCCCACATATGTAGCAGAATCTATTGGGATCATTTTTACACGCTCTATTCATTATGAAATATTTTATCTATATGCCTGAAAAGTAAAAAAAGATATTATACTAGTGAAACAAGTGATGATAGATGTTACTGTTCCAATTCCGCTTTGACAAAATCACGAAAACTTCTATTTTACTTATGAGGCCATAGCCGGATAACCTGAGCTGATGGAGAAAAACGGATTGCAGATTCGAAATCAGCAGGAAAAACTCTATAAGAATCACTTACAAAACCCTTGACAGCAAAATTGATGCGGCTGGACCGCCGCAATCACTGTTTACAATCAGGAGACTACTTTGAAGGAGACAAATTTGATTGGGTGTGACGTTGTTTTGCAATAAATAGTACATCTGTCCCGAAATTTTTTGATCAGTCCTTGTGTGTACAAGAATACCCCACTTTACGAATTATTCCGTTCCTAGCGCCCGTTCCCGTTCGTAAAGCAGGTGTTCGTAAAGCAGAGCATTATTTCCCATACATATAATGTTATATTTTGGGTTACGTTTTTTTCTTAAAAAATCGAAAAAAAAAGGTTATAAAACGGCAAATTTTGCAGAAAAAAATGTTTATTAACATAGAAATGAAAGCAATGAACAAAGAAATAATACAAACGAAAGTAATGAACAAAGAAATACAATAAAAATGTAAGCAATGAACAAAGAAATAGTACAAAACATTACATATGCAAATTTAGTTTTCATTAATAGATGCGTCAGTAGACATGCTTTTGGATTCGTTTCTTCTGATCAGTGGCGGTTCCTCATATGGGCAATATGGGCAGCCGCACAGGGCGGCATTTGTGGAGGGGCGGCATGAGCGCCTGCAAAAAAAATAAAAATAAAAATAAGAATAAATAAATAAAGAAATAAATAAAAAAAAAATAAAATAAAATAAATAATAAAAGATCAATAAATATATTTTTATTAATAAAAAACCATCCATTGCATTTTCCATAAACCTTCCCATAAAAGACCTAAACAATGCAAAATGCTTCCAGATTAATATTATTGGGAATAAAGGCCCATACTTTAACATATGTAATGTTATTTTTCTGGGTTTGGTTAAATAGTGAAATGTATATTATTTATTACAGAACGAATCTTCACACTAAGCCACTAAGGTCTGTCAAATAACCGCAAATGGATAAGAAGAGGTCAAAGCTATCAGGTGCTCAGTTTAGAAAAAAGAGGAAAGAAGAAGAGGAGAAACGAGCAAAAGATAAAGGTATAGAGCTATGTAATCTACTCTTCACTGCTATTTGTGATATAGCTTTCTGAGTCATTTGAAGTGTACTATTATGTATATAATTAGCCATTAACCAAGGAGGTTGTATTATTCATTTGTTTCCTATTCTAAAAGTTTAATAAATTGTGCTTAATAACATGTTAAATTAATTGTACTAGCCTATTCATGCATTGGTCTGTTATGTTCTATTTTACTATTTGCAGGGGCACTTTTGAAATATTTTGGAACACCCTCTGCCACTAGCCAGGATGAGAAGCCGTCTACTTCTGCCATTATTGAGGCTGAGGAGCCATCTACCTCCTCAGCCTCACATATGTCTCCACAAATGCAGTCTGATCCTGAGGATGAAGACCCATTTGCTTCTACTTCTCCCCGGCAGGACTCTTCAGGTGAGTTTGTGTGCACATATGTCTGTGAGTGTGTGCGTGTGTGTGTGTATGTGCATGTGTGTGCATCCCTGCAAAGCATTTTGCAAACAGTTATAAATTATAATGTTATTATCACTGGGTCTGGGTTACTGGGTATGTGTGGTGTTTCACCACCATAATTCCATAACACCACCACCATAACAAAGTGCTGTGAATAATGTGTTATCTAACTTAGGTGTGTATACTAATGAGTAATGCTCTTGTTCTTTCTATTAGAAATGCCTGGAGCAGAATCGCCTCCTGAGGATGAGTCTCTGTCCACCGACCCTGCTAACTGGCCTTCAGTTCTGACTGAGAGAATTCGGACACAACTGGTTTCCAGGGGACCAAGTCAAGTACCATCTGACTTTGTATTCCCTAGAAACGACAGTGACGGAAGAAGTTTCCACCATCAATACTTCAGGAAGTCACTGGTTAGTGGGGAAAATATAACCAGAAGTTGGTTGGTCTATTCCTTAAAAAACAACAGCCTTTTCTGTTTCTGTTGTACATTATTTTCCAAGAGGAAAATAAATTTAACAAGTTTGGGACTCTCGGACTGGAAGCATGCAAGCTCATTGCTCACATCACATGACAACAGTTCAGAACACCTAAATTCTATGAAAATCTGGAAAGAACTGGCAGTGAGGATGAGAAAGGGGGAGACCATTGACAAGCAGGAGATGGCACTTCTGGAGGCTGAGAAGTTGAGATGGAGAGCGGTGCTGACACGTCTCACTGCTATTGTGCATTCTCTGGCAGTTAGGAATTTGGCACTAAGGGGACATACAGAAAAATTGTTCTCACCATCAAATGGCAATTTTCTGAAAGAAGTTGAACTGATGGCACAATTTGATCCTATAATGCAAGAGCACATTAACCGTGTCCAAAAAGGGACCTCCAGTCACACCAGCTACCTCGGCCACCACATACAAAACGAACTCATTGATTTGTCGAGCAGCAAGACCATTTCAGCAATGGTGAGCGACATCAAACAATCAAAGTTTTTTTCAATAATTCTAGATTGCACTCCAGATATCAGTCACACTGAACAGTTGTCAGTTGTGATTCGGGTTGTGTCACTGGAGGGGAAGCCCCATATAAAGGAACATTTCATGGGGTTTTTGGAGGCAGAGGAGTCCACTGGTCAACATTTGGCATCTCTGATTCTGAAGAGACTGGAGGAGCTAAAAGTTCCTTTCATGGACTGTAGAGGACAATCATACGACAACGGGGCCAACATGAGGGGAAAAAACAAGGGTGTTCAATCCAGGCTCCTAGAAATTAATCCCAGAGCTCTGTTTGTTCCATGTGGGGCTCATTCTCTGAATTTGCTTGTGGCCGATGCTGCTAAGGGATCTATTGATGCCACAAGTTACTTTGGCATCTTGCAGAAGCTTTACAACTTGTTTTCAGCCTCCACACAACGATGGGCCATTTTGAAAAAACATGTGAACATCACATTGAAGATGTGGTCTGATACAAGGTGGGAAAGCAAGATCAAGAGTGTGGAGCCCCTGAGATATCAGGCAGCTGCAGTGAGAGATGCACTGATCGAGGTGAGGGACCACACCAAAGACTCTGTAATAAAGGTCGAGGCTCAATCTCTGTCAGAGGAGGTTGGGTCATACCGCTTCGCCATTTGTTCAGTGGTGTGGCATGACCTGTTGTGCCAAATTCAGCATGTGAGCAAGCAGATGCAGTCTCCTAGCATGCACGTTGATGTTGCAGTAAATCTCCTAAAAAAAACAGAGAGAGGTCTCCGCAATTACAGGGCAACAGGTTTTGTGGCTGCACAAATGGCAGCCACAGATATCTGTGAACAAATGAATGTGGAGGCTGTGTTAAAACAAAAACGGCTGAGGTCCACAAAGCGGCACTTCTCCTATGAAGCATCTGATGAGCCCTTGATTGATGCTTTGAAGAAGCTGGAGGTGACATTTTTCAATGCAGTGGTTGATGCTGCAACATCAGCCATTCAGGAAAGATTTTCCACGTTGGAAATTGTGGGAGAGAAGTTTGGAGTGCTGACACATTTCCAAAATCTCACATTTGAGGAGCTGACAGAACAATGTGTGAACCTTAGTACTACACTACACTTTAAGGGACAATCTGACTTGGATGGCAGAGAGCTTGCACAGGAGCTGAAGAACTTGCCTGACTTGCCATCAAAGACCATATCCTTGCTTGAACTGCTGACATTTATCCATGAAAGGGAGCTCTCTGAAATATATCCAAATTTGTGGACTGCTCTCAGAATTGGTCTTACTCTTCCAGTCACTGTTGCTGAAGCAGAGAGGAGCTTTTCAAAGCTGAAGCTCATCAAATCCTACCTGAGGTCAACTATGTCACAGGAACGCCTTACCGGTCTGGCCATCATCAGTATAAATCATACAATTGCTGAGCAGATTTCATATGATGATTTAATTCATGACTTTGCATCAAGGAAGGTAAGAAGAGTCAGGCTTTAGATGGCAGTTGTGCTGTGGTGCAATTTATTTTGTTTCTTGTTCAAAGTGTAGCATAATAATTACCCTCTCTTAAGTGTCTTATTCTATTTATGTGATAGAGCATTTGTACAATTTAGAAATTTGATTCTCTAGTTTATTTATGGCAGTTGTGCAATTTAATTTGTATTTTTCCTGTTCATAGTATCATAATTACATTCTCTTAAGTGAGTTATTCTATTTACGTGATGAAGGATTTGTAAAATTCAGAAATTTGAGTCTTTGTTTTGGTTCTGAAGTTCCAACAATTAGTCCAATAAAAAGTTATTTTGTGAAAGAGTTATGTCTGTCCTTTATTTTGGGGGGATTCGAATGTGTGTGTGTTGGCGAACAGGGGGGGGGGGCGCTGAAGGTGAGGTTCGCCCAGGGCGTCATGTAAGCTAGGACCGCCACTGCTTCTGATTAACGTCACAGTCTTTACTATCACTCTTTCGTTTTGGCATAATTGATGATGGGTACTGTAATTGCAATGTACGAAAAGAATATCAGTGAAACACTTAGCGTGCGCGAGAGTGAATAAAGCACAAACTCTCTTGTCAAAGCGCACATATAAACTGACAACAGCTGCGTTGCCACAGTGCAAAGTGAGCTAAAAGCGAGCTAACTTGGCACCGCTGTAATGCAGAATACGTAATAGAGTACAGTACAGTATGGTATGCGCGACGTAAGCATATTATTTTTGTCTTAAAATCGAGCTAACTAAGCACTGCTGTAATGCAGAATATTAGATTGTGGTATGCGCGACGTACGCATTTTATTTTTGTCTTTTATATTTCTTCATTTAATTTTTTATTTAGCGCAAATACAATTTCGTAAACCCGGGGTTTCGTAAAACGAAGCATCGTAAAGCGGGGTATTCCTGTATATATATATACAGGGTGCGCAAAAGTCGCGCATAAAAATTTTCAGTGTTGACTACCAACATTTTTTTCATTTAGGCAGGGGAAGGCTGCGAAATTAACAATTAACAATAGACTAAGGTTAGTGAAAAATTCGCTTAATTTAGAGCCACCACTTTTGGACTCTTGTGGCGTCATTTTTTGGCACTGGCAGCGTCCTTTCTACATTTTTGTTGAATGCGGCATTGATAGGGCGAGTTCTTATAGAGAACTCTCTTGCAATTCAGTTTGGTAATTTAAATACAGGATTGTTGCATCGTGCAATGGTGCAGGTTATGTTGTTGCAAGGTTTAGAAAGACCATAAAGACTGCCATTTTTCATTTTATGCTACTGAGGCCTAAAGTAGGACCACATCGAATCGGCAACCCTGAGGTAAGACCGAACAGGACCTCCAAGTCCGTAAAGTCTTGTTTTAGTCTAGCTTAACTTAGACTATAAATTAAAGTAGCCCTTCAGAGCTTGGCCGTTCAAAGTTCAGCTGGGATTCTGAACCCAATAAAAAAAGAAAAACAACAATATTAACATGAAGGTTACTTGATTTAGTGAATTAGAGCTGTACAACTAGGCTACCAAGTTGGTCTATTGGCTCTAGGCCATGAAAGCATACCAGAGTTGATTGAAATACTGTGCTCATGACAGTCTTAATAGGCCTATAAGCACAAGGGCTATAGTACTAGTAGGCCTAATATAATATTCACATCCAGAAGTATTTTTACATTATTAATCCCCAACAATGTAATCTGGTTGTAACCGAATGGTCAACGCCCGTATCTACAGAGGGCCTGGGTTCGAGTCGTGATGAAGGAAAATTTTTGCATATACCAAACTGCGCGGTTATGCACTTATATTTCCATCTAATGGTACTTTCGTGTGTGCCACATAAATATGAATTAAATGTTGTTTATTGACTCGAGTTGATGCATAAATAACGTAAAAGTACCTCTGGACCGGTAAACATTTGGTGTTTCGCTCGGGTGATGAAATATGGCTAGATTGTTTTTAGCTTTCATTCTGGAATGGTCAACACCCGTGTCTCCGAGTCAGAGGTTCGGGTTCGAGTCCTGGCGAATATATATATATATACAAAGGTGGGCACCCGGGCCTCAAAAAGGACCGACGGTCCCGGTCACGGTCCTTTCTGAAGATAGGACCTAGGAACGACTCGGTCCTCGGTCCTTATATATAATATAAGTGAAAAATTTGATTAAAATGAAAAATGAAATTAAAGACACCGGAAATCTTTAATTTTATTAACGTAAATTATAATTAATACAATACATAAATGATGAAAAAAAGTTATTAATTTAAATGCTTGAGTTTCCCTTCAAGAAGACTAGCATTTCAAAATGGCTGTCACTGAGCCCTGACCTTTTCGGCTTGAGGACGTCCTTCCCCAAAGAAAAGAGCCTCTCCACGGCGGCACTGGATGGGATAGGCGTGTTAAACTTGATGAACAAGTCCTTGGGGCCCAGGTATTCAAAGTATTTGTCCAGGTACGGCCAGGGATTGCCGGGTTCAGTTCTTCCGCTAGGAGCTCCAGTTGCTTGACTTGAAGTTGAAGCACTAACATCAGTAGATTCTTCGTCTCCTCCAGGTGTTGAAACAAGTTTCAGTTCAGTCTCAGTCTCTTTCTGAGTCTTCTGGAGGAAACGATCCATCTTCTTTAGAACTTCAAATAATCACTAAACACACTAAAATCACTAAAAAAGACTGTCCGGAATTGCTTAAAAATGGACCGTCGCTCCTCATTTCGGTCCTCACTGAGAAAAGGACCGACTTTCCCGCTCACGGTCCTTAAAAAGGACCGAGTTCCTGGAGTTCGGTCCTTTTGGAACTCGGTCCTGCCCACCTTTGTATATATACACCTTATATTTAAGACAGGAAATCCAAACATTTCATTCATTTGTCAGCCATTTCCGTATTGCCAACTTTAAGTTAAGTATTTGAAAAAAATCGTAAATCATAAGTTACATTCCTGAGGAAAAGGCCTCCTTTTCCTCAGGAGTGTAACTCACTTCCATATTAGCCACTGCGTGTTATTCTACCTGCAACGAAAAAAGATCCCAAAACAAGACATCAATTTGAACATTTGTTTTAGTTGTAATGTATTACTTTCGTAAGTTTAATTTAAAATAAATTTTCCTGTGAGACCGGACTTATGAGACACCCTGTATTTATATCCTTTATTATGTTCATGAAGTCATTGCACGTTTTGCTTCTTGGGAATCGTACCCTCGGATGGGAATCGTACCCTCGGAAGAACAAATGAAATATCCAGAGCTTCAGGCACGTGCACAGGGGGGGGGGGGGCTTGGGGTGCTTGAGCCCCTGCCCTTTTTCTTCTTCATATCAAAAGTGCCCTTTTAGTCAAAATTCATAAATATATTGATTCGACATAAATTTGAATTAATTAGTTATATTTTTATTTAGTTACTGCTACTTCAACAGATTTTCAAAACTGGAATTACTTTGATCTATGATTTTTTTATTAGAATAATAAACTTAACATACCGTTACTATTATTTTGTCAATCAGGGAGGGCGTCCCTAGTGGTAACACTGACTGCAGCTGTTCACTGTTGATTGCGTCTCTCGGGTATGTGGGTGTATTGTTTACTGTTTGTTTATTTTACGTTAACCTAAGCTAACTAGTGATTTCTCACTGATAATTATGGTAAGTTGGAATCCAAAGCAGTGTGACATTATTCCAAAAAATATTGTATGACATTACTCATAAAGTTGGTAAAAACGTCCACGTCCCCTACTTAGTCTTAGGCCTACTAGGCTAGGCCCATCAGTACACTAGTGTGTCAAACGATGGATTTTGGGTTTTAGTACTGGCATGAATTTCATTAAATTAATAAATGATTTATTAAACAACATATCATAACCTTTTCATTTTTAATATGAAATTGATTTTTAAAAACAATACAATTTTCATTAAAAGTGAATAAAAATACCTAGATTATTTATTATAAAACGATGCAATCTTGCAATAAAAACATGCCTTTTTACAACAAATTTTCATTTATTTGCTTTAATCAGCTTTATATACAAAAATAATGCATTGAATTTAATGGAATTTAAGAATATTTCCCACATACAATTTTAAAATTTTTCTTTGTGTGTGTATACATATATATAGCCTATATGGCATTGCGGATTTCATTTTTAAAACTGTTAGGGGAGTGCCCTTTTTTCAACTGAGCCCCTGCCCTTCTGAAAGTCTGTGCACGTCACTGCAGAGCTTCGTAGCTTTTTTATTATCCTTTACCAGTTTCAGTAAATTTGTTTACTATCTTCAGTGGTACTACAATTATACAGGGTGGCCACAAAGGCCCTTTGCATGAAAAACAAGGGCAACACAGATATGCTGTAACATCACTGCAAAGGGACTTTGTGGCTACTTTGTACTGTTAAATATTTTTATTGCTATAATAATAATGGCAACAATAAATGTCACAATTTAAAGTTTATAATAATAATAACGTCTGCAGATGTTTAACTTCCTTAACAGCAAAATCCTGTCATGGAGGAGACCTACAGCTTCACGTAGGAACCAAGCCACGGGTCTCTAATCATCTGAACCTAGAGGACGGTCTCCCATCATACAACTATCGAACAAACCCGAAGTCGCTTAACCTTGCTGATCTAACGGGAAGCGGTGTTGTAACATGGATACGCTGTAGCCCTAAAACTGAATTGGAACATAATCTTTAAAATAATTAAACACACTAATTAAAAAAAGTACGTGGATGATGCTTACACTATGCTGGGAATTACACACGTAATCTTAACCCATTGGTGCCCAATGGTAGAATTTTCTACCGGCAAAATTGTTTGTCATTGGGAAATTCTACCAGTGGTCACTAATGGATTAATGGAATTTCAATCACAATTACTGTAAAATGTATATGCAGTTTATCACTTGATTACAGCTGTAAAGAAAATCACAAACACAACAAAGGATAACATCATTAATAATTGAAAAAAAATTATCTGATAGTAATTCAATTCCGATGCAGTAGTGTAGTAGCCTCAACCACAGATTACATAATAACCAGATGGATTACTTCTCTATAAATTAATTTGCTTAACAACGGGTCGTTGCTAAGAATTTTTCGAAAGAATAATTAGGTTTTCCGAAATGAATCCTTAATTCATTAATGCGAGTAACACAAACTTCATTTCTAAATTAATTAAAAATTAATAATTTCTTAGAAATGTCCCTAGCAACTTCTAGTTATTCGGCAAATTCTAATCCTATTTTTAATTACTTATCTGGTTATTGTTCAGTAATCTGTGTTTTAATTAAATGACTTGCGTACAGGAATTCTAAAATGTGAAAATGAAGCCGAAATGGTAAAGTGTCAAAAGAGAGGTTGGTTGTGTGTCAGTGGCCAGCGGCCTCCAGTCACGTATATATATGTTTGATTTAGGGAGAGATTTATTGGTATTGGTACAAATGCCCATGTATTTATCTATATTTACTTCACATTAACGCATCGTGATACAGTATAACTCGCTTCACAGTGGACACACTGAAAATTATAAATGGTAAATGAGCAGCATCTATATTGGGAAGTTTGGTAAAAAAGCTGTTTATTTTGTGATGGGAAGATTAACCAAAACATACTTATCTATGGGCAAAGTGGATCCGTTAATAGTTTGTTGATCTACTCACAGAGGGGAAGACTGATGATAGCCTAATTGGCAATTTTTAAAATTTATCTCATATGAAAAGTGCTATGCTTAAATTGGTTCCAAATTAACCCACCCCCATCTCCAGTCTAACTTTAAAATAGGTTAATCCTAGCCTAGTAGGGTCAGCCTAGAGATTCCGGAAATGGTCCAGTGGGTAGAGTAAACTGAGGTCCACAGTAGGATTCCTAACAAAATTATGGGTAATTATATAGAAAACGGCGCAACCCGAAGTATGATGTAAAAAACATTTTATTAGGTCAATTTCGATGTGCTGAAGCCAAATCTGTTAACCATTTGGTGTGCAAATTACATTTTTACAGATTATAAATAAAATTACAAATTTTTGAAGTTCATTCATTTGCCCATCATTTATGTTTTGGTTCCAATAATTTTGCTCCGCGAGTCAAAGTAGTTCTTAACAGAAGCAATTTTATAACCCTTTTAAAATGCGCCCTTTTAATGTTGGTATAGCAATGGAGTGTGAAGGGTGTTCTGTTAGATACATTGAAGCTATTGTAAAGTTTTACGAAAATGATGAAGAAGCAATTCTATTTTTCCAAAAACATGGTGTTTTGCTTTCTGAGTTGTCGTGCCCAACGTGTGGTTATAATTGCAACATACGTCGTGATAAACATCAATTTGAATGCCGCAAGCAAAAAACTAATCCTAAAAATAAAAGAAAACGCAAATGTTCTTTCTATCAAAGTATTTTTAAAAACACGTGGTTAGAATGCGTACATATTCCTCCTTGGAAAAATTTATTATTTATAAATGTTTTTCTAATGAAACATTTTTCACAACAATACTGCGAGTCTCAACTCAAGCTTAGCCCAAATTCAGTGGTTGATTGGAAGTCGATGTGCGCGGAGGTATGTGAATTTTGGCACGATAACCAAGAACCTATTGGAGGTGACAACATTATTGTGGAGATAGACGAATCCAAATTTGGGAAAACTAAATACCATAGAGGGCGCCGTGATCAGAGACTTCATTTTTTCCTCAAAGCTGCGGCAAAGTTGTATCCTCCCAATGTTTAAGTTAAAGGTAAGTTGATTTGATTATTTTACTCTTAGGTTAGGTTAGTTTTCATGTGCTTGTTAGCCATTTTTTAGGCAAATGCTTCAAAATAAGAGTAAAATATAAATAACATTTACTCTAATTTGAAGCATTTGCACACCAAATGGTTAACAGATTTGGCTTCAGCACATCGAAATTGACCTAATAAAATGTTTTTTACATCATACTTCAGGTTGCGCCGTTTTCTATATAATTACCAAATTATGTTTGGGGAATTTACCGTAGCCTTTGTCAAACTATAAATTAATGCTAGGTCTTAGACCACAATGGAGGTCTAATCTAACTCGACCTAGTTTAAACTGCTATCACTAAACTGTGGCCTAGAAATACAACAGTTAACTTACCGAGTCAGTTGTTCTTAGATACTGTAAGTCTTGGTTTATTCAATTAGGTTTAGTTCTGTTTGGGAGTCCTTCCATTTGGTAAGTTTAGGTGAGCGCACTTTTAAAGCTGGCTTTTCTGTTGTAGAATGAATAGTTGTTTTTTGTTGTTAGCGCTTCAACCCTTCGGCGTCCCATGCTGTCATGCCGCATGTTCTCGCCTTTTTTTATCTTTGTCCAGCTTTTTCGTTGGTTGGTTAGTTGATCGGTAGTATCATTGTATCAATACTACCGAGTAGCTTTACCACACAGTATATAAATACTAGTGTGAAGATTAACTCTGGTCAGCAACCAATTGATTTCATCCACCCATCATTGTCATAAAAGGAGTTTAATAATTGTTAGACTAACAGCCTACCTACTCAGTGGACCATTTTCGTGACTTCCCAACTACCCACACGCAGGACCGCCGAGAGCTGCCCCGGGCCCCGGGGAATGATTGATATATGGGCCTCCCCTGTTTACTCAGTATTTTATTATGAATGTTTTTTGTGTAGATAACAAGCAAACTGATTATATGTCCAAGTCACTATTCAAAACATACAGTATGAATAAACAACTCAGAAGAAAATGACCATTTTATTTTTCGAATCAATTATATTAATTCTATCACCATACAATTTACAAATGTAGTACCAGTATATATATATATATATATATATATATATAGAGAGAGAGAGAGAGAGAGAGAGAACGATTTAATCATTATAGGGTTTTTCTCATTTGCATGTGACGTCACGAGCAGACGAATCTCTGAATGGCAAGCCATTATAATTTCAGGTGTAGAAAATATTAAAAAGTGTGTAGGGTTCATACTAAATGCATGGCGATTATTGGTTCTATATATTTAGCCTATAAATGTTAAGAAGTCTTTCTGGTGCATTGACAATTGAATGTGTCATATATAATTCTACTCAGAATTAAGTTTTAAGTCAAAATACTTCTTTTATCACTAAATTTCTTCGTGCTTTGCCAACCTTAAGCTCCGCCCACCTCGCCAGAAAGTAAATAATGACGTCAGCCAGGACGGGTGTTTAATACAGTAAGGGTTTGTCGTAAATTGGATTCCTTTACAAGCCTACAGTACACTCTGGTTTATCATATTTCTGGCCTAACCTTGAGTGTATTCCTGTACTAACCTATAGGTTAGGTTATCAGATGACCTTTAAAGAGAAAGCAAAAGGGGTCATAGGAAAGAAACAGCTATATGAAGATCAACTTTTACAATTAAATCTTTCATTCCGCGTAGCATAATGGAAAAACATGGAAATGAAGGTAGTGTTTGAAAGCAGGGCCGTTTCTAGCATTTTTGGGGCCCCAACCCCATTAGCTGATCATTTGCTAGATATGCATTAAAACATCTGCCTTATATACGTATGATGTGATATATATACTGTATATATATATATATATATATGGAAAGCCCCACGTGCTATGCACAAAGTCCTTAACTTTTCCATCCATGAGGCAACGCAAACATGCTGTTTTTTTGCATATACTGATATATATATATATATATATATATATATATATATATATATATATATATATATATATGAGAGAGAGAGAGAGAGGACAGAAAGCGAAATGGTTACTAACTTTTTTCATTTTATTTTAAAGAATATGCCTATAACTAGCATTGCACACAATAAGCCAAATTTGCATTGCCAAAATGAAAATTTTCATTGAAAGTTAGTGTTTCTTTTGTTGTAATTTTTAAACATAATTAACACTGCACACTTTGAACAAAAACATTTTTACATTTTTAAAAACATTTCACTCAATAAATACAAAGATTGTTTCGAATTCAATCCCTGTCCTATCCTTCAGAAATTTTGCTTCCTACACTTTTTTGAAGAGGGTCCCTAGGCAGTCGCCTATTTCGCCTATTGGAGGAAAGGCCCTGTTTGAAAGCGATAAGGGCCCCCAATATCAGTTAATGTTTGTTTATGTAACACAATAATATGTAGATTGAATGTATTACATTAGCCTAATATAGGAAATATCTGTACATCATGCAGTGAACTTCACTACAAAGACAGTTCAAAGTTCCTGCTACAGAGAGCGCTGTAGAGTTTGTTCAGACTGACATCAACACCGCAAACCTTTCTTATGCTTTTATTAAGACGTAACAAAATCGACCTCAAATAACTTCACTTGAATCTAAGAGCGCTTTCATAAAGTCTTAATTAAAAGGCGTAGGAGATTTGCAGTAAAGTACTAGTCAATTATTTTCATCGGCTAACACAAGAACTTTGAATTATCTCTAACAAAAGCAAAAGAAACATTAATCACTTCTCTCAAAACAATGTGGAACTGCTCTTTCTATCTTCTGGAGCAATTCATATACAGAATTATATATATATATAAAAAAACAGGCCACATTAACGCAGCAAATCAAATTATCTTTTATAATATAGTCTAATATGAATATACACTTTAAAAAAATTCATCAATACGTGTGCATATTATGAACACGTAGGTAAACTGCCAGCAATGTAGTACATAATTGCAATGGTTCATTTGCACATCAAAATTTTTCGTTCGTTATTTTTTTATTTTTTTGCATTTCTGTTAAAACAGTAAATTCAAATTTAATTTTCAGTCACATTGCAAGATTTCTAAATTCTGATTTCAGAATTTTTATTCTTTGAGAATTTTGAACTGAAGAAATATTAATAGTGAATATTTGAAGCCATTATTTCTTCGTCCTCATTCAGAGCTCTCCTGTATTTCACATTCTCGCCAACCCATTCATGTATCTGATACAAAAGATGGTTCTCATTAATACTAAATCTACCTTAACACTGTCCTTTTAAGCCTACGGGATGATGTAATAAAATAGGTAAACAGTTATCAAAAATTACTTCAAATAATAATGCATACAACTGCACAAAACTTCAAAAGTAAAAAATACAGAAACTTTTACGATGGTATTTATTATAAATATGATGAGTGTAGTATCATACTAGTATTAGAAAGTCCATTTAGGAGTTTACTTATTTATACTTTGTATTTTTATATTTAATCCTATTTTTTTGTTTTTATTATTATTAACTATTATTTCCATTTTCATGCAAACTTTCAAAAAGTGTTTAATAGAACTAAATATTTCTTTTTATAATGAGTACTTAAATACCGTATGTCATGATTTAAAATAAAACATATTGCAAGCTAAATTTACTGACCTTAGTTCTCCTGAAAAGAACGTACGAGAAGATAACTGTTCCAGTGACTAGAAGGAGAGTTCCCACAACGATTATGGCGACAATGATAAAACCGTATTTTTCGACGTGAATGTTGTATTCAACACAAACGAATTCGTGTTCTTGGACTGTTTTATCAGTCACTCTTTGACCCATCAATTCTAGTGGATGTGCGCAACTGAGAAGATATCAAATTCGATATTTTTAAGAAGAATAAAGTTAGAGCACTGTAGCAAAACCCATTTGTAGTTAAGTTAATCAGACCACGTTTCTACAAAAGTTTATACTTTTTCTAAGTCGATAAAAAGTAGTTGGTCAGTATATCTTCAAAGTAAACAGCTATAAAATTTTGAGCTTCACATCCAAAGCCAGTGACTCGTAATTTGTGAAACTACGTTTAAAATCTAAGTGCCTTGTGAGTTTTAAGTAAATGTTAAGCTCTCTTTGAAAATTTTATGTTCCAATTGATTTGTATGAAATGGACGTTAATGGACTAACTAGACAGGGGAAGGCTTTGACTGCAGCTTAAAAGAAAAGTAAAAGAAGGCTTGATTCATAAGACAGTGGTCGCAAAGTTTACCTAGATACAGTCAGACTACGTTTGTACAAAATTTATTACTCTTTTGTGAAATTCAAGTCTTAATCCGGCCCTGATTGCATGATTTTTACTCCCATACCAACAGCCAGGGTCATATGACAAGGGGAACCTACAACGTGTCGTGGGATTTGAAGGAAGAGCCAGAGGAATCAGCTTAATCGTTAAAATATGAAGTTTGAGTCGAGACTTCAACCTAGGACCTCCAGATTAACAACCCGGGGTCTCTACCATTGGGTTACCCGTGTGAGTATTCTGTTACTACTTACCAATTCATTACACGTCACAATTACCTGCTTTAAAGAATACTGCTGCATTTCTACAATAAAAATTTAATAAACCAAACTCGATTATATTCTTACGTGACATGGATGGTGAGGTCATAATTTGATGTGTGCATCGCCGGAAGGATATCTTTGGCCAACCATTCAAAATTGCAGTCGCAATTCCAGGGGTTACCTTTGAAACAAACAAAAACAGTTTAAAAAATGCAGTGCAATCAGAAAGGGAAACATAAAACAATAGTTGTTAAAAAATCTAACAATGCGTATTCGTTCGAAAGAATAATGGCTGAGCTATGCTAGGCCTACCATTCTTCTTAAGATCTTCGTATTTAGCAAATCTAATAAATGCAAAGACTGAAAAAATTCTTTAATTGCAAAATCTGCTGAAAAAATATAAAAAACTGGATTTTGCTTTAAAGTTCATATTTATCTTACAGAATTAATCTAATTCTAACCTTGAAGATTCAAGTAGGGAATGTTCTTCCATGCAATAGCATTCTCAGGAAGGTACTCCAAATCGTTGTATTCAAGGTGAAGCTGCAAAACAAATAATTGACAGTTTCATTAATTAAAAACCTTACTTAAAGAAGTAAGTCACTCATTTTGACAGTTAATCTTTATTTTAAACGAGGTTCTTGTCAGGGAATATCAAATTATGAAAGATTTGGCAAATTCTGTCTTTGGGTGATTACGGTTAACTTCCATTCTGAAGGAAAGAGAAAGTGTGAAATTGATTACCTCTTTCAGATGAATTGTCCGGTTATGTTTATTGGTGAAAGCAAGCGGAAAAATGTCGCTTAATTGAATGTTGTCACTGAGCCACAATGTTTGAAGAGAAGTTAAGTTTCCGAAAGCTCCATTGTCAACTCTGAACAGAGTTCGTGACTTCTTCAGATACAAAGTTTCCAGATACTCCAAAGAGTCCCAAAATGAATCTTCTGTTATCACCTTCGTAATGAATAAAAGTTTTAAAGCTTTATATTTTAAATTAAAGTTAATATTAGGTAATTAAAACCTCTAAGAACTTAATATCATTCAGAAGAAATATTTATGCCAAAATATCAAAATCAAATTTCTCGTAGTGACGTAGTACAACTCTGGGATCAGCTGCGCATCAGTAAATAAAGTAAATACATTCTCATAGCTTTTGACTCTCACTTTTATTATTCCATTTACGTACATAACATACATACACAAAGAAGTTCCCAGAAATAGTTATATGTACTGTAGACAAGTAAGACTTTAAAAATTATCAAGTCTAAAAATACACGCTATGGCTCGGAACTTACCCCAAATATGTTATCATTGAAAGAGAGCGTTCTCAGTGAATGAGCGTAATTAACTTCAGGAGGTACCACAACAAAATTGTTGCCAGACAAATCTAATTCCACCAAATTGCTAGAAAAGCAAAATTTACATTGTAATTAAAAATAAGAGCCAGTTTTTTTTCGCTGGAGCTTAAGGTAAACTTGGCTGGAAATGCTGAGGACTGGTATATTAATTCTACCCTCGTTGAAGCATAAACACCCATTGGCCAGGTACATTCACTTTAAGAGTTAGAAGTCTTATAAATATATAAATATACAACTCAGGACCCAAAAAATAGAATAATTAAAAAGTCTTTCATAAAGGTTAACTTTAGTGGCAATACTCAATAAACATAATGAATTTATTCTATTTTTTTTTAACACCTGACAAGATATTCTAATATTTTGGTATGCCGCAGTGCATTAACTTTTCAGTATTTAATAAGGTTTTTGCTCTATTTTAATTGTTTCTTATCTTCAAAACTGGCACACAGAGGTGTCTTTTTATCATAATGACGTCATAGATACTCGATATTCTTCATAAAGGTGTATAACTTAAAGTTATTATCAAGGTCATGAACGCATTTGAGACGATATTCTTTTTTTTTTCGGTCCGGGGTTGTATACGCTAGTTTCCAACAAGACAGTTTCAACACGTTGATATATTTTGTTTGATTATTATCGGCTGATTCCATTTACTAACGCAAATATGGACATGTCCTGCTGGAGGTAGTGTCATCACATAACTGGTTATGGGCTTATTATCACATGATATTTATTATAAATACTATCACTATACAGTATACGAATGAACGATAACTAATCCCATCCCAATGATACCATTTAGAATGGCAAATCTATTTCTAGTTGAACTGAAATTCTGGTGACGAATGACTTTATAAAGCTATTCCAATTTCTGAATTTTCAATTGAGTTACTTTTAAAATAAATTAACATTTCTCTAACTACAAGAGAGAGACGTATCACGTATGGAAAGGATCATACGCGAGTATGGACAATAAATCCAACCTGGACAAACTCCAGGATTAACTAGAACCTGAACTACTGAGAGTTATATTTTTTTTTTAAATATATAGCAAGAGAGAGAGAGAGAGAGAGAGAGAGAGAGAGAGACTTACAAGAGTTCAGCGAAAAAGTGATCAGGAAGTCTTTTCAATTTGGTGTAGGAAAGGTCTAGTTTTTTCAAATTTTGTAACTCTGATAAGGATGCCGCTGTTTTTATTGTAAAGTCGACGAAAGGATTGTTACTGAGGTCAAGTGATGTCAAGTTGGTTAAATGCTTAAAAACGTGTTTTTTGAGACGCTTCAAGCCGTTGTGACTCAGGTTCAAACTTTCGAGAGGAATCGGATTTGGAAGTTTGTCTTGGAAAGGACCTGCGAAAGAAAATGGATTAATGTTGTCGAAAATAAACTGTGAGGGGTAAACTAAAATGAAACTTTATGCTAATATCACTCTCGTGTCACTGCTGAAAATTTTGGTTAATATTCGTTTTAATGCTTTGTTCGTTTTCGATAGAAGGAGACATTCTATGACAATTTAACATATAAATTCGTATTCAGGACACCTTGAAACCTCAGGGAAACTGATAAAAATCAAGGAAATGTAATAATTATTTTTTATGGAAAAAAAAAAATTTTAGACGTAAAAAACAGCCATTATAGGCCATTGACCGAGTATTTAGCTCTTAACGCTGTTAAAATTTTAACGATCCTCGTCCTCTCCAGTTTTATGGGGAGACATCTCGTGGCAAAATTAGGAAACATAGGTCAAATCAGCCAATTAAATCTGGTTTTTGTTTCACGTGACCTTATCCGACCAATCAGAGACGTACATTTTGAATCTCTCATAATGCATACTCATTCAAAAATGCTTTTTCAGTCTGGTTTTCATTATGGTTTGCGGAGGTTGTGATTTGGATTACTATCAATTAATACAAGATATTTATAAGAAAGAAGCCGGTGCTGAAGCTTTCTTTACGAGTCACGGTGTTTTACCTAGTCGTGTTATTTGTCCGCAGTATGGTCGTGAGTGTAATTATAGAGAAGTTGCTGATCAATATTATTGCACAAGATTGACTAGGGACGAGTGGCGTGCGTATTCTCAACTCGGAAATCTAGGCTACATTCACCGGACAGTCAACCATTCACAGCGGTTCGTGGAAGACACCGTTCACATTCAAAATATTGAGCGTTGTTGGAAAGACGTGAAGAGCTGGATATTACGGTCTGGCAACAAAACCCAATCCTATTCAAAGTATCTTGCATGGTACTTGTTTAACCGTGAATATCCCTCTCAACAACGTCTCCACAAATTCATGTTGGTCGCCGCGGATTTGTATAAACACCCCAACGGTGCTATTTAAGGTAAGAAATTGCGAAAAAACGCGGGTTAGGTTAGGTAGGTCAGGTAGGTCTGAACCAAAACACATTTTTCTGGTGTTTTTTGGTGTGATTTGTTCAAATCTGAACTTCGTTTCTTTGGGAAATGAGCCGTTTTTGAGAAATTTTAAAATTGAAAATTTCTCAAAAACGGCTCATTTCCCAAAGAAACGAAGTTCAGATTTGAACAAATCACACCAAAAAACACCAGAAAAATGTGTTTTGGTTCAGAAAGGAGAAAAAGTACTAAAACGAATAATTACCAAATTTTTCGTTTATTTTTATTATTTTTATTAAATTAAAACTTTGATAAAAAAATGTGCTCTCTGGAAATGAAGTCTTGTCTTTCTGCGAAACAATAACAAAAAAAAAATCCAGACACCCAAATTTTGTAAATGAAAACTAAGGATAATTTGTGTAAATAAAATTTTAAGTATTTTCTGTTTTGGTTTTACCCCTAACTTCCAATTAAGGATTTCGCATATTTTTATTAATAATAATAATAATAATAATAATAATAATAATAATTATTATTTTTATATAGTAGTAGTAGTAGGCAACTACATTCAAACACGAGCCGTATCGTGGGGCGTGATATCGGTGGCGAGTGGTGGCGGGCCAAGCCCCTGGCGCTTGTATTACTTATGTAATTTATTAAGTGGTATGTGGTTTATTAAATAAAAAACGTAGCTAAGATATAGGCTCTAAGCCTCTAATACAGTACAATATTTTTCAAGTATTGAAGGCTACTCACGAACGTGGCATGGGGATACAATAGCTTTTCTAAGATATTTAGCTTTTTTCATTACATAATGCTTGAAAATAGGCAACAAACATGCTGCTATCCAGGTACGGAATGATGTTCTAAAACTTAATTGATTAAAATTATATCTTGAAAAAGTTTAAATTTTTTAAATTAGGAAAAGGCAGTTAAAAAACTAATTTTTTTAAAAGGTTGCATGCACGGGTGAGTCAAACCGAAGGGCCAAACAACAATCATTTACGGGCCGGATTTGGCCAGGTTTCACCCAGTTGCCGGCCACCGAATTACAATGTTTATGCCTTTTTAATTTTTTCTTTTTAAATTTAAATGGAATTTAAACTTTGAATCTTAAAATTATAAAACTTCCTTGAAATTTTTTAATTTTACTTTTAATTCGAATTGAAAAGATCATTTTTATATTTAACCGAGTAACCATTTAGAAGTCTTTATTATTGTTTATAATATTGGAAGCTTTAAATTCTGAATATGAAGAATATTCATCATTGGTCTTTTTTTTCTTTTTTTTAAGGAATTATTGTTCTAGAATCTTATAATATAATGTTACATGCACGATTTTTGCTTGCGTACTGGGCTATATCTCAGCCACTTCGCAACACAGCTTCCCGTTAAATCAGCAAAGTTAAACGACGTTGGGTCTGTTCAGTGATTAGATGGGTGACCGCCCTCCGCGTTCCGATGACACATGATCTTTGCCATTACGAACGAGGCCAAACCCCCAAAACAGTATTACTAGGCTACCTACTAATAGCCGGGGAAGTCATGCAGCAAAGGAGTTCAACGTGGAATCTGAACCATGGGTCCCTACGTCATCTAGATGAAAAGGACAGTTATCCATCCGACTACTAATCAAGCCCAATGACGCTTAGCTTCGCTGGCCTACAGCGAAACAGTGTAACAGCATGGCTATGAAATAACCCTCGTATAACATAAATGTAGCTTGCTTGTAAGGAAGGCTTGGTTATGATTATTCAGGGCTGGGGTCAAATATGGATTTGTATTTAAAATACAGTAATTTTCCGTTTTTGTATTTATATTTGAGAATTTCGAAGGATGTGTATTTGCATTTTATTTGTATTTGATCGTTGTATTTGCAATATTTGCTCAAATACATGTCAAATACAACACCTCAGCGAGTCAGTAAGTTGGGCCATGAGAACAGGGGACCTGTTGATGTTTGTAAAGTGTAACTAGTAACGAATTTTTTTTTTGTTAATCGTTAACGAAATAGTTGTTCGTAATGCTCACTTCTGTTTACTTTTAACTTAATTTCAAAACGGGAAGAAATAATTAATTGATAGAAGTCACAACTAGCCAATTTGAAACTCGTATTTGTATTTGTAGTTGAACAATTCGTATTTGTATTTGCCAAATAAAAAAGCTGCAAGTGTGTATATGTATTTGTAGTTGACAAAGTATATTTGGCACCAGCCCTGGTTTATATATATATAAAGGAGTAACCCCTTTAAATATTGCTTATCAAAGAAAATGTAAGTTAAATTAGACTCACGCGAGAGGAGAGGACTTCTCTGATTGTACAAATTTACCTTAAAATTTGTAAACAAACTACAATATTTTGAAATGAGAATTATTACAGATGAGGACCATCTTTTACTTTCAGACTTTGGCCCTACCAACACTTTTATCCAATATTGCTCCTCATTTCTGCAATTCATCTTAAATCTAGCAAGTAGAAATTTTAAATCTCTAGTACGAGATAGAACAGTAATCACTAAAGAGTAATTAATTCCATCCAAAACGTTCCCTTAATCAAAGAAAAATCACAGCAACTCTAAATAATTCTTCAGAACTAATTTAAAACAAAACATAAAGTAACAGGTTGCAAACTCATTTCCCCACTGCGTGGGTGGGTGTGAGAATGCCCCACGGGTCACTTGAGCTTCAGCACTGACAGGGTGAGTGGCAAACCCTACTCAAGGGCTAGCAACTGGGAGCGAACTTACAGCCTCACCACCCAGAGCCTAACACCGAGACCACTGAGCTACCGAAAGGCCTAAAACAAGACATACCTCTGAATATCTCATGATTTAAAGAATCCGCTGTAAGGTTATTGTGACTTAAATCCAAGCTTTGAAGACTAGTTAGATTTAAGAACGCGGCTTCTTCTATTGTTGAAATTTCATTGTATCTGTTAAAAAAACAGTAAAATTTCATGAATTTTGACTAATTCATTACCGTTCCTATGAATTTTCTCGAATACAGATAACTATGAATTTGTCATTGACTCGCAGATTGTGTACTGGAAATACTCCACACAAATCTCCAAAAAGGTTTATTTACCTAAAAGAAAGAGCAGTCAAATTTTCCAAATAAGGAAATACTGAAACTGATGTAAGGGAATTGCCTCGTATTGTGAATCTCCAAGGTAACTTCAGGTCTCTCTTAAATTCGGGCACCTGGTAGGAAGATGTAATCGTCAGAATTATAGTTAATAATAAAATGGAGCTATGAAGATTAAATAAATTGTTACAACCGAATGCAGGAATATTCTACTGTATAATAAAACCAGTGTTCAATTACGATAACATATATTTAACAGTTTTCTAAAACTAACTATAGAACTCTACCAAAGACTACCTATATCTAGTCAGCCCACGCTTGTATGAAGTTTCATACGTTCTCGTGAAATCGAGGAAACGCTGGTCACTCCATAAATTTATAAAAATATCACAGCCAGAAAATTTTTGTGCTTCGCATCAGAGCCAGTAAGTGAAACCAAATTTGTGAAGCTGCACTCAAAATGTAAGTGGCTCGTGAGATTAAAGTAAATGTTAAGGTTTCGCTGGCTTGAAAAAATCCGTTCAAAATATTTAGTATGGAATTATTTACATTTTATAATGCGAGCATAGATCCACTAGATTTTGACTATACGCTTTGTTCATACCAACGTATTTTGTCAGCAAAATGCGATATAACTGAGCAAAGCAGTTTACATGTCAACAATATGTACAAAGTAAAAATAGCATTAATTCTTAAACCTTTTATTTTGTTTTTAATAGTTTAAATAATTTAAATTTCATACCCTCTGGATTTCAAAAAATATCTATCAGGGTTTAACGGCTGGTAGGCTGGTAGGAAGATGTAATCGTCAGAATTTTTGAGCTGAGCACTCAGAACCACTGTCTAAAAATTTGTTTGAAACCGACAGTCAAAACTTCAATGAACTGTGTACTTCATATACATGATGAGTACTCAGTGGTTTTACAATTTTTGAAAATTAATGAAACTTTTGCTATAAGAACTGACTTTGTAATCGAACCTGCTCTTAAAAAAAAATTATAATTAATATTCAACGTTTTTACATTTTGTGTGTACTGGCTGAAGGTTTAAATGGTGAGGTGTGCCCTAAAGAATGTTCGATTGCATATTTTTACTCATGCCAGGCACAGTCCATAGCTCAGAGGGTAGCAACGTTTCCCTATAGGCGAAGTGAAGGCGCTGAGGCTGGGGGTCGAATCCTGATAGTACCGGCTATTAATAATAATAATACAGGGGTTAACGCAATGGGACCGCGTTAGTTGGCCTGAACGCTGTGCCAGTTTCTGGCCCTCTGACTGATTAATTATTATTTACCTGATTCGGATTGCTTCGATTATCTAAACCTTAATAATGAATGTAGTAATTTCGCTCCGACTTACCTTTTTAAAATTCATGTCATCGCAGTCCACAGTAAACGGCCTCGCTCCCAAACATTGACATCGGTAACAAATTGCCGTGATGTGCGTGCTGTTTTCCTCTGTGTGAACATGTTGGACGCAATAGAAGACGTAGAGAAAAACGAAATGCGCAAGTATTGGTTTCATTTCTGCAAATAATAAAAATAAAACTAAAATAAAATTTTGGGTCAATGAATTGATTGCACATTTTATAGAAAAATAAATTACCCTATTTTTGCTTATTGAATGAGTAACTTTATTATTATTATTATTATTATTATATTAAATGGAAGTTGTACTGTATGTATGCGCATAGTAGGCCTAAATCATGCACTGTTCCATCGCTCAATTGTAACTGCATTTAAGATTATTTAAACTGAACATTTGAAGTGTTTATGTAATTCCAAATAAGTCGTAATAAGAAAACTCTAAAATTTTTAAATATTTTTCTCTTCTCATCGGTCAGTTTTAATTTAAGGAATACTGTTCTGTAATTATTACAGTATATAGGCCTACATAGTTTTTTTTATTCACCTGTCGCTTACAATATGTAGATGAATAACTTTTTAAGGATATCAGAACAGAATATAATTTGACTATAAAATGTCTTGTACGAGCACAAAGATAAATAGTTCTAATTAAACTAATGAAATGATTAATTCTTAATCATAACGGAACAATTCTCGTTATCATTCGTTATCAGTATTGATAAGTTATCGCGAACGTCAAAGAAGGATAGTTTGCAAAGTTTTGGACATAGTCACAGTATTTACACGCACACATAATTTCAAAACCAATCGTTAAACAATAGAGTATGTGTGAATTTTACACACATGTATAAGAAATTAGGGCATAATTTGAAAACTAGTCTAGTCTTTAAAATCTACATAGCCCGATGTGGACATACGTGTGTACACAGTATAAGAGTCATACACAGTTCCAAAAATTTGAAAAGGGTTTGAAGTATGCGATCGTAATTTTTGTAGGTATGGAAAGGTAAGATATAATAAAAATTTGGTCGTCCATCGATTAGATTACAAAACAATTGATTATTCTTGCTGATAAATAAATATATATTTAAGAGTAAGATTGAAGTTAACAGAAGGGATAACTATATTTATTAATATTTTACAACAACAGAATACTGATATTTCATGTGATGTAATCGAGATGCGGAAGGTGGAACAGCGAAAGCTTGATTACTCAAGGGCAGGACCGTACCAAGGCAGGGACGAGCCGACGTGTGGTGGGCGCCAAATTGTTGCTCTTAGAGCTGCCACGTGGAATGAAATTTAGATTTTTAATTAATTATGTATTATGTATTGTTTATGTATTAAATGCTTATGTATTTTAATTAATTATATATTTCTATCATAATCATTTTACATATGTTCCGAATTTAATGGGGTGGTGGGCGTATACAGAATGCCTTGCACAGGACGCCATCACAGGTTGGTACGACCCTGCTCAAGGGATCTTTTCACCATGGGATGAAAACATGAAAGAATCCTGCAATAGATTTGTGTACCGGGTGTAAATGAGAATAGGGTGAGAATAGGGTTTTTTTGGTTAAAGTATAACTGAACAAAAAGTGATATGTTACATCAGATGTTGGAAATGACGGTCGTTGATAAAGATACAAGAGTTTTTAAGCCTGTCGTGCAATATCACACCAAAATGTCGCAACTATGGCGAAAGATGACCTCGAACAGGAAACGATACGAAATGACTTCCTTTGCTAATTTCAAGAGGGACACCTTATATATATATATATATATATATATATATATATAGAGAGAGAGAGAGAGGAGAGACTTCAGTATCTCCAAGGACCGGGGACGATCACTATAAACGACGGACTTCAAAAGACCTCACAAACAGAAATGAAAGAGCGTTAGATAACTTAATTTTCCTCATGTGTCCTGCCTTTTGGGCAACCCTGTATATTAATTCTTAAATTACAAACAATACATCTTCAATTTTTTAAATAATTTGCACAGTAAATACGCATTGCATATCCTTTTAAGAGAGGAGAAACCAGAATGAAAGCTGAAATATTTAACATACGAGGGTGGGCTGAAAAGTAATGCCTCTACTTGAATAATTCTGGATTGTGTAGAGGTAACCAGATAAAACTGGTTTTGTGTTATAGCCTAATATAGCCTACACTCATTCCACACGTTCGTTTAGTATCGATTACAATGGAAACGAGTAAAGACGTTCGCTTCAAGCAACGTGCCGTAATTGAATTTTTAACCGCGGAAAGTGTTGCTCCCATAGACATTCATCGGCGAATGCAAGCTGTATACAGCAACTGTTGATGTCAGTACCGTTCGACGTTGGGCGGGGCAGTGTAAAGAAGGAGAAGCAGGGCAAGAAGATTTGCGAGACAAACTACGAAGTGGAAGGCCTGTAACGGCAACCGACGAGTCTCATCGGAATTACGTTGACGAACTGATTCGTGGAAATCGTCGCAATAAACAAAATGAAATTGCTGCAATGCTCGATATCTCCAAAGAGCGAGTGGGACACATCATCAGTATTCTCGGTTACCGAAAGGTCTGCGCCAGATGGGTGCCTCGCATGCTCACTGCCGAGGTGAAAACTGAGATACTACGCATTTACCATGAAAATCTGCAGCGCTTTGAAAATGAAGATGAATTTCTGCACAGCACTGTGACAGGAGGCGAGACGGGTCCACCATTATGACTCCGAAAATAAGAGGCAATCCATGGAATATCGGCACAAAAATTCACCGCAGCCAAAAAAATTCAAAGTTAAAAAATCGGCTGGAAAAGTGATGATTGTTTTTTGGGATATCTATGGTGTTCTCGAAGACTTTACGAGAAGAAGGAGAACAATCAACTCTGCATGTTATATTAAAATTCTGAAGAAGTTGAAAAAACAGATCAGGAGGGTTCGCACCCATAAAAGCGAAGTCATTGTTCACCATGACAACGCACGGCCTCGCACAAGTGTTCAAACGCGAGAAGCAATTGAGGATCTGCAATTCACCGTCTTGCCGCATCCACCATATAGCCCCGATTTAGCACCATGCGATTTTCACCTCTTTCCTAAACTTAAAGAACATCTTGGAAATCGCTACGAGTCTGACGAAGAAGTTAAGGCCGCTGTGAGATTTTGGTTTCCTAGTCAAAGCTCCTAGTTTTACCGGGATGGATTTCAAAAACTCATTTATCGTTTGCGTAAATGTATGGAGGTAAAGGTACATAATCTGCTTTTGTTTCGATAAAATCCTTCAACCCATTTAAAATTTATTTGAGTGGAGGCATTACTTTTCAGCCGACCCTCGGGAAAAGTTTGGACAATCCATAACGTACGAGTACCAGGAAAAATGGAGGAAGAACAGAGAACATCAAAAGAACTAGTACAATAGGCTCTTCTTTTAGACAAATTCCAAGACATAATTTGAGAGAGTTACCTAACTCACATCATTCGTGTGTGTGTATACTGTATATATATATATATATATGCACAGCAAAACCCCAGAAACACAACCTAGGGAGTGGGGGGGGGGGCACTAGGAGGGGCGGGTGCATATTAAAACCTTCCGTGGTTCTCCTTTAATGTGTATACTAAATTTGGTGCAGAATTACCCTAGTCATTTAAGGGTGTATAATGAACATGGATCGTCGTCATTATCATCATCATCATCATCCCCTACATATATACGCCGAAATAAGGTGTGTATATATATATATATATATATATATATATATATAATATATATATATATATATATATATATATGGGATGAATTTCACAATTAAACGCGTGAAATGAATAAATGATGCAAACCCACAAGGAAAAAGAAAATGATTCCGAGGCCTTTCGTGTATTCACGCTGACGAGGTGTACTTCTGATTATACGAAAGACCTTTCAATCATTTTTCTTTTTCCTTGTGAGTTTGCATTATATATATATATATATATATATATATATATACACTCTTCATTCCTTCCGCCGCAATATAGAAATTACATATCTCGTGCACCATTTAATTTTAAGTGAAATTCATTGTTAAGAGTAAAGATCATGTCTGCAGAGTGTTGACAAAATTAAATAGACACCATGGTGACTGTCTTAAAGAACAACTGGCAAGCCTCATCAATGGAATGTCAGAACGTGTGTTATCTTTAGAGAATGGAAAGAGGAAATGTCATGGACTTTTATTATCAAATAAAAACAACTATGGAAAAAAAAAAGGTGTCTATTTATTTTTGTCAACACCTCTGAACAAATAAGTGTTTACAGTACTGTCGAGGATTCTCTAACGATCGTTGGTGCATTCATTGTAAGTCAGTGATTAGCAGTATTTTATGTTGTCAACTGATAAAATCCTATTTTTAAAACAAGCTAATCTTTCTTATTCAATAATTTACTCGTTTTTATTATTATTAAAACGTAATAATATTTCAGTTCCAAAATTGAAAACGTAAAATTCAAAAAAAATCACATGATAAATACTGATTTTTTTAAAGATTTATTTATCGCTTTTTGAAGCCAGTAAATTCAGGTGTTTACTATGAGAACTAAAGAGCGAAGGAAGGTTAAAAGAGTTAAGGAGGATTCATCCCAATTTCTCGTCAATGTGATTCACTGAATTTTGTTTTAATTTTAACTTTCCTTTTTTATTTAGTCTTTTACGACGGTTCCTGTAAAAGATATTAAAGAATTGTATTAGAGTTTATCTTTTTCTTTTTTCATTTTAGTGACTCATTCTTTCTGATTCAAAGTACATCCGCTTCAGGGAAAAATGATAGTGGTATTTATAATGTTCAGGGTTGTTTAATTGCCTTCGTAATGCCAAAGGTCATGTGACGGAGGGAACCTATACTGACAACTTTATGTAAACCAACGCCCGTTGCTCAATGGATAACATTTTCTGTATAAGCCAAGGGAAGACACTGAGATGGGGGGTTCGACTGCCGATGGTGCTGGTAAATGATAATAATACAGGAATTAGCTAGCATATGGGTTGTATTAGTTCGACCCTAGCGTTTTGCTAGTTTCTGCTCCTAATGACTAATTATTATCACGGCTTGACGCGCGATCCGAACTATGGTTCGTTACGTCGTTTGAACGTAGAGGACGGTCACCCTATCCAACGAGTGAACGAGCTCAGCATCGCTTAACCTCGTTCTTCTAACGGGAAAAGGCTGCTTAAGGAATGACGGAAGAATCACCTGAGTGGACAGAAAATTCTGAAACGTCTGAAGTACAAATCTTATATTTCAAAAATTTATTCCAGTTTAATGGTGGATGGTGAATCAATTTTAAGTATCAAAGATTTCCTTTTAAAATCTTCCTAATAACTTATTTCATTCTATAGAAGAAGGATATTATAAAGGAAGCCTCCTCGAAATTGAAATGACTTATTTAAATTTTTCTGACATTTAATAATAATTTTAGAAGAAATGTCCACGTAATCAGAGGAATATTTTTTTTTCGTATACAACGAACTAAAGGGTACCTCGGGAAAAGCTGATACCCATTTAAGGAAGTCAGTACCGACGGACAAAAAGTACACTGTACCACCTATTGCTATGATGTGAGTTCAGAGTGACTGCTGCTAATTATGTTTGATGTAGAGTAGGACAATCCATTGTATGTAGCGTAATTCATGAGTTTGTAAAAGCGATGGATGGTTAATATTTCGAGAGGAATTCTCTGTTCCTCGAAAGAATGAAGAAATCAAGATATTTTACTGCTAAAGTCAATAATCTTCATAATTTTCCGCAATACCTCTGTAACATTAACGGGTGCCTCATCCCTATTTGTTCCCCAAACCAAGCAGTTGTTGACTTTTACAAGAACAAAATCACTATAGTGTTATGATGTTGTCTAACGTGCAAGATGTAAATTGCGTTCATAATTGTTGGCGAAAACTGCTCAGAACTTCCTCTGGATTATATGCAATGAATTCTATTTTGATAAAATAATAAAACTTGTGTATATTTTATATGACGTCAACGCTTTCATCGGCGACTCTATATTTCTTTTGATAATTCTGACTGTATATGACTTATCAAACTCCACTCGATATATAAAACTTTAAATAACGCTGATGAGCATTATAGTTTTATACAGCACCAGGTGGATTGTGGAAGATTTGAGAATTTAAAAGACAGATTGAGGATTATACATAAAAACAGAAGGTACAAGGCTACCAAATGTAATTAATGTATATAAGTGAATGCTATCGTATCCTCTTCAACTTTTGTGAGTATATGAATGATTTCGTCCGACAGATTTCTTTATAGATGCGCTAAATCGAAACACATAGACGATAGTCAGCTGAAATTGGAGATGAATGGGGGAATAACGTGGCGTTGAAAATTGGTTTTTTTTTAGGAGACCGGGCCGGAGAATCAAGCAGACTGGCTTGGCGCAAGAAAAAAATGCGTGATCTGTAGGACTATATACTATTTTGGCCAGGGCCGTACCGAGGCAGGGACGAGCGAGCGGTGCGGCCACCCAGGGCGCCGACGCGTGCGGGGCGCCAAAATGTTGGTCTTAGCGCTGCCATGTAAAATGAAATTTGGATTTTTAATTAATTATGTATTATGTATTGTTTATATATTAAATAATTATGTATTTTAATTAATTATGTATTTCTATCATAATCAATTTGTATATGTCCCGAATTTAATGGGGTGGGGGGCGCATAAGGAATGCCTTGCACAGGGCGCCAACACAGGTTGGTAAAGCCCTGATTTTGGCTATGGCACTGCTTACGTTTCGGTTCTTAATGTCGAAACAGTTTGCTGGTGTGATTGATCCGGAATACACTCAAAGCCTACATACAGAGTTTTATCATAAATCGCAGCGCCTTCTGAAGTGATCAATACAAAATGCAAATCCCATTAATGATTTTTCTGACCAGTTTGCGTCATGTAGTTCAGGAGGGTAGATGTCGATCTGAACTGGCTGATAATTTTGGCTTTGGCCCGAGTTTAGGTGTAACAATTTTGAGATAAAAAGAAATCCGGACAATATAACTTTACACTGCTTTCCACAAAATAAATCCTGTTGCAGAGTATGGCTAACAAAGTTTGCTTTGGTACAAAATAAATAGTATGAACAAAGGCGGCGTAGCCAGAAATTTCTAATAGGGGGTGGTAACAAACAAAATATTATCCAACAAATTTTCAATTATATATCCACACTACGGTGATGAATACAATCATTTCAAATCAGCATATGAATTAAAAGAAAAGACTACACACGTGTATGTTGGACAAATAATACTTTGTGAATGCAAAAAACTTCACTTTTTTCTACGTGAAGGTCAAAATATGATAGTTAAAACCCACTGTAATAGACAGAGTTTATTTCCACAACAGTTTCGATGACCACTGGCATCCTCTTCGGGTGGATACAGAAGAGGATGCTAGTGGGCATCGAAACTGTTGTGGAAATAAACTCTGTCTATTACAGTGGGTTTTAATTATCATAATACTTTGTGTATTGATCGCGATTTTAATTGCTGTCATTTTGCAATGTACTATGTATTTATTAAAAGCATGCAAAACCAATGATGATATGTACACATTAGGGGTTAAAACCGGTATTGAAATACCGGTATTAATACCGGTATTGAAGAAGTACAAATAATACCGATATTATAGGTTTTCGGTATTGACAAAAATTGCTATTGTAAAATTTAGGCAATTTAGTCCTCCGATAGGCAAATAAACTGTTTTTGGAGGATTCGGAGAAAAAAAAAGTTTCGGGGTATTTTGCAGTAAACCTCTTTTTTTCGTTTTCTATTCCTTTCTATCAAAGAAAACTATTTATTGCACTAACTTTTATAAATTTATATTATGTATGGATCATGAAAAGAGGTTATAACAAACAAACAAAACAAACAAAAACTCTTTATTGCAGACATATATATATATACAAAGGTGGGCAGGACCGAATTCCAGGAACTCGGTCCTTTTTAAGGACCGTGAGCGGGAAAGTCGGTCCTTTTCTCAGTGAGGACCGAAATGAGGAGCGACGGTCCATTTTTAAGCAATTCCGGACGGTCTTTTTTAGTGATTTTAGTGTGTTTAGTGATTATTTGAAGTTCTAAAGAAGATGCTAGTCTTGAAATGCTAGTCTTCTTGAAGGGAAACTCAAGCATTTAACTTAATAACTTTTTTTCATCATTTATGTATTGTATTAATTATAATTTACGTTAATAAAATTAAAGATTTCCGGTGTCTTTAATTTCATTTTTCATTTTAATCAAATTTTTCACTTATATTATATATAAGGACCGAGGACCGAGTCGTTCCTAGGTCCTATCTTCAGAAAGGACCGGGACCGGGACCGTCGGTCCAGTTTGAGGCAAGGACCGGGACCGGGACCGTCGGTCCTTTTTGAGGCCCGGGTGCCCACCTTTGTATATATATATATATATATAATATATATATATTATTATACATAATAATTCTTATAAACCAGATTTATCGTGTTCTAGGAGACTTTAATAAGTAATGCTTTAAACTGTAACGTATTTTGTCAATTTTTTTCGCTTCAACATTTTAAAACGTATTAGATACGTTCAAAAACGTATGCACACGATTTCAAATCATTGTGTTCCCAAATCCCAATGCATCGTTCTTTCTTCTTACATTTGTCACTTGGATTTTCAACATTGTAGAGTAGTTGTATAATAATATGCTAAAAAAAATTCAAATAATATTTTTATTACAATTTAGTAATTTACTGTATAAACTTTTTCGAATAGAATGCCATCTATTTGGAGTTGGGTCATTAATTTATAGTAAATATGGTGAGTACTGCAAGTCCCTCAGACTTGTGGGAGGGTTGGTAGGGTGGCACCATAATAAATCAAAATAAATTATTTTTTTCATAATACCGGTATCAATACCGGGATTAGCATAATTACCTCCAAATACCGGTATTGAAAATTTTCGGTATTATGCAAGCACTAGTACACATACGTTACATCTCAGATGCAGTACAGGAATCTAGATTTGTAAACATCTAAACATAAATATATACATTTAAACAGCGAACAATTTGTAAACATCCAAACAACATATCTTATGGAGCATAATTACCCCAAGCAGAAACTGAGCCGACGTGTTTTTTTTTCTAAGTGAGATAGTACATACAGTATATCTTCTGTGCTGACACGAACATCTCGGTAGATGTTGAGTAATGCTAGCCTATTGAAACGATCTTGCCCGATTGAATTTTGTAAATATGTATTAATTAATTATCGGACTGAATTTTGTAGAATGGAAAAAGATCTGACAAAAATAGTCATGGTTTTAATTGTGTTTCATAATTGGATTATTTAAGTATATTTCATTGTCCTAATATGCATTTAATATTATTATAACTATATTGTCTATACATTCCCACTTAAGTATGATAATAAAAACCCACTCTAATAGACAGAGTTTATTTCCACAACAGTTTTCGATGCCCACTGGCATCCTCTTCGGGTGGATACAGAAAAACGAAGAGGACGCCAGTGGGCATCGAAACTGTTGTGGAAATAAACTCTGTCTATTAGAGTGGGTTTTTATTATCATATTTTGACCTTCACGTAGAAAAGTGAAGTTTTTTTGCATTTATTCACATTTAATATTATCATAACTAATATTATTTCATAATAGTAGTCTAAATAGTAACATTATATTAAAATATCAAATAATAAATATAAATGCAAACATTATATAACTAAAGCATTGCACACTTTTCACTGGAACTAGTCGACATTGGTATAAGTACCATGATATTGTTATAAACATCAGCACTTTATGCTTTATCATAATTATTTAAATGAAACATACCTCATGTATTTGGAGCAGTGGCGGTCCTAGCTTACATGACGCCCTGGGCGAACCTCACCTTCAGCGCCCCCCCCCCCTGTTCGCCAACACACACACATTCGAATCCCCCAAAATAAAGGACAGACATAACTCTTTCACAAAATAACTTTTTATTGGACTAATTGTTGGAACTTCAGAACCAAAACAAAGACTAAATTTCTGAATTTTACAAATCCTTCATCACGTAAATAGAATAACTCACTTAAGAGAATGTAATTATGATACTATGAACAGGAAAAATACAAATTAAATTGCACAACTGCCATAAATAAACTAGAGAATCAAATTTCTAAATTGTACAAATGCTCTATCACATAAATAGAATAAGACACTTAAGAGAGGGTAATTATTATGCTACACTTTGAACAAGAAACAAAATAAATTGCACCACAGCACAACTGCCATCTAAAGCCTGACTCTTCTTACCTTCCTTGATGCAAAGTCATGAATTCAATCATCATATGAAATCTGCTCAGCAATTGTATGATTTATACTGATGATGGCCAGACCGGTAAGCGTTCCTGTGACATAGTTGACCTCAGGTAGGATTTGATGAGCTTCAGCTTTGAAAAGCTCCTCTCTGCTTCAGCAACAGTGACTGGAAGAGTAAGACCAATTCTGAGAGCAGTCCACAAATTTGGATATATTTCAGAGAGCTCCCTTTCATGGATAAATGTCAGCAGTTCAAGCAAGGATATGGTCTTTGATGGCAAGTCAGGCAAGTTCTTCAGCTCCTGTGCAAGCTCTCTGCCATCCAAGTCAGATTGTCCCTTAAAGTGTAGTGTAGTACTAAGGTTCACACATTGTTCTGTCAGCTCCTCAAATGTGAGATTTTGGAAATGTGTCAGCACTCCAAACTTCTCTCCCACAATTTCCAACGTGGAAAATCTTTCCTGAATGGCTGATGTTGCAGCATCAACCACTGCATTGAAAAATGTCACCTCCAGCTTCTTCAAAGCATCAATCAAGGGCTCATCAGATGCTTCATAGGAGAAGTGCCGCTTTGTGGACCTCAGCCGTTTTTGTTTTAACACAGCCTCCACATTCATTTGTTCACAGATATCTGTGGCTGCCATTTGTGCAGCCACAAAACCTGTTGCCCTGTAATTGCGGAGACCTCTCTCTGTTTTTTTTAGGAGATTTACTGCAACATCAACGTGCATGCTAGGAGACTGCATCTGCTTGCTCACATGCTGAATTTGGCACAACAGGTCATGCCACACCACTGAACAAATGGCGAAGCGGTATGACCCAACCTCCTCTGACAGAGATTGAGCCTCGACCTTTATTACAGAGTCTTTGGTGTGGTCCCTCACCTCGATCAGTGCATCTCTCACTGCAGCTGCCTGATATCTCAGGGGCTCCACACTCTTGATCTTGCTTTCCCACCTTGTATCAGACCACATCTTCAATGTGATGTTCACATGTTTTTTCAAAATGGCCCATCGTTGTGTGGAGGCTGAAAACAAGTTGTAAAGCTTCTGCAAGATGCCAAAGTAACTTGTGGCATCAATAGATCCCTTAGCAGCATCGGCCACAAGCAAATTCAGAGAATGAGCCCCACATGGAACAAACAGAGCTCTGGGATTAATTTCTAGGAGCCTGGATTGAACACCCTTGTTTTTTCCCCTCATGTTGGCCCCGTTGTCGTATGATTGTCCTCTACAGTCCATGAAAGGAACTTTTAGCTCCTCCAGTCTCTTCAGAATCAGAGATGCCAAATGTTGACCAGTGGACTCCTCTGCCTCCAAAAACCCCATGAAATGTTCCTTTATATGGGGCTTCCCCTCCAGTGACACAACCCGAATCACAACTGACAACTGTTCAGTGTGACTGATATCTGGAGTGCAATCTAGAATTATTGAAAAAAACTTTGATTGTTTGATGTCGCTCACCATTGCTGAAATGGTCTTGCTGCTCGACAAATCAATGAGTTCGTTTTGTATGTGGTGGCCGAGGTAGCTGGTGTGACTGGAGGTCCCTTTTTGGACACGGTTAATGTGCTCTTGCATTATAGGATCAAATTGTGCCATCAGTTCAACTTCTTTCAGAAAATTGCCATTTGATGGTGAGAACAATTTTTCTGTATGTCCCCTTAGTGCCAAATTCCTAACTGCCAGAGAATGCACAATAGCAGTGAGACGTGTCAGCACCGCTCTCCATCTCAACTTCTCAGCCTCCAGAAGTGCCATCTCCTGCTTGTCAATGGTCTCCCCCTTTCTCATCCTCACTGCCAGTTCTTTCCAGATTTTCATAGAATTTAGGTGTTCTGAACTGTTGTCATGTGATGTGAGCAATGAGCTTGCATGCTTCCAGTCCGAGAGTCCCAAACTTGTTAAATTTATTTTCCTCTTGGAAAATAATGTACAACAGAAACAGAAAAGGCTGTTGTTTTTTAAGGAATAGACCAACCAACTTCTGGTTATATTTTCCCCACTAACCAGTGACTTCCTGAAGTATTGATGGTGGAAACTTCTTCCGTCACTGTCGTTTCTAGGGAATACAAAGTCAGATGGTACTTGACTTGGTCCCCTGGAAACCAGTTGTGTCCGAATTCTCTCAGTCAGAACTGAAGGCCAGTTAGCAGGGTCGGTGGACAGAGACTCATCCTCAGGAGGCGATTCTGCTCCAGGCCTTTCTAATAGAAAGAACAAGAGCATTACTCATTAGTATACACACCTAAGTTAGATAACACATTATTCACAGCACTTTGTTATGGTGGTGGTGTTATGGAATTATGGTGGTGAAACACCACACATACCCAGTAACCCAGACCCAGTGATAATAACATTATAATTTATAACTGTTTGCAAAATGCTTTGCAGGGATGCACACACATCACATACACACACGCACACACTCACAGACATATGTGCACACAAACTCACCTGAAGAGTCCTGCCGGGGAGAAGTAGAAGCAAATGGGTCTTCATCCTCAGGATCAGACTGCATTTGTGGAGACATATGTGAGGCTGAGGAGGTAGATGGCTCCTCAGCCTCAATAATGGCAGAAGTAGACGGCTTCTCATCCTGGCTAGTGGCAGAGGGTGTTCCAAAATATTTCAAAAGTGCCCCTGCAAATAGTAAAATAGAACATAACAGACCAATGCATGAATAGGCTAGTACAATTAATTTAACATGTTATTAAGCACAATTTATTAAACTTTTAGAATAGGAAACAAATGAATAATACAACCTCCTTGGTTAATGGCTAATTATATACATAATAGTACACTTCAAATGACTCAGAAAGCTATATCACAAAATAGCAGTGAAGAGTAGATTACATAGCTCTATACCTTTATCTTTTGCTCGTTTCTCCTCTTCTTCTTTCCTCTTTTTTCTAAACTGAGCACCTGATAGCTTTGACCTCTTCTTATCCATTTGCGGTTATTTGACAGACCTTAGTGGCTTAGTGTGAAGATTCGTTCTGTAATAAATAATATACATTTCACTATTTAACCAAACCCAGAAAAATAACATTACATATGTTAAAGTATGGGCCTTTATTCCCAATAATATTAATCTGGAAGCATTTTGCATTGTTTAGGTCTTTTATGGGAAGGTTTATGGAAAATGCAATAGATGGTTTTTTATTAATAAAAATATATTTATTGATCTTTTATTATTTATTTTATTTTATTTTTATTTTTATTTATTTCTTTATTTATTTATTCTTATTTTTATTTTTATTTTTTTGCAGGCGCTCATGCCGCCCCTCCACAAATGCCGCCCTGTGCGGCTGCCCATATTGCCCATATGAGGAACCGCCACTGATTTGGAGTCACAGTGTCAAGTGAACAAGCTTGGAATGTCAGTTGCAGCCAGCTGTCTATACTCAACAAACTGATGACTAAAACGTCAATAAACGTTCGCCTTTCGATGTAATTTTTATCAAATATTTAATTTTTCGTTTGTAAATTTTGTATTGCCAAAAAATAAAAATTTATTTTATAGTGGAAATTAACATTAAGCTGTTGTAATAGTTTGAACATTTAAATTTTTTTTTTCTTACTTTGGCGAATTTTTCATTTGGTTTGAAAACTTGTACTGGTATTTCAACTCTCCCGATGGCACCCCCTCCTGGCTGTCACCCGGGGCGGACCGCCCCCCTCGCAACCCCCTTAGTACGCCACTGGGCTAACACACTGTTTTTAATGTTAACTAACAAAGCTGCGCGCGCTACCTCGTCTTTGGGGCGCCGCTATCGCTACCGCTACAGCAAAAAAATACAGCAGCGCTACTGTTGTTGCTACGTATTTAGAAATATAGCGGCGCTATCGCTATGCTACTTTTGAAACCGACATTTTTCATGATATTTTTTTTTGTTAATGGATAATTATTGTTTAATAATAAATTATCCTATCCAAGATTGTTACAAAGCAAATCTGAGAAAATTTTCTGAAAATAATTTATAATGTTTAAATAGTTTGTAATAGTCTTATAATATTTCATTATTGTTTTCTTATATTTCATTATTAGTCATTATATATAAAAAAAAATATACTAGATTACTCATAAAAAAACCCTTACCAATGCTGATCAAATGCGTACACACACACACACAAACGAAATATAAATTAATATATTTGAAAACAGACATCTACACACATTGGCGTTGGTGCCCGGTTTTGTCGGGGGGAAGCAAGTTTTGTCTGAAAAAAAATAAGCGAAACCGAAAATCGATTTTTAAGTCATAGTTTTATTGAACACTATCTGTAGGTATACATAGCTGTACAAAGGCTAAGCACCAAACAAGTTACAACAATAGAGTACGTTGTAACAGGTTATATCAAATGGGGTACTTAAATACTACCGTTTTTCCACAGGTTATCCTTTCTATAATCGAATATTGCATGGATCAAAATATGAAGATATACATTTCGAGCAAAGCGCTGATATCCTATATGCAGTGTTGCGAATAACGGCGTTACTTTTTTAGTATCTGTAGCGGTAACGCCGTTACTTTCGAGATGTTGTAACGAAAATGGTAACGGCACTACTTTTTAGAGCGATTTCATTCGTTACTCGTTACTTTGAAACTGATCATTTGACTAGTATCATTTATTACCTATAATTAGCTGCTAACTCGGTAAATACGCAGTTTCACGGCTCCACGAATACCAATATTTTAGTCATAAAAACCATAAATATGTATATTTGGAGACTGTCTGAAGACCATGGCATCGGTAAAGTTTTTGTAAAACACCGTAAAATATTTTTTATTAATATTTTTAATAAGAACTACTTTGTGCCATTCCGCCGCATGATTGCCTATAAAATGTAGCAATGAGGTGGAAATGCGTCAGTTTGGAGTGTAACGTTGATAACGGTGGGTGTGTGCACTGGATGTTCCGTCAGTGAGCTTAAACTAGTTACAGAGAATTGGGTTAAATTTAGCCAAAGTAGCAGAAAAAATCAAGAATTATCACCAAATAATACAGAAAAAACAATAATTATCACCAATTAAATAACTAAGGTCAATTGAAGACCCAGTTTGGTCAACTGAATGCCAGGTTAGGTCAATTGAAGGTCCGGTTAGGTCAACTGTACGCCCTTGACGAATGGTTAGGTTAAGTCGTGATATTTTCGTTAGTTATCGAAAATACCACGACTTAATGTAACCAATCATCAAGGGCGTACAGTTGACCTAACCGGCCATTCAATTGACCTAACTAGGCATTCAATTAACCTTAGTTATTTAATTGGTGATAATTATTGTTTTTTTCTGCATTATTTGGTGATAATTCTTGATTTTCTTCTGCTACTTTTACAGATCTGCAAAGTTGCGAAGAATACAAAACACTCATCTGCAACATGAACAATAGTGTTTTGTATTCCTCCGCGACTGCGGGGTAAAAATTTAGATGGAGCCGTGAAACTGCATCTTTACCGCTAACTCCTCCAAACGAGGAGGACTATCAGATGCCAGTTTTTAAAAACTAGTGTTCCTGAAATCGAACAACACAATCCTAAAAAATCTGCAAGATTAGTTTTTTTTTACAGGCCATTTTTTTATTTGAGTTTGTTTTGATTTTTGTTATATAGAGTATAGTTTGGTATTATTAAGGCTTTTTTACTCTTTAGTCTTTTCTTAAAAGTAACGGTAGTGGTAACGGTAACGCGTTACTTTTTCATAGAAGTAACTGAAGCGGTAACGACGTTTCTTTATCAGTGTAAAGGTAGAGGTAACGCCGTTACTTATAGAAAGTAACGTGCCCGGTTAATATGTTTTAACTGACATTGGCTGGACCTGTAGATCGAAATAACTTTTTATGAGATAGTTTTAGTCGCTTTATTCAAATTTGTCACTCATTTTTTGTGCAAACTATTGTAGAAAATAATAATAATATAAATATATACGAGGTGCAGGGGCGTAACTAACGCGGGGGACGGGGGGGAACATGTCCACCCCAACTTTTGAACTGAGGGGAATAATATAGGTTTTGTCCCTCCCCAACTTTTGATCTAAGTTTCCTTTAATGTTAAGTATATACTTGATATGCATAATAAATCATAGTATTTTAAGAGCATCATTTTGGTCGCAAACACATTACATACAGGGTAGCAGCACAGAAATTCATCGCAGGAATTTTCATCATTATAGTTGCCCCCCCCCCCCCCCCCCCCCAACTTTTGAAAGCTAGTTACGCTCTTGACGAGGTGTGATCAAAAAGTTTGGTAAATAGTCCCGCAACTAATGAACGCGTGTCACTAGGTGATGTCAGTGTGTATGGCTGATGAGGTCACCTTGGCCACTTGCCAGATGCTAACAAACACCATTCAACTACGCACCAGTGCGCTGTGTCATTGCTTTGTGTGAGGGCGTTTTTGTGGCATCTGGCGATTTTGCAGAAAATGTCGAAATTTGAGCAACGTGCAAACATCAAATTTTGTTTTAAATTTGGTAAGACGGCTACAGAAACGCACGGAATGCTTGCAGCTGTCTAGGGACATGAATTGTTACAAACAAGACAGACAGATGACTACTTCTTTCATCATCTTCCAAAGACTCATTTCCTTCTCGAAACCTTCCAAACTACTTGCAAACAGTCTTGTTTGTAACAACTTCATCTCCGTAGACAGCTGCAAGCATTCCGTGCGTTTCTATAGCTGTTTTACCAAGTTTAAAACAAAATTTGATGTTTGCACGTTGCTCAAATTTCCACATTTTCTGCAAAATCGCCAGACGCTACAAAAACGCCCTCACACAAAGCAATGACAAGGCGCACTGGTGCGTAGTTGAATGGTGTTTGTTGGCATCTGGCAAGTGACCAAGGTGACGTCATCAGCCATACACACTGACATCACCTAGTGACACGCGCTCATTAGTTGCGGGACTATTTACCGAACTTTTTGATCACACCTCGTATATATATATTGTATTTGTAGTCAGGGGTGGTATGGCGTCATGTTACTCTGCGACTTAATTAGTTTGTTGGTTTCTGTTCTGGCTATTTTTTTTTACCAATTGGATTCAGTTTGGTGGTGTTTATGATAGAATTATGACGTGCTGTTCGTGTGGTTTCGACTTTGAGAACTTGATTCGTCATGTGCCCTAGAGCCTAGATGATTAATTAAATGAATGCCCGGTTAGGTAGAGTAGGCTGTGGATTTAATTTCATATGACACTTCATGAATGACTTAACTCTGCAGTAGTCTTTGATACGCTTACGGACCAATTACGTCATCAAACCTTAAATTGCGAATCAACAAAGTGACTGGAAAAAGTAGCGATTTTTGCATTTTTAAAGCTTTATAATTAGTTTCCCAGTTAACCAGTGACTTCAGTTTTTAAGTATGTATTAGTTAAAGGCATTATCTTTTGATATGGTATACAGCATTGTAATTACTTGAGTTCAAGTACCAACGAAGCCCGAACTCTTGGGTAGATTTTGCGTTTTAAAAATCCATAGTTTTTGCCGTTTCTTAGCCAAACTTCACATTTCTTATCCAATGACCCCAAAATGATGTTTTTATGCAATTTCTGTCGATTGATACTCATTACGGACTTCTATGTAAATTTCTTCCAATTCATAGAGCTTGTCGAACCTGAGCTTACGTTAAGTTAGAGTCCCAACGAAGCTATTTTCGATAAAGTTGTCCTTTAACATCCAACTGGTAACCCCTCCTGTCCCTTCTGTTTTTCTTTCTACTGTAGTTTTAGCTCCTCTTTCCAAATGTGCAATCCAAATTTGTTGCAAATATATAAAAAGTTACAGCTATTTGAAGTTTAGGTTAGTTAAAGTCATGATAGTTTTGTTAAAACTAACAAAAATATAAAGAAACCTAACCAATCATCAAGGGTGTATAATTGACCTAACCAGGCATTCATTTGGGTTAATATTCAATTTTACTTCCAGTCACAAGCAGTTGAACAAGTACTATATATTGAATTGCCATTAAAAACACTGGTTAATATGTATTTTATCCCACTCAGTTCATTTTACACACCAAAATACATTTTTCTAGTAGTATTTGATGTGATTTGTTCAAATATGACCTCCATTTCCGTTGGAAATGAGATCCAACAAGTTATAGTACTTTGAAGTTTGGCTCATTTTCAAGGGAAATGGAAGTCAAAATCTAAGCAAAACACATCAAATATTACTAGAAAAATGTATTTTGGTATTAATTAACCTACCTAACCGTGGCTAATGAGCCTAACCCTGGCTAAACGAGCCTAACCCTGGCTAAACGAGCCTAACCCTGGCTAAAACGAGCCTAACCCTGGCTAAACGAGCCTAACCCTGGCTAAACGAGCCTAACCCTGGCTAAACGAGCCTAACCCTGGCTAACGAGCCTAACCCTGGCTAAACGAGCCTAACCCTGGCTAAATGAGCCTAACCCTGGCTAAACGATCCTAACCCTGGCTAAACGAGCTCTCGTCTGTATCCACCACCTAATCCATAATAAGGTATACTCTAGCCCATTTAGCCAGGGTTAGGCCCGTTTAGCCAGGGTTAGGCCCGTTTAGCCAGGTTAGGCCCGTTTAGCCAGGGTTAGGCTCGTTTAGGCCACGGTTAGGTTAGGTAATGTTAGGTTAGGTTAGGTTAATTAATACCAAAATACATTTTTCTAGTAATATTTGATGTGTTTTGCTTAGATTTTGACTTCCATTTCCCTTGAAAATGAGCCAAACTTCAAAGTACTATAACTTTGTTGGATCTCATTTCCGACGGAAATGGAGGTCATATTTGAACAAATCACATCAAATACTACTAGAAAAATGTATTTTGGTGTGTAAAATGACTGAGTGGGATAAAATACATATTAACCAAAACACTAAAAAAATATATATCTTATGTTGTGCAAATTTGTTCAAATATACTTTTTTTAATAAAATATATTTCCTGTTTTGGCTACAATGTACTTTTTTCCTAAAATGTTTTTCTTGATTGGATTATTTTTTCATTACTCTGCGACTTAATTAGTTTGTTGTTTTCTGTTCTAGCTATTTTTTTTTTTCTAATTGGATTCAGTTTGGTGGTGTTTGTGATAGAATTATGATGTGCCATTTGTGTGATTTTGACTGAGAACTTGATTCATTATGTGCCCTAGATAAAGATAAAGCATTGGATGTTTTTATTTCACGACCATCTAAATTTTGGTAAATTTTTACTTTCGGACATGATGCATTTTTAAATTTCTGACACTGGATCCCTACATATTTTGATGTGTTGAACACGATGGTGACATTTATTTTTGTTGCTGATAACGCATTTATAAGTTATAGCCTAACTTAACCTAACCTGAGCAGCATATAATAAGCAAGCATATAATCGCCATTGTATTCAGTTATTAGGTTATTATGTATTTTATCACACTCAGTCATTTTACATACCAAAATACATTTTTCTAGTAGTATTTGATGTGATTTGTTCAAATATGACCTCCATTTCCGTCGGAAATGAGAATCCAACAAAGTTATAGTATTTGAAGTTTGGCTCATTTCAAGGGAAATGGAAGTCAAAATCTAAGCAAAACACATCAAATATTACTAGAAAAATGTATTTTGGTATTAATTAACCTAACTTAACCTTACCAACCTAACCGTGGCTAAACGAGCCTAACCTGGCTAAACGATCCTAACCCTGGCTAAACGAGCCTAGAGTATTACCTTATTATGGATTAGGTGGTGGATACAGACGAGAGCTCGTTTAGCCAGGGTTAGGATCGTTTAGCCAGGGTTAGGATCGTTTAGCCAGGGTTAGGATCGTTTAGCCAGGGTTAGGCTCGTTTAGCCAGGGTTAGGTTAGGTTAGGTTAGGTTAGGTTAGGTTTAATTAAGGTTATTATATAGAAAATGGCGCAACCCGAAGTATGATGTAAAAAATATTTTATTAGGTCAATTTCGATGTGCTGAAGCCAAATCTGTTAACCATTTGGTGTGCAAATTACATTTTTACAGATTATAAATAAAATTACAAATTTTTGAAGTTCATTCATTTGCCCATCATTTATGTTTTGGTTCCAATAATTTTGCTCCGCGAGTCAAGTAGTTCTTAACGAAGAAATTTTATAACCCTTTTAAATGCGCCCTTTTAATGTTTGTATAGCATGGAGTGTGAAGGGTGTTCTGTTAGATACATTGAAGCTATTGTAAAGTGTTACGAAAATGATGAAGAAGCAATTCTATAATTTTTGAAGTTCATTCATTTGCCCATCATTTATGTTTTGGTTCCAATAATTTTGCTCCGCGAGTAAAGTAGTTCTTAACAGAAGCAATTTTATAACCCTTTTAAAATGCGCCCTTTTAATGTTTGTATAGCAATGGAGTGTGAAGGGTGTTCTGTTAGATACATTGAAGCTATTGTAAAGTGTTACGAAAATGATGAAGAAGCAATTCTATTTTTTCCAAAAACATGGTGTTTGTTTCTGAGTTGTCGTGCCCAATGTGTGGTTATTTTACTCTTAGGTTATGTTAGGTTTAGGTTTAGTTTTCCATGTGCTTCTTAGCCATTTTTTTAGGCAAATGCTTCAAATAAGAGTAAAATATAAAAACATTTACTCTAATTGAAGCATTTGCACACCAAATGGTTAACAGATTTGGCTTCAGCACATCAAATTGACCTAATAAAATGTTTTTTACATCATACTTCGGGTTGTGCCATTTTCTATATAATTACCTTAATTAATACCAAAATACATTTTTCTAGTAATATTTGATGTGTTTTGCTTAGATTTTGACTTCCATTTCCCTTGAAAATGAGCCAAACTTCAAAGTACTATAACTTTGTTGGATCTCATTTCCGACGGAAATGGAGGTCATATTTGAACAAATCACATCAAATACTACTAGAAAAATGTATTTTGGTGTGTAAAATGACTGTGTGTGATAAAATACATAATAACCAGTTATTACACAAAGAAGGACCAGGAATAGTCAGAGTATCACAATCACCATTTTATTCAGTTATTACAGAAAATCAGTTATTAGAGAAAGGAGGACCAGGAATAGGCAGTGGGTCACCTATTTCCTTGGCTTTTGAAGCCAATGGTTAACAAATAGAATCAGTTTCCAGGGTGGCAAATGCGTGTTTTCTAGGAATACCACGGTAATCTGACAACATAGTTGCATGGTTTCCTTTTCTTTCCTTTGTTGTAGCTCTGTAACCGGTTACAATACCACTGATGTTTATCCTGTCATAGTTTGCAAGGCATTTCTCAGTGTGGACACTCCACAGAATTAGGAAGAATGCCATGTTTACGCAGAAATGCAATAGCTTCATCGTCGTTCTCATAAAAGACTTGAGATGAACTTAAAATAATCGTAACAACACGAGTTACAGCGATCAATGTTCACAGGAGCAGCCATAGCACAATACTGCACATAACTTCTAAACGCATTAGCAGCAAAATGTGTTATCAGTGACAAAAATAAATGTCACCGTCGTGTTCAGCATGTAAAAATACATAGGAATCTGGTGTCAGAAATCAAAAAACGCGTCATGTCCGAAAGTAAAATAATACCTAAATTTTTTTCACGCAGTCACAGGGGCATACAAAATGCTATTGTTTATGTTGCAGACGAGTGTTTTGTATTCTTCCGCAACTTTGCAGATCTGTAAAAGTAGCAGAAAAAATCAAGAATTATCACCAAATAATGCAGAAAAAAAATAATAATTATCAATTAAATAACTAAGGTTAATTGAATGCCCAGTTAGGTTAACTGTTATGCCCTTGATGATTGGTTAGATTAAGTCATGATATTTTCATTAATTAACAAAAATATCACAACAACTTAACCAATCATCAAGGGCATACAGTTGACCTAACTGGGCCTTCAATTGGTGATAATTATTGTTTTTTCTGCATTATTTGGTGATAATTCTTGATTTTTTTTTTTTTTTTTTTTTTTTGCTACTTTTACAGATCTGCTACTTTGGCTAAATTTAACACAATCCTCTGTAACTAAAGTTCACTGACGGAACATCCAGTGCACACATCCACCATCATCAACATTACACTCCAAACTGACACATTTCCACCTCATTGCTACATTTTATAGGCAGTTATGCAGCGGAATGGCACAAAGTAGTTCTTATTAAAAATATTAATAAAAAATACTTTACAAGGTTTTACAAAAACTTTACTGATGCCATGGTCTTCAGACAGTCACCAGATATATTTATGGTTTTTATGACTAAAATATCGGTATTTGTGGAGCCATGAGACTTCATATTTACCAATTAGTGTTATTCTCTCATCCTTAACTTTCCCAAAATGTGACAGAGTGCCTAATATGAAAAGATCAGAAGATATTTAGGTGAAATAACTAATATTAACCTATTAGGTTAATTGAATGCCTGATTAGGTTAATTGAATGCCTGATTAGGTTAATTGAATGCCTGATTAGGTTAATTGAATGCCCAGTTAGGTTAATTGAATGCCCTTGATGATTGGTTAGGTTAAGTTGTGATATTTTTGTTAGTTTAAACAAAAATGATGAGAGCAAACTTTTCTGGTTAATTTTGAGATATTTTGCACATTTCCTGTGATAATGCATCATTTATGAGATCTCGTAACATGAACATATACTGTATGTTTATGTTATGATATCTCAAAAACTATGCATTTGCACAGGAAACCAATGGCAGATTCATGCAAAGCACCTCAAAATTGACCAGAAAAACTTGCTCTCATTATAAAAGCAGACTGGTAGTAAAATCAAATATTTACCTTCATTTGACCTAACTAGGCATTCAGTTGCCCTAACCTGGCATTCAATTAACTGGGGGCAACTCACAAGTAGATAGATCACAGCACTGCATTATCACATGCTCACACTACAACAATAATATTAAAACTAAACTAGGTCTAAGCAGGTAACAAATAAACATTAATAACAACAACAAAAATTACTGTTAAATTGCAGTTTAGTACTCAACTGGTGATTAGGGTAAACTTTAGATAGTAGTAACTATTTTATTTATTTGTGACAAATTTGGATTGCACATTTGGAAAGAGGAGCTAAAACTACACTAGAAACAAAAAATTCATCAGTTAGCTGTTAAACAACTTAATCCTATTTTTTCACAAATAAGTTACATTACATTACTTTATATTTCATTTGGAAAACATGAAGCCACTTGGGTCTATCAAGGTTATCAAAGTCATGAGCTATATTTTATAATAAAATTGTGCAAAATGTCAAACTCAACTCAAAATACAAAGTCATCTATTTTGGTAGAAATAATGAAAACTTTAGTTATGAGATGCAGGGGAACTGGTTAGAAGAGGCTTGGCCAACATACGGCCCACCAAAGATTTGTATCAGGCCCATCTGGCAGATAGTGAAAGTTCATTATCAAATGTCATATTTTATTTCAATAAAATTTAATTTTAAAATAAAATTTTATCTAAAATTTGCACACTGGCCCTGTGTGGGTCATTAATTGAAATATGGCCCTTCATGAAAAAAGGTTGGACACCTCTAGGTTAGAGGATGTTAGATAGAAAAAGATCTTGGCATTATAGTTAATAGTGATCAAAAATTTTCTAAGCAGTGCTTTAGAGGTTAGAAATAAAACAAATAAAATGTTAGGTATTATTAAGAGGAATGTTCGTTACAAGAGTGAGGAAGTCATCTGTAAATTATATAATTCTTATGTTAGGCCTCATTTAGAATATGGTACTGCATTGATATGCTTGAAGGTGTGCAATGTAGAGCAACCAAGCTTATCCCTAACCTAAGAAGACTGAAATACAGGGAAAGATTAAAGGAACTAGGTATGTTTAGTTTTGAGAGATGATGTAGGAGGGAAGGTATTATACAGATTGTTAAAAATATTTTCAGGTTTGGACAGTTTAGAGGTACATAACTTTTTCTCACTAGAGACTGATGGGATAGCTCATTGGTATAAGAAAATTAGGAAACAGACTTGTAGACTTGATCTATGAAAATACTTTTTCAGTCATAGAGTAGTAGATTTTTGGAATGACTTACCATGTATGATGTGGTAAACAGTAGCTCATTGGTTAATTTTAAGAAAAATTTCGACACTTCCATGAATGAAAGAGATAGTTTATAGATTGTAAATACTGTGTATTCTTAGCTAAAGTTATATAGGCTACTTTGATAGTACTTGGTAAATAGTTGTACATTAATTAGCTGACTTGAGATTGATGTTTTGCAAGATATTATTATTATTATTAAAATATAGCTCATGACTTGGATAACCTCAATAGGCCCCAGTGGCTTCATGTTTCCCATATGAACTGTAAAATATAAAATTATTTACAGAGCAGCCAAAGTACTTAAGCTAAAAATATACCCATACACTATTCATATTCTACATGAATGAATGAATGAATAAGATAAGGGAACATGGGTTGAACTTTTATGCCAATATGAAAAATAAAACTAGTAATTAAAATTAACAAATATTTGTTGATTCAATTAAATTGAATCATCCTATCAAAAAGTAATAATAAACACTAGACCTATGACTTGTAACTAAAATTAAAAAAATAATTTCATTTTCATAGAATTCGTGTAATAAATTGTTCATACTCATTACTAAATAACTACCTGGTTACCTCCTCAGTCTCTAAATTACTAAACCAGTTTTTTTTTGTTGTACACTACAGCACTACTACCAATTATCCTCTTTAGTAGCATTGCTGTGTGAGCTTCACAGGTATTTGTGTTTGTAATAGTTATGATAGTTTCCCTGCCTTCTGTGGCCCCAGTCTGTTGTGCAGCTTTGTCCAGACAATATCAAAGGAGGAAAAAGCTCTCTCAATGGCTGCTGAGCTGTGAGGACAGCTAAAAGACTAAAAAAGAAAGCAATTGTGAAGGAGCTCCACAAGGTGACAGAGTTGATTCACAAGGTGTTGATGTTCCAGCAAGATCAACTGTGACCTGCATTGTATCAGACTTATTTCTACTTTCACAGTTACATGGTTGAACATGTATACAGTAATACCCCAGTTAGTGCGGTTAATGTGTGAGGAAAAATGACCGCACTAATCAAATCTGCACTAAATGGGGAATGCATTCAGTGTAAAATGAAACAATGCGTTCCCACCCTTTGGTAACACTTTGAAGAAACACATTTTTTTACTGATGTAAATGATTCTAAACATTATACAATTCATAATATTAATAAATATTTCTTTTATTTATTAAATTAAATTAATAATTATTATTTTAAAATCATCTGGAAATTTTAACGCAGCTTCCTTATCTGCACTTGCACTCTCCCCCTCAATGCGGACATTATGGATCCCTGAATGTTTTCTGAAATGATCAAACCATCCACGACTTGCATTAAATGTTTTATCAGTTGAATTAGTTCCCCCTTCAATCTCTCCATCTTCATTTTCTTTAAGCGCATTAAAGAGACTCGCTGCTTTAAATTGGATTGCCATTTGGCTTAAAGGAATTAATTTTTTATTACAATCTTCAATCCATATTGACAAAAGACATTCCATATTTACCATTGTTGTGCTTCTATTTTTAGGGATTGTTTTTGAAGTTTAGGATCCTGCAGCCTTCCCATATTCTTTATACTGGTCTGCATCCTTAACAATTCTCCATACCAATGACTCGTTCATTCCCTTGTCTCGAGCAATCTTAGCATATGATGCACCACTTCCATGACACTTTATAATCTCTAGTTTCTGTTCTAATGTTAGCCATTTATGCTTTTTCTTAGATTCATTAACTTCAGTAATTTTCCTTTTTTCACTCATAATTATAAGGGTGTAACAATTAGTGATGTGAGTTGTTTTTTTTGTCGTTTTTTTTGTTTAAAACGAAGATAGTCTTTTTTTTGTTTTTTATTGTTTTAAACTTATTCCATATTTTTCTTCCTTTAATCTAATAAGTATATTAGTATTACTTATAATTTACTATACTACCATGCTTATACGGTTATACCTAGTATATATAGTCATCTTTTAGAAAAACTGAATCACGCAAAAAGTATATAATAAAGGAAAAACAAACCCTCATTTTTTATATGTATATGTTGGGGTAAATGTGATAAATTGGTAATTATGCATAATTACCGGTAAATATGCATAATTGAAAATATCATGACTTAACCTAACCAATTGTCAAGGGCGTACAGTTGACCTAACCGGGCATTCAATTGACCTAACCTGGCATTCAATTCAATTGACCTAATAAGGCATTCAAGGTTAGGTCAACTGTACGCCCTTGCAATTGGTTAGGTTAAGTCATGATTTTTCAATTATAATATTTACCGGTAATTATGCATAATTACCAATTTATCACATTTACCCCAACATATATATATTTTTTAACTAGAACATAAAACATTCTCCTCGTTTCAAACAATATACATAATTGTGATTGGCAAGAGTACCAGTATATATATTCCAGATAGAAAAAAAATATTCACCTTTTTTTGAACCTTTTTGTTAACCTAATGTTGTTTAACCTTCATTTCCATGGAAGAATCATCACTAGATTGGGTAGAGCATATATGCTAGTTCAATATCACAGGTACTGGTATAATATACATAATAAAAAATACATAATACTGGTATAAAACAATATATATAATTGTGATTGGCAAGAATACCAGTGTGTGTGTATATATTCCAAATAGAAAAATAAAAAAATAAAAATATTCATCTCTTTCTTTAACCTTTGTGTTAACCTAATGCTGTTTTAATTTCATTATATGATTCTATTCCATTGAAGAATCATTATCACTAGATTGATTAGAGCATATATATAGTTTCAATATCACAGGTACTGGTACTTATTGCAGATTTGGATGTTGACGAAGCCATTGTAGCACCATGTTTTACTTCACTTTCTTGGAATTTTGCATTTTGGGATATAAATACTAGCTTTGCTGCTCTGGCTGTGCTTAATCGGTTTCTTTTGGCTGTATGGATATTACTGTATGTGCTAAATGATCTCGGAGGTAATGAAAGGGCGAAATAGAGGTGTATGAGTTTGTGTAGGTATATATGAGAGTATGCGTGCGTATGTATCTGGAATTCTGGATGTATGCGTGTGTATGGGGTATATAATAGATATAAATATGTGTATATAAGTATTTATGTATATATTGGTATATATGTATATGGGTGTATGTGTATGTATATATATGGATGGTCTCGGGATTAAAAATATGTCATTGTGGGTCTAAAGGATAGTTAGGTGGGAGATTCAAAATCCGAGGCATGGATGGGAGAGTCCTGGAAAGGTTGGACAATGGGCAGTCAGCTCCCAGCCAGTGTTCTCGCAAGTTTAACGGATCTCAAGATACAAGACTTTCAGTGCAAGAAAGAGGCCAGTTTTTTCTGTAAATAGGCTGAAAAGGACATTCTATACTGGTACCATATGGCCTATTTTATTATTTATGTATTTATTTTTATAATACAGGGTGTCCCAGAATTAACTATCTATTTCAATGAAATTGGACAAATTTTTTAAAAACACACTTTTATTTATGTTTATCATGTTTAATATGTGTTAAAAATATATAAATTTCTAAATTTTTTTCATAATTTTATTTTCATAATTTGTTCATTATCTGGTCCAATGAAAGACCGTCTGAAGTCATAAAATGGCAAAGAGACTCTCCAAAAGTTAACGTGTGGCTTGGAATGACCAAATCCAAAATTTATGGTGCTCTATCTTGTTGAAACACAACATTATCAAGAATGCCATCATCAGAAGCTGTGGTTCGAGAAACTGCTGAAGCATATCAAGGTAGATGGTACCTGTTACAGTTGCTTCCGCAAAGAAGAATGGGCCATAAATTTTGGATTTGGTCATTCCAAGCCACACGTTAAATTTGGAGAGTCTCTTTGCCATTCTATGACTTCAGACGGTCTTTCATTGGACCAGATAATGAAAAAATTATGAAAATAAAATTATGAAAAAAATTTAGAAATTTATATATTTTAACACATATTAAACATGATGAAAACATAAATAAAAGTATGTTTTTAAAAAATTTGTCTGATTTCATTGAAATAGATAGTTAATTCTGGGACACCCTGTATATCATTGCAAAAGTATACCTTATAATTAAATTGGCAATATCTATATTAATTATTAAAAAAACAAAAAAAACAATATGGACATAAAAAAACCCCATTTTTTAACATCACTAGTAACAATAGTGGTGTATTAAGTAAAGTATAATAGATAGCCGAGAACTTTATAACACATCCCCACTGCAGTCTGTAATTGATGATACCATACTGACGTACCAGTACCGATGCATCTGCTGCCTCGCTTGTGTTTAACAGTCCAGTATTTTCAGAGTGCACACACATAAATGGGAAAGTTTGTTTGCAAATTTAAAAACTGCACTATAGTGAGTCTGGCCCCGTATTATAATCCACACTATGGTGAATTCCACACTGATCAAATCCACACTAAGTGGGTTATTGCTGTACATTCTATCTTTGAAGTCAATTCTGCTCTGCAATGATTGCATTTTACTTTACTATTTTTGTCTATCCTAGAAACCTCCAACCATTCACTTCCTTGTTTTCTCCTACTTCCTAACAGTTTTGGCATTTTGTGAAGTCTGCACAATCAGAGTAGGAATAATCACAGCTTGATTTTGAGTTTAATTCTTGGTGTATGTAATAAATTATAATATATCTAATATAAGTCAATAGTGAAACATTAGCTATATAAATATATGTCTATGCACTTGCTACTCAATATACAAGGTAATAAAAAAAAAAATAGCAATCTTCAATGTGTCATTAATATAGGTTGCTATTGCAGTTGAACCCTAAAAGTACACAATTGCTGTTAACTAACCCAGTCATTTGGTGCATTAGAATTGGATTTGAGAATACACACTTTTTTTTCAGGTGACTAGTGTAGTTTACATTCTCCTCATTATCCTAGTGTAGTTTGTGTTCCCCAACTTTGTCTGTGTATACCTAATCAAATAAAATGTTAAAACTAATGAAAATATTACAACTAAACCTAACCAATTGTCAATATATATATATATAAATTGATGATTGGTTAGGTGGTTTTAATATTTTCATTAGTTTTAACATTTTATTTGATGGATTCATTTAAAAAATGTCTCCTAAAGATCCTAGTATAGTTTGTTCCCCAATTTTGACCTAGTGTAGTGTGTCCCACCTTTTGCATCAGAGGGATGTAAACTACACTTGCTCCCTTTTTCAGAAGGAATGAAAAAGTAATGAAAAAACACGAGCGACTTTTTTTTTTCCAGGTTTAAAAAACCCATGTGGATTTTTTTTCTTCTAAAAAACACACAATTTGGCCCATCCTGGGTTAGGTTAGGTTAGAACCTTATCTTATTTACAATATTGCAATTACTATTGAATATAAAACATGGCTGGTTTCCACCTATTGTGGTCCATTATCAAACTGCCTTGGGATGTTTCTACAATGGGCCATTTTTTTTCCATGAGATGTTATGTCTATCAACCATCATATCTCCTCTCAAACAATGTGTCTCAAAACTAAACCTGCCCAGTTCCTTTAATCTGTTAGGAATAAAGTTGGTTGCCCTATGTTGCACACCAAGCATATCAATATCCTGTCTCTGGTGAGGGGACCAAGCTTGAATGCAGTACTGTATTCTAAGTGAGGCCTAGCATGAAAATTATATAATTTAGAGATGACTTCCTTACTCTTGTAACTAACATTCCTCTTAATAATATGTAGCATTTTATTATTTCTAGCCTCTAAGTACTGCTTAGAAAATTTTAGGTCTAATTATAATGCTAAAATCTTTTTCCTGTCTAACATCCTCTAACCAACTGCTTTTATTGAGAAACAATTCTTAAGGCCATACAATAAGAACATTAAACTTAATTCTAAATTTATAAATATGGAAAATTACCTAAAATTAACATTATGAATATAACTTAAACAAAAATTGAATTGGAATTTCAAAACTTCGAGATTTTGATCGATCATAGTTTCAAAATTTTGTGACCACACTGTATATTTTAGGAAATTTTACATTTTCTAATATGGCATCCCCACCCATTCCAGAAAATATAAAAAACTTAAATAGTGCATATATATATGCGATGTATTGAGTTGATTTAAAGCAAACAAACTAGGAAAATTGAGTTGTACTCCATAGTTCATTTCTGAAGCAATGGTGAAAACTTTATCTTTTGACTGGAAACTTAATTACAATAGGATCTTAACTCGTATTAACTTAGAACCTTCTCGAAGTGCAAGATAAATGTGATATCCAGTACAGGTAGCTTTTTGTAAGGGATGTTGATTATTGTCTTAAAATACTGGATAGGTGGCCACCCCATTTAAGAAAGAATTACCAATTGAGGGACTCTGCCTTATTTTATGGACATGTAGACCTGTCGGTGCTACTGTGGTATGTGGTCTACCTACGATTCGGCAGTCTACCTTTTAATTATAGCTTCTTGTTTACTAATTGTTTGTTTACATCCCATTGTCAATCACTCTTGATGATTGGTTAGGTTTAGTCATGATATTTTCGTTAGTTTTAACGAAAATATCATGATTAAACCTAACCAATCGTAGGTAGACCGCATACTACAGTAGCACCGACCTAACCTTGGGTATTCAGTTTAGTCAAAATGGATAGATTTAAGCACCATAATGCATGATAAATGTATATATAACTGAAATTCTTCTCTAGTAAGGAAGCCTGGATTACATTATGGTATTGAGCTTATTTTGGTTTTTATATTCACTTTTTTTTTTCCAGAACTTCTTTTACAATGCCTTACCCTGCTGCAGGAGGTGCAAGAACTGGAGGGTTAAAAACAATTAGACTTGCCTATCATGGATGTACAAACAGACCTTTTTTTCATATAGTTGTAATGCAGGTAAGGCAGTTCAAAATGAGCACAGTTTTAAGTCTACATCACATTCATATTTCTTCTAAAGATTTTTAGAAGAACGCAGCTTTCTTAAATTTAGTATGGTATTATATTCATGATCTTTCATTCAGTATATAGCTACCTTGGTTTTGCTTCCACCTGAATTGTTCATTCTGATGAAGGTCAAGCTTGTCACTCCACCTTAGACCTACAACTTTATGTGGAATCTGAACCATGCCCCACCAGCAACCCATTGTCTTAACCACTAGGCTACAAGATACCCATTTATCTACCAACCAATTTTTTTTATTGTGTGGAAGAATGAACAGCTGGGTTTTGCTGCCATCACTGGATGTTGATTGTGGGGCTGATGGATTTGTAGTCAGCGATGCTAACCACTACACCACCAAGTTGCATTATCATATACAGCCATCCCTTGCTTAATGAAGGGATTACATTCCTAAAAAGCCTTCATTACGTGAAAATGCATTAAGCAGGACCTAATTTTCTATTGTTTTATATGGGAAAAATTCAGTTTGGTTCCTAGCATATTTTTTTGATAGCCTAATATAAATAGAGTAGGTAAAGTTCACTGAAATTATCTTCATTGGATTGGGTAATGATGTTGAGCTTAGACATTTTGATGCCATGCTATATATTCAGGTTACAAAATAGTAACAATAACACTTTGTAGAACATCACTTTCATTATGAATGCAACACGTGAGAACACACAATGAACACTGATGCTGTGAAAGTATGTTGCAGGGACAGTGGGAGACCATGTGTTGGGCATGGGAGAGAGCTTGCCTGTGTTGTGGGAACTGCCAATGTAGCACACTACAGATTTTAAAAATCTTCGCCTTCATTATAGCAAAATTTCTATCATAATATTTGAAAGTAATATTAAATAGAAACCTTCATTGTAATGAACATTTGTTAACTGAACCTTCATTAAGCAAGGGATGCTATAATGAAGGCGAAGATTTTTTAAATCCGCAGTGTGCTACATTGGCAGTTCCCACAACACAGGCAAGCTCTCTCCCATGCCCAACACATGGTCTCCCACTGTCCCTGCAACATACTTTCGCAGCATCAGTGTTCATTATGTGTTCTCACGTGTTGCATTCATATATATATATATATATATATATATATATATATATGGGATTGAACTCAGAATGGTCCCTTGAGGTTTTTTCATGATACACACAGACCATGCATGGAACAAGGAAAATTAAATCCACTATAGTCTGAATAAGTAATGGTAAATGACAAACCCCTAGTTATAGCTTTTTCATTTTCATGATGTTAGCCTGATGTGGGCAATGGGTCCTTCACCAGCTATCTGCAAAGCAGATAGGACCCCCTAGATCCTGTCTCAAAGCTGGATCCTCTCTGCTTTGCAGGTAGCTGGTGAGGGAAGCTATATTTTTGGGACCTCTCTGCGAGTGACCCATTGCCCACATCAAGTAACATCATGAAAAAGAAAAACTATAGTGTTTGTCATTTACCATTACTTATTTGGACTACAGTGGATTTAATTTTTCCAGAAGAGTTCCTTGTTCCATGCATGGTCTGTGTGTATCATATATATATATATATAATATATAAAATGCAAATCCACAAGGAAAAAGAAAAAAATTATTCCAAGGCCTTTTGTGTATTCAGCAGTACAGGTGTACTGTTAAGTCTACAAAAGGCCTTGGAATCATTTTTTTCACTTGTGGGTTTGCTTCATTCATTCATTTCACATGTTTAAGTGTGAAATTCATCCCATATAACCTTTGGTTAGCTTCTGCCCAAATTGTTCATTCTGATGAAGGTCAAGCTCCACCTTAGACCTACAGTTTAACATGGAATCCGAACCATGCCCCATCAGCAGCCCAGCGCCTTAACCACTAGGCCACCTAGGGTACCCATTTATCTACCAACCACTTTCTTTATTGTGTAGAAGGATGAACAGCTGGGTTTTGCTGCACGCCAGCTGCCATCAGGTCTTGAACCCAGGGCCGATGGATTCATAGTCAGCGACACTAACCACTACACCACCGAGGCGTGTATATATATTATATATATCTGAATGTTCTTTGAGATGGGAATGTGTTATATAAAGAGCAAAATCAATTCTTGAATGAATGAATTTGTTTGCAAAGTTTTCTATACTCCCTCTTACCATCATCAGTGCTATAAAAACAACTGATTAACGAATATTACAATTAAAAACTTGTATCCCAAGATACTTAAAAAATTACATTCGATAATACTTAATTAATACTTCATAATTTAAAGAAAATTAGCTTCAAGTAGTTGCAGTGAGTAACTCATAATCAAATCCAAAGGTCATTCTGTTTAGATGACTGGTAATATGAAAGTTAAGAATGACAGTATGTTAGGGCAAGATGAACCAGTATGAGAGAGATTTCAAGAGAATTTTAGTGAGCTGGTAGGCGAGGCAGATGAGCTGGAAGCAAATGTGAATGCATTTGGGTTTTGTGGCATATGTAGAAGTACATAGGTCTGCTCGGGAGTAGAAGGCAAATTAGAAGTTGAATGAGCAGTATGCAAGCTCAAAAAAGGGAAGTCAGCTTGGAATTGATAGGGTATGTTGTGAAATGATTAAATGTGAAGGTAGAATGGTGCTTCACTGGTTTTGGAAGATGCATCAAAAAGTGTGGGAAAATGGGTGTGATTAGACAAGAGTTGTAACTGTACCACTGTATAAAAGTAAAGGTGAAAGAAGTAAATGTAAAAATTATATTATACTCACTCTAATAGACAGAGTTTATTTCCACAACAGTTTCAATGCCCACTGGCATCCTCTTCAGGTTTTTATTATCCTATTTTGACCTTCACGTAGAAAAGTGAAGTTTTTTGCATTTATTTATACTCTTTTAAGTACAGCTGGAAAAGTATATGAAAGATAATTGATAGTAAAATATATTGCAGATTCTTTAGGTAGAGATGAACAGGGTGGCTTTAGAGAAGGAAGAGAATGTATTGATAGTGTTTGCAGTGAGACAGCTGATTGAAAAACCAAGTGATTGTTTTGTGTGTATGTGGATGGGGTAATGTGTGAAATCAAAGCAAAGAATGCTAGAGAGCAATAAATCTAAATTTGGAACAGAAAGAGTAGCCACTGTCACCTTTGATATATGCTGATGACATGATACTTCTGAGTGAATCAGAGAATGAATTAAAGAGAGCAGTGACTTAAAAAGTTATGCGATAGGGTGTTTAATGCTACTCCTTGTGAAGATGATCTATATACAACCCCAAAACTAAAGGCTAGATTATGCACACTAATTTCTAAAATAATTTTATCTAACTTATGGCTAACATTAAACCATCTTTTGAATTGGGTGAAAATAATAATTGCACTAAAAAAAAAGAACCCCACTCATCACTATCTTGTCTATCTTTTCTATCTTTATTAAATAGTTTGTAGCCTTTAATATGATAGCTATTCTGTAAAATCCCTCTCTGTACTTTTAAGTGATGATTCAGCTGTAGCAATGACATAATGTTAAACACTAGCTAAAGCTTATCTGTTTACCCTTTGTTTTACTACCATTTAACTTAGTACTTTTTACCTTCAGTACTTTTTATTGAAGGTAAATAACAGTGAGAAGTAGATAAAAAATGCTTAAAAGATGGAAGGATGTAATAATTAGTAAATGTATGAATAAATGTATGAATAAATGTGGAGTTTATTTAAATGTGGCACAAGAGTTAATGAGAAACGGAGGAATGGAAGAGGTTTGTTAAATATATAAATGGAGACATTGATTTCACCCGATATCAGGGTTGGCCTGATTGGACCTGACCCAGTTGTCCCCAGTGGTTTTTTTCAAAAAAAGCCCACCTGAAAAAAAACAATTAAAACCCACTCAAGTGGGTTTTTTCAGATATTTTAAAACAATGAGTTACTGTAATAAGCTAATAAAAATAATATAATGGTCAATACCATGTATTTAAGAGTCATTGCAATCATGTAGGACTGTTTTATTAAATAAATAACAAAAGCACAAAGCTCAACTCTATTTCAACTTTATTTTTAACTAAACCTGAACTCCAAAATATTTTATTTTATTAAATGAAGTGCCCTGTAAAAGTAATAAACTAATTAAATTCAGATAGTAATCATAGTTAAGTATTTATTTATTAAGCACTGGCACATCTCAAAGTAATCAAACTTCATCTTCATTCAGTTCACTTCCACTACACAAATATTTGTATATTTTGACCAGCTTTCCTGCTTTTTCTGTCCCAAGCTTGTTGCGCAACTTGGACCAGATGTGTCCAAATGTTGAGAAAACTCTCTCAGTGGCAGCTGAACTTGGGGTACAACTCGGTAGATGTTCATAAAACTTGCAGAAATCTTCCATACCAATAGCATTTCTTTTTGCAGTTTGTACTTTCATAAATTGCCACCAAGTAGAGGAAGACTTTCTATACAGTTGTGAATGACTTGATTATTAAACATTGATACTGAGAAAAGGTTCTTTGTTTTATTTTGAAAGCCAGAAAATATGCTAGATATTGAGGCTTAGGCTTGTTGCTGATTATCCACTGTTGTGTTGCCATTGCTTGTTCTTCATCAAGTTCTGCTCCCATATATATATATATATATATATATATATAATATATATATATATATAATATATATATTATATATATATATTATTTCTATGAAAACAGAAAGAATATATTATAAATAGATTATAAATATTGATACTTACCCATGTATTGAGGGTCTATGAAGTATGGTACATAAAAGAATGGTTCCATAGCATCAGTCATTCGTTTTTAATTTGAGCTCTGTATGGCTTGAGGTCTTCACTTTGCAAGAGCTGTATCCACGTTTCAACAGCAGTTGACAAAGTTGCTGAATCACTTTGAAGCTGCAAAAATTTGATTACACATATATAATAATAAATCCCAGAATAAAGTATAAATAACATTTTTACTCAAAGCATTAATTAATTAAAATAAAACTAGAATAGGTATTAAAGTAATTAAGTAGCAGATGTACCATACTTAAAAATGTAACCAAATTGTCATAGGTAGCTAAGTATACCTTATCAAGTGCAATAGAACTTCTTTAGCTGCTTCTGAAGGTGAAGGGCCTCTCTGTATAAGCCTACATTGTTAGGGCAATGGCAATCTTTCCATCAATTTCTTGCTCAGTATTGATTTCCATGTATTTGAAATTTTTTATAAATGTGTCTACAGAAGCTTCTTGTGAGTTCCACTGAGTATCATTTGGTATTTGTGGCATTAGTCCTCCCTTGTCCTTCAGCCATCCCTGATTAACAAAACAAAAGGGTTTGGAGAGAATATATATAATATATATATATATATATATATATATATATAATATATATATATATATATAATATATATATCCCGGAGATCAGTGAAGTTAAGTGACATTGAGTCTGGGTAGAAGTTGAAAGGGAGACCATCCTCCGTGCCCAGATTATGTAGCAACCTGTGGTTCAGATCCTACGTAAAGCTGTAGGTCCCCTCCATCATATGACCTTAGATGTTGCGAAGGAAGTTAAACAACCCCAATTAAAAAAATATATATATATAGACAGGCCCGGATTTAGCTATAGGTGAACTAGGCGATCGCCTAGGGCTTCGTGCCAAAGGGGGCCTCGCTCAAGCCGTTTTGCGCGTTCTGTTCAAGTGATATTAATGATTTAGAACTCTATGAAGAACTTAAAGTACTTTGCAGGTTTATACCTGAGAAAACAGATCTCGGAAATGCCCTTGTTTATATAGTGCAAAAACAACTAAGTGAGATTTATCCTAATGTTTATGTTGCACTTCGAATAGTATTAACCATCCCAGTTACTGTTGCTTCGGCTGAAAGAAGTTTCTCGCGTCTCAAACTTATTAAAACATATTTGCATTTCATCATGTCTCAAGCGAGATTGCAATCATTAGCTATGTTATCAATAGAAAACGATATAACAAATTCATTAGATTATTCTCAATTAATTGAAGAGTTTAGCTCGAAGAAAAGTAGAAAAGCATTGCTGTAATATTCAAGGAGCATCTGAACCAAATATTAAAGCATTAATGTTTAGCCTGATAAGTCGATCGCTCACTATTATAAAAAATGAAATGTCAACATCTCTTATACATCACATATGAAAAACGTTTGTATACTATGGAAAGTCATTACCTATAATATTATATAAATCTTAGAAATCAGTGTCTTATATTTTCGATACAAATCTTGATTCATATTATAATTTATACTTATTTGTATGGTTTATTTATATTTCTTATACAATTTCCATGCATGATTATTTTGGTTTGGTTTAATTTTTAAGTGCTGGCATAGTTCTGTTTATGTGGGATTCTAATATTGCTGGTATAGTACCAATAATTAAGTCCATATTTTCATATATATAGGCCTAGGGCCTCGCAATTTCTAGATCTGCCTAGGGCCTTGCAACTTCTAGATCTGGCCCTGTATATAGATTACAGCATCTATCTTTCTCTCTCTACCAATCTATCTGTATATAAACTTTATAAAGATTATCATTTTTATAAATATTTCTCAAAACATTCCATGCCCACATTGAAATTATATATATATACATTTTAAATGCAAACACCATGCAGTATAATTAATGTAAAGAACGACGCTTGTGTAGAAGAGCGTTCCACACAAGATGAGGAGGGAGAATGAGCGAATGAAAAATGAGGTACCTCCCAGGAATCAAACCCGGGACCATCCAATTGCTGGTTGGATATGTTAACCACTACACCAAGGACCCTGATTAGTCAATACTTGTAATTCTCCTACATACAAGTGGAATCAAATACCCTGAGGGGGCACCTTCGCATGCCGTACATATATACATGTGAATAAAAAGTTCCGCCTCATTTTGGGTGAATTGTGGAAACCCAAAATTGGGCAGAACTTTTTATTCACTCTGTATATCAAGTTCTTGACCAATAATAGTTACAAAAAATGTAAAATGTAACATGTATGAATAATACAATATAGTATGTTTGTTTCAAATATTATTATAATTTTTTTTATAATCATTAATACAAGACAGATAATTTCATCATATTAATTGAATTATGTATTTATTGCTAGCCCACATAAGCGTGTTTATTGCATTATGATTATAAAATAACAGAAGGTTCCCAGTCCCTTGTCCTGAAAGGTACACTTGGATAGTGTATGTACAGGGTGGGGTCAATATGTATTAAATGACATGGGCTGGACCTGTAAATCAAAATAACTTTTTATGAGGTAGTTTTAGTCGTTTTATTCAAATTTGTCACTCATTTTTTGTGCAAATGCATATTAATGAACATGATACTAATAATATACAGGGTGATTCAAAAGTCCTGTTACCCAGATTACATATTACATTTATTACATGTAAATTTTACAGGCTTTACATTTACATTTATTACGTGAATTACAGAACACATATACAGAGTTTACACAACAATAGCAGCTCATATTTACAACATATGTTCAAAGTGTGATCTGTGTTTATGAATACAAGCTTGTACTCTTTTTACCATGTTGGTAAACACTTTGTGCAGGGTTGCAACAGTAATGTTTGCAATTGCAGCTTCAATGTTGGCCTTAAGTTCTTCTAGTGTGTGTGGGTTTGTCTTATAGACCACTTCATTCAGGTATCCCCATAGAAAGTAATCAGGGGACGTCAAGTCCGGCGATCTTGGGGGTCACAAGTTTTTGGAAATGAGCCGGTTGGCAAAAAACTCCAGCAAGAAGCCCATAGTTTCATTAGACGTGTGACACGTGGTGCCATCTTGCTGAAACCAGCAATAACATTCATCCTCTTCAAGAAGTGCAATGAACTGGTTGATAATATCCCGGTATACATCACCATCCATTGTTGCCTCAAAGAAAATGGGACCCACCACATGCCAACGAGTTAAAGCACACCATACTCCAATTTTTTGAGGATGCAAGGGTTTTTCGTGGAACATATGTGGGTTTTGCTACACCAAATCCTACTGTTCTGGCTGTTAACATACCCGCTAAGGTGGAACCATGCTTCATCACTGAAGAGAACTTTATCGAGCACATCAATTCCATTTTCCTCAACAAATGTCCGAAACCACCTGCAATACTGTAAACATTTTGCTGTGCCTGGGTTTTGCAGTTCTGCAGCCGTATTGTATTCATTTGAAGGTGTAATTTCTTTACAGCTCTCTGTGCACTGGAGTAGGACATCTGCGCCTGTGATGAAAGTTTCCTGAGACTTTTTCTCAGAGACCTTTCTAACCGTGCCCACACATCCTCAAGCTTTTCCTCAGTTAACAAAGACAGTCATCCACTCTGTTTCCTGTTGTGTACACCTCCAGTCTCATGAAAACAAGCAACCAGCCATGAAATTGCCATCTTATTAAGAACAGGAGCATCAGGATATCTTCCGTGAAACGCTTCTTTCACCTGTGCATAAGACTGCGTTGCAAAGTACTGTTCAATAACAAAGACCTGTTGCGCCTGAGAAAATGGCATGCTGCTCCCACTAAGAACAAAGCACTACTGGTGTTGCGCAGGACACACCACCCTACAGGCGGTACTGGTGAGTCATTGTGACATGCCAGTAGTACCAACTGTTGGATGCAAGAAAGGTTCCAACACATTGTCCCTTATTACGAGACTTTCATGATGGGTAACGTGACTTTTGAATCACCCTGTATACTGTGTATAAATACACTCATTTTTGGTCTGACGCGTATAATCTTGGGCTATTTTTTTCGCTACTCTGCGACTTAATTAGTTTGTTTTTCTGTTCTGGCTATTTTTTTTCTAATTTGATTCAGTTTCATGGTGTTTGTGATAGAATCATGATGTGCCATTCGTGTGGTTTCGACTTTGAAAACTTGATTCGTCATGTGCCCTAGATGATGATATGAAAAGATCAGAAGATATTTAGGTGAAATAACCAATATTAACCTGTTAGGTTAATTGAATGCCTGGTTAGGTCAACTGAATGCCTGGTTAGGTTAATTGAATGCCTGGTTAGGTTAATTGAATGCCTGGTTAGGTCAACTGTACACCCTTGATGATTGGTTAGGTTAAGTCGTGATATTTTCATTAGTTTAAACAAAAATGATGAGAGCAAGCTTTTCTGGTTAATTCCGAGGTGTTTTGCACTTTTCCTGTGATAATGCGTCGTTTACGAAATCTCATAACATGGTTAGGTTATGCTTTATTGTATAAAATGTAATCAAAAATACATTTTTCAAGTGTGTTTTGGTGTGCTTTGTTTGAATATGACCTTCATTTCTTGCGCAAATAACAGAAATACAGTTGTCATTGCATGGCCCAAACACGTATTTTTGTTCATTTGCACAAGAAATGAAGGTCATATTTGAACAGAGCACACCAAAATACACTAGAAAAATGTATTTTTGAATTCAACTTCAGGCCATGTCATTTTCTGCATAATGACCCAGGGTGGTTCAAAAGTCCCTATCTATTTTGCTGAAATAATAGTATTTTATGATAAAAATGTAGTAACAATTATTAGATGTATATTTATTTATCAACCCTTCGCTTAGTCCGGAGCTATAGGGCGCGTCCTTCTGTGGCCAATGGGGGAATGCATCTTCCTTCAATGTAAGGGCTTTCTCTGCCCTCGTGGACCATTGGACCCGTTTGGGGACCCAGCTGATCTTCCCTCCTATATTTCTCTCTCCTCCTTTCCCCAACTCTTTCTAGTTTTGTTGTTTCCTCCCTTCCTGTATTTGGCTTTGTTTTGGACATTGACTTGATTTTTTCCTTGGACCTTGGGTGCAGGAGGTTGTTGTCCTTCACCCTTGTCGATCTTAAACCAAACCGAAGCCCTGTCCCTGCCATCTTTCACCGCGCGTTGGATGAGAGTGGCTGCCTCGTAGGCGCGGGGACTGGGAGTGGGTGTATCTCCCCTGCGTGATGACATCTATTGGCGGTGGGACTGAGTGAGCCCACGATTCGCCTTTCCCTTGTTGGAGTCGATGGTGGCTGGATGCGCGCGGGGGATGAAAATTCTCCTTGCTTGCTATGGCTTCTAATACTCGGACTACTACTCCTCTCAACACTCGGGTGGTGGGTAACCAGGCCCTCGAGTGCCCTACCACTGGAAGACCGCATCCAGATGGGGTTGACCCCCCTCTGGTAACTGATCACTTGCATCCTCCTTTACCGTTGCCGACCCCAGGCTATACCCTGAATATCCCCTTGGATGTACACCTTCTGGAGCAGGGGTCTCGCCCCCAACCCGCCTCAGCTGCCTTCGGGCAAGTCAAGTTCCACCCAAGATTCACCTCCAAAACCCGGCTTCTTGCTCTTCCCGTATGACCCTCCTCACCCGCCGTCGGCATACACGACCATCCTATTGACAGTTGGATATCCCAGTCCACTTCGACTCTACTGCCTCCATATCCCTTCCAAGTATCCACAAATTCCTAGAGATCCGGCCTACCTCTGGATCCCTTCCGACCAACTCTGAACGGACGTTTCAGGCGATCCGAGCCCGCAGCAACTCCAGCCGTTATGATGTGCGACCGCAGACGGATGGTTCCCTCCTCATAAAATCACGCTCAGCCACAGAGACGAAAGCCCTACTCTCCATCACTGTGGTCCTTGGGTGCTCGGTGTCCGTTTCACCACACCCTCACCTGAACCAGAGTCAGGGCACTATTTATGCAACACGCCTATTGTCAATTACAGTGAATGAGCTCTTGGAGGACCTCGCACCCCAGGGTGTCACCAAGATCCATCGCTTCACATCCCGACAGGGAAGTACCCCCTCCCCCCCCCCACCCGCGTCTACTTCTTACCTTCAATAACTTAGTCCTTCCCGACCGTATTGTATGGGGTATGGGAGACCGCACGTCATGCGAATTCTCTGTCCGCCCATACATCCCAGACCCGACCCGTTGCTTTAAATGCAACAAGTTTGGACATGTTAGCTCAGTTTGTCGGCAGCCGCACCAATTGTTCGTTCGTTGCGGACAAATCGCTCACCCAGTCAAGTGCCCCAACACACGCAAATGCTCCAATTGTGAAGGTGCACACCCATCTTCATCCCGCGAATGCCTGTTCTTCAGGTTCGAGGAGGAGGTCTGAGGCCTGCAGGTAGCGGACTTCCTTAGCCTCCGAGAGGCACGAGATAGGGTGCGGAGTCGGGAGGTGAGACCGGGCGTATCTTACGCCGCAGCCCTCGTCTCTGTCCTCTCGGCACGCCGCCCTGGCCTTCCGCTCAACCCCCTCGACCAGTGCTCCCATCCCTCCCAGGGGGAGTCCTCGCAGGAGCTGACACCCTCCTGTCCCCCAACCATTCCTTCTCTCCACGCACCTCACCTGCCACAGATTCCACAGGAGTGGGACCAGGACACCCAGGCCCCACCCACCTCGAACCCTGCCCTCCCAGCACTCTGCACACACCCGAACCTATCGCCCGGACTTTTTTTTAGTTGAAAGTCATCAGGTAAATATGATTGAAAATGGGTATAATGAAGCTTGTGCGAGGTTAAATTAATTAGGTTAAATGTTGCCGTCCATAACTGTAACAGGCTTTTGATGGTTTTGTTGTCCGAAATATTTCATCACTTGTATAGTAATTTTTGCACGCTGATTCCGAAAATATTAATTTTTCGCCATCACGTACAGAGTTTTCACGAAATTTCCTATTACATATGTAAGTAATTTTCATTAAATTTTTATTAAAAACTACTGTTTATAAATGCTTGATTTCACCAAGACATCGAAGAAGTGGAGAAGAGATATCAGGGAAAGTGGGACATCAGCATGATGGCTGATTACTGTTGGATATTGAAACGGGATACTCCAGAATTATTACATAAAAGAAAAGGAACAGCGCGTACATTCGAGACTAAAAGGTATAGATCTCAAGAAAACTCAGAACAAAGAAAGATATGTAATTGACGTTAATAGTCTTCTTTCTTTTTAAAGTTGTTTGCATTTGTAATTAGTATAACAAAGCGAAATAGGTACCTAATGTAAATTGAAATAAATAATATTTATTTATGTTATTGTTTTTCCCTTCCACTTTGCGGAAATACTTACGTGATAGAAACAAATGGACACCTTATTCGAAATCAGCGTAGTTGAATTATATAAAATCAGTTATTAGTAAGAAAACAACTCTTACAAAGTTCTCATTTGCAGGCCTGTGTAATTGAAAATGTCGTGGTTTTGTAATATAACAATTTTTGATTTTTAGTGGCCGTGGAAGATGCGAACTATAGCGGGTGGTTTTAGATTTCGTGGACGAAGACCCGTTTCACTAAGTTTCATTCTGGGAAATAAACAAATTCCTCTCTGCTATTGTTAATTAAAAAAAGTGAAAATATTGCGTGAGGCACTGGTATTCAATACCAACTATACAAACTAATGAGGTGTGTTTAGCAGTTATTACTACTACTATGTACCCACACTCATTCCTGCACGTAATTAACATTCCCGAACACTATTGATGGACGAGTTTGTCCGTAGTGGGTTGTCCTGATATAATCCCACTGCACAAATTTGACGCAGAATAGTCTCTTGAGGACCTGTCACTACGAAAGTCTTACGACGCTTTCCAGTGGATGTTACTCCGAAATATTATGCCTACTGCAAGGCGCGCGTAATCCAACATTATTCAGACTAATCATCAGAGGAAAGAAGTTAATCAGCCATTTGACCAGTGATGAAGAAATATGATCAAAGGATTTCACCAGCTTTCAAATGCTCAATCTCTTCATTGAAGAAAATCCGAGTGAAGTTATTGATGAAAAATATCCATGTAATTTTGGATTCATTTGCACGAGAAAATGAAATTCAGATTCTACGATTTTTGGAAATTTCGTCAGTCATTCTACCCTACTGAAAATCCGTGGAATGTAACCACTAAAGATGTTGCACAGTTATCCATTCTATGACAGGAAGGAAGAGATTTAAAAATGAATTGATTGACCTGCAGCGAGACAGATTTTGAAGGAATATTCGAAGATGAACTTGAAAGGATGTTCCAGAATTCAAATTGCTCCTCATTTTTAAGAACAGTTTCCATCATTGTTGTCAAGTGTCCGCAAAGTATTATCCCTTTTTTTGGATTTATGTATCTGTGTGCAAGAACATTCAGTAAGCTAAAGTTCAGTAAGAAAAAAAACTTAGAATACGGCTTACCAATGAACATCTAGATTAACTTTATCAAAAAGGCAAGCTGGTATTAACAATGTTACAGAAGTCTGAGAGATTTCGCTCCTCCACCTCAAAATAGCTAAGAGAAAATGATGGCTATTTTTCTTTCATATTTTAATTAGATTATATTTGCATTTCAAACTTTCTAATACAGGGTGTTTATAAAGTCCCAATCCATTTCAGTGAAAACGTAGCAAAAGGTAAAATTCAATAACTATATAATAGAAGGCATACATTTAATAAATACTTAAGCATAGGATTCTACATGAGCACAATCACTATCTCTACAGAGTTTGAATCTGTCAGCAGCATTGCGGAACACATTTTGGAGCATGACAGGGGTTATTTTTGTAACTGCTGTTACGATACGAGCACGTAAATCTTGCAGATCTGTAACCCTCGTTTGATAGACGTTTGATTTGATAAAGCCCCCATGCAAAGAAATCCAACGGCGTTAGGTCAGGAGATCGAGCCGCCCAGGGCCTGTTGCCTCCACGTCCGATCCACCGATTTGGAAACCGTTCATTTAGGTACTCCCGAACAATGTCTGCGTAATGATGCGGTGCCCCATCTTGTTGAAAGACGACGATGTTTAAAATGCCATCTGAATGAAGCTGGGACATTTACATACTCGTATCGTAACAGCAGTTACAAAAATAACCCCGTCATGCTCCAAACTGTGTTCCGCAATGCTGCTGACAGATTCGAACTCTGTAGAGATAGTGATTGTGCTCATGTAGAATCCTATGCTTAAGTATTTATTAAATGTATGCCTTCTATTATATTGTTATTGAATTTTAAACCTTTTTTTGCAAGTTTTCACTGAAATAGGTAGGGACTTTATAAACATCCTGTATATTCACTTGCATTTACTAAACTTACCTTACTAAAAGGTTCCTATAATAATAAATTTTAATACAGTATATTTGTGGCCCTAATAAACATTTCTTACATCCGAATTTGGCCAATGGCAATTTTATAGTGAATATCACGAAAGTTAATAACTTACTTTTTTCTGCTTAACTCTTCAGAAGAAACTAAAGAGGCAAGAACAGTGTATTGAACAATTGGGAACGTACGATCCACTACCCAATGTACATGGAGAAAAACTGTGCGCTCTCAATTTGGAAAGGATAACCTATTGGATGGGTCGAAAGGTCCTGATATCGGGTGGAGTTAGTAAATTATTTGGTAAGTGGTTTGGCATTATATATAAATAAATAAGCAAATGCATTTACGGCAAGAATTGCACTTTATTCTAGGGTTTACTTAGTAACATATGAAAATATAAGTGGGCATGCATAATTAAGGGGCTACGTTGTGTTCACGTAGCAACGTAGTTTCCAGTTAGATCAGCGAAATAAGCGACGTTGGATTTTAGTACTTTGATTGAGTGACCGTCTTCCGCGTTTTTGATGTAGTGGCTCTGATCCAACGTAAAGCTTTAGGTTCTCTCCGTGACACTACCTTCTCTTACCAAAGTGGTACAATAATCCCAGACATTATTGCTATGGCATAATTAAGTCATTCGTGTGAAATATATCTTTTGAAATGTGACTAAATTAACTAATTTAAAGTGTTCTTCATTGAGTATTTCTTTTTTTTTCCAAAAGGTTTAATTGGTTTGACACCAATTCATCCTCATACGTATACTGCAGGATGGGAAGCAAGGAGGAAGATGAGAGAGAAGAAGGAAGCTGCTGAAGAAGATTCAGCGGACACTTAATACTACTGTACTATCACTAGTGTAAATAATTTTTCTCTAATATTTTCAGCGTTTTCATTTTTAAAAAAAGGATGAGTTGGCGTTTTAATAACCATCGTTTTTCTATGTACAGTGCTTACAATAAGTCTCGCGCCTCTGTCTCGTCCCAAGCTAGTCTGTTAGGTATAAAATGGGCGGTCCTTATGGCAGCGGAGGTGTGTTCGGATTGGTGAACATAATTGCTCTAACCCCATCAATGACGTCCATTATTACGTCACTTCTGCTACATTTTAGTGTTTAAAATACAAATGATTAAGAAACAGAATGACCAAGTTTCGGGATGTTGGGATGGTTATGGAGCAATCCTAGTCATCATAATATTAGCTGGGCATTACATTATACCGTCTCAGTATATACTGTAGACTATAGAGAACGACTAATTCGGAAAATATCCCAAATCATTGCATAATACCTAAGTTATTTTGACGCAGGTCTAAATTATTTGCTCAAATGCAATGATTGATATAAAGTAATTGTTGGGAATTGTTGTCAATATTGTTGTTTGTGATACATATCCTACGTGAAGAATCTAATGATCAAATTCCTCAGTGAACCTCTCACGCGCTCGCATTTCGAGGAAGTCACGGTCGTCTCACTAATGGATAGTTTATCCATTGTTTTAAGTGGTAACCTATTCCATCTTATGAAAGTCATTAGTCTAAAGCAAGACTGGTGGGCCGTGAATCAGAGAAATTTGCATTTGATTTGTTCATCGTAATTATTACGTAATATAGTATACTGTATATACTATTATATAAGAGTTTATTGGTAGCATATCATATGACAATTCCCATAAACATGTGATGGCCTCGATGTTGCCAGTTTTTATTTTTTTCCTGAAACTATTACCTTCTCATAGTTTGTTTCAACAATGCATATATTATCATCTCCACGAGCGTAGACCTTGCAAGAAAAGTTTCTAACAAAGGATAAGTAAAGTTCTTTCATGGTCACAATATATACTTTTATAGATGTCAAACAAAAATATTAAAAAATTCTATATTAACACAAATATATATTCGATACACATTTACGTCATGGCTTTAACATCAGTATTTCGTATAGCTTACTCCGGCATCAATAATTTCTTGCAATCGTTGCGGCATAGAAGAGGCCAGATTGTAGGGAATGTTTGGTGTTCGACGTAAGCTCTCCCAACTATTCCTCGTGCGAGCTAAAAGTGCTTCAAATGTTCTTTCATTGCGTTGCTCTCATTCGTTAATCATTACACCGGTCTGCATGAAAATCGATTTCTTTATTTTGAGTTGTGATTCTGAAGCAGTTCGCTGCGCTGAATTCAAAAATGCTACCAGTTTTTTCTATCACCCACAGTTTTAAAGTTATTAGCAAAACAAGTTTGGGGCGTTTTGTAATTTTTTACCCTTTTTATCTAATTAATTTCGTTTTTTCATATTTTTCAGATAGATAATTCTAACATTACGTCTTTAAAATTTTAATAATGGCTTCTAGAGGATGTACCCATAGTCCAGACATATTTTGTTATATTTGTGGTCGGTATGTTGTTGTAAAACAAAGGACAAATGTAACGACCTTCATTAAGAGAGCTTATCATGCTTATTTTGGAATTAAATTATGAGATCAAAACAAAAGTTGGGCTCCACACAAGGTTTGTCTTACGTGTGTTGCGGCACTAAGGAATTGGAGCAAAGGTAAAAAGAAAAGTTTGCCATTTGGGATCCCTATGGTATGGCGCGAGCCTAGAAACCATACCGACGACTGCTACTTCTGTTCTTGCAATGTTAAAAGTTATAATGCAAAGAATAAAGAGAGCCTTCAATACCCAAGTCTTCCATCTGCAATAAGGCCGGTACCCCATGGTCCAGAAGTTCCTATTCCCCGCCCACCCGAGAGTCTGGATCAATACAATTCAGATTCTGATTCAGCTCCAAATCCAGACAATGATGATGTTTATGAACAGCCAACAGCTGACCGAGATCCTAAACCATTAACCCAAGCCGAACTAAATGACTTAGTCAGGGATTTGAATCTGCCTAAGGACTCTGCAGAACTTTTGGGGTCTAGATTGCAGGAGAACAATTTATTGGCATCCGACACATACTTCGCACAGCATAAGAAAACATCAAAGAAGCACCGGTTTAGTCGTCATTAGTCAGATCTACCTTCATAGTCTTAAGTCTTTGGAATAAGTCCTGAAATGTTTGCAAGTAAAGAAGGTAAATATATTTTGTTCCTTTCAGTTATTTTTTTATTCTTTCATAAACAAGCAATATGCTTGTCCAAGAGCTAGGAGCTATTTAATTCTGCTTTAATTAGGTTTTACTCTATCACCTAAATATTTCGTGCTACAAGGGGTATTGTAATACCTCATCTGTCCCCAAATGTTAACCACCCATTGATGGGAGGGGAGAGAGTATTTTGCTGGGAACGGGACTGGTTGTTATATATATTTACCCTACATTATTATGTAAGTGTTACTGTAGTCTATAACAACAAAATTTATTAGCATGTGCAATCCAATGTTGGTCTCGATAAGATGGTTCACATTTGGGGATAAATAGGGGATTTATGACACACCCTGTAGTAAGAAAACCATACGTGATAGGGAAAAACTAACTATATTTTTTATATCAGCGCACTCAAATTATATAGAATCACCAACTAGTTTGTAAAAATCGATCGACAAGTTTTCAAATGTGTACTGGTGTTATTGCCCAAAGGTTTTCAATCGGATTCATATCAGGAGAACGTGGTGGTAGAATTAGATTAATAATCTCTGGATCCCTTTCCTCCTCCCTTCGTAATTTCCCACCCAACCTCGTTTCCTTCGACATAGCAACGCTTACCTCCATCCTCATTCCACTTCCTTCATTAAACCTATTATCGCTTTTACTGTCCCTTCCTTCCATCCTTCAATGCCAGCGTTCTTAAACCTAGCACATAAATTATATAATATGGAATCTAACACCTTAGATCTCTACGCATTCATGTTACTTGAAGACGCCTGTGTCTTAGGGGAATCTAAGTGTTGAGAGTGGGCTTGAGTAGTCTAGAGATTACTACAGATGACCTTGAACGCTCCAACTATTTAAAAATGATTATTTATTACGCACATCATATGGCATAATACACAAATGAATTTAAGTATCTTACACTATAGGAATGGAATTGAATCCTACCAGAGTTAAAAAGTCGCAAAATATGATAGATTAGTTTGTATTAAGAGGTTACTAAGAGAAAAGGATTTGGGATAGAGCGGAAGGCAGAGAGTATATTTTCTCGAGTTTCGGTTATTATTAACGTTATATGGATACATTGCCATGCGGTGTGATGAGAGATAGAGAGAGAGAGAGTTACAAGGAAAAGAAGCACCTCAAAAGGCCTTGCGGCCCATACCGAGGAGGTACCAATGGCAACGAGTGCCAGGGAAAATTTTTTACACCCTCAAATAGTGTGCAAGATTTGGTCTAACCTTTTCTTGAACTGATCCACAGAGGAACTGTTCACAACATCTGAAGGTAACCTGTTCCACGTGTGACAGATCTTATACGCAAAGTAATTCCCACACACACTAGTCCTAAACCGCTTCAAATCCAACTTCCAACCATTGTTGCGAGTTGGGTTATCATTTAAACTAAACATGCTTCTAAAATCGACATCGTTGAACCCGCGCAAGAACTTGAAAACCTCGATCAGTTGACCGCGCAGCCTCCGAGTTCCAGCGAAAACAAGTTCAGGGCGCGTAACCGTCGATTGTAGCCCATATGCCTAACGGAAGGGATTAACTTTGTGGCCCTCGCCTGCACTCGCTCCAGCCTCTCAATATCTTTCCTGAGGGTGGGCGACCAAAACTGCACAGCATATTCCAGGTGCGGCCGAACCAGGGAATTGTACAGAGAGAGCACAATCTCCTTGTTCCGAAACTGAAATTGCCTCCTGATATAATCTAACAGCTTCTGGGCTTTCTTTTCAACCTCTACGCACTGTTTGGTAAATTTAAGGTCGCTGCTAATTAACACACCCAAGTCCTTTTCCAAATCAGTCGCCTCGATATGACTCCCCCAACATACTTTGCATTTATCCAAGTTAAACGGCATTTGCCATTTTTCGGACCACTCTCCTATCCTACCTAGGTCCGCACGCAGTTGCTCGATCGCTTCGGGCGTCCCAACATTGGCCCCAAGCTTGGTGTCATCAGCGAATTTGGCGATCCGACTGACGATGCCACCGTCGATATCATTTATGTAAATGATAAACAACAGTGGCCCCAAAACGGAACCCTGAGGAACCCCACTAGTGACCGAGGCCCAACCCGAACTAACCCCTTTAATTACAACCCTCTGCCGCCTATTCTTCAGCCAGTTTTCAATCCACCTGCCTACTTCCCCACCGATACCCAGCGCGCGCACTTTCGCCATTAGCCAGCGGTGAGATACCTTATCAAACGCTTTCTGAGAGAGAGAGAGAGGATGGAGAGAGAGAGAGAGGATGGAGAGAGAGAGAAGAGAGAGAGGATGGGGATAGAGAGAGAGAGAGGATGGAGAGAGAGAGAGAGAGAGAGGATGGAGAGAGAGAGAGAGAGAGCGTTATCTCCTGCATACTCTATATATATCTATATACAGTATGGTGTCTATATGCAGGGTGTCCCAGGAGAAATGTCAAGAATGCACCATTTCACTCTTTGGGTATTTCTAAGTAGAAAGTATTATATCGATATGGGTCTGAGTCCCAACCGTTTCCGATACAGGCCTCTACATTTGGGTAATTAAAACATAATAAAAAGCGATCTTAGATACTATTTAATGACAGAATGGTTTCAAAGTGACCCCCTCCTTCTTCAATGCACGCGGCGAGCCTCCGATCCATCGAGTCTTGCCAAGGAAAACGCGGAAGTTCATTTCTGAGGTTTATCTACCTATCCTGTATACGTGCAACCAACTGCTCCCTAGTTTCGGGCTTACCCCGCTGATAAACGTCACACTTCATTAACCCCCCGACAAAAAAATAATGTAAATAAATAATGTGAGGATCTGCACAGTTGCCAATGTATCATTAAATGTCACTGAATATTATCTAAGATCGGCTTTTTATTATGTTTTAGTTACCCAATGTAGAGGCCTGTATCTCGTAACGGTTGGGAATCAGGCACACGTCGATATAATACTTTCTACTTAGAAATACCAAAGAGTCAAATGGTGCATTATTGACATTTCTTCCTTGGACACCCTTATAAATAGATAGCGTGATCGACACAATGATAATGTGGACGTCATTGATGGGGTTAGAGCAATTATGTGCACCAATCCGAACACACCTCCACTGCCATAAGGACCGCCCATTTTATACCTAACAGACTAGCTTGGGACGAGACAGAGGCGCGAGACTTATTGTAAGCACTGTACGTCATTTCTTAAAATGGCAGAAACAAAACAAAAAAATAAAAAATGAAGTCAATAATTAGGAGCTACCTGGTTTCGAATCTGCGTCGCCAGGTTTCAAAGTTGGTACACCAATGATCACGCCATCCAGAGCTTCTGGATGGTTCGGCTAAGTAAGGCTATTTTTTTTTTGAGACGTATTCGTGTAAACTATTTGGAGTTCTTATTGGTCTGATAAAGGGTTTGTAGATCTTAAAAAATTTTTTTCCTAGTTTAATTCACTTTTGGATATATTTAGACCAGAGGTTTTTTCTTAAAAAAAAAAAAACCCAGTCATTAGCTTTTAAGAAGATATTCACATTTATTTTTACCTAATTGCTTGCATCAGGAATTTTAACTCAAATACACCAATTTCCAAATAACGTACGTCTCTAGGGTGGGCATAACGATTGAGTACGGGACTCAAAACGGTTTAGTTGCAGAAATTTACAAAGTATTCCTTATTACCAAGAATAAAATTACATCCGAACCTCAGGGACTCGTCTAATAAGAGTTAAATCTTTCGAACCACTCGCTCACTCATTCCACCCCTTTCAGTTTTCTAATTCAAAAAAAGGTAAAGTGAAACTAATGAAAGGAGTTAATTTTCAAATGACGTTTAAATACATAAATATCTCGACACAATAACAGGAATGTATTAATGAATATATCTCAAAATGGAAACCTTTTAAAGTTTTTATCAGGTGGAAAGTAATTGAATAGACACTTGAATCTTATCTAGTATATATTGTGGCATGCAAAAAACGGGGTTTATTTTCTTCAAGGTGGATTCGCCCAAAAGAGAAAGTCCCGCGAGGCCGAACAGTGTGTGATACAAATCCACCATGTCACCAGGACGGTCAGTGAAGCCTCCGGTCTCGCCATCCTGAAATGTGGGGAGAAAAATTCCGTTATAATACTTTAGCGGAAGATTGTCTTGGGCAACCTCGAAAAACTAGTTCCCGTTGATCAGCTAAATTAATCGACAGCAGGTGTGGGTGGTGGTAGTAGTTGTTGCTGGACCATCCTCCGCGCGCTTAAATATATCCAGCCGTGGTTCGGATCATACGTAAAGTTGTAGGTCTCCTCAGTCATATAACCCTTGCCGTTAAACAAACATTGTTCTGCGTCTTGAAAAAATAAAGCTGTCTCTATCAACATCGCGAATGGAACCACCAACAAACGGAAAGGAAAATTGAAGTTTAAATATAGTACAAAAAATACCCATTCTTTACACGTAGACATTCACGCAAGACTAGTGGAGGACTGGATTTGTCTGTGATCCAAGCAAGAAGGGATGAATCGGTTTTCTTTATTTTTCAATTTTACTTTAAGACGCTAAAATTCCTAATGGATGAAAAAAGCAAGTTCATACCTGAGTGGCCAGAATAAACTTCACCATTTTATCTTCATTGATCCAATGGAGTCTTCCTAGCATGGTCAAGGCGGAAAGGACCCACCACGAGTAACATACGTCGGGAAGCTTCTCGGGTCTTCCATTGAGGCCGCCTGAAGGCAGTTGTCTCTCGCACAACCACCAACCAAGAAGGTCTCCGTTTATGCGGTGCAGTTGGCCTGAAGAATTTATAAAATGAACGAACTGTCTTGTTCATTATGGGATTCAACTCAAATAGTCACACCGTAATGTGCATTTAAAATTGGATTTTATGGACCTCAAGGGACTGGCAAACGGCTTATTACATTACACCCTATTTTCTGGTAACGGAGTGATCCCCACGACAAATAGAAAAAAAAAGTTAATTATCTGGAACGAATTAGTCTTCAATCCAAAAGTTGCAATACAACCTACCTGTAATGGAGAGAAGACCAACAGAGCAATATATCTGACCAGCATGACTCTCTGACCCTGGTCTTGTTCCAAATCCCCCATCAACATTCTGGCACTGAAGAACAAATTCTATCGCTTTCTCAACATCAATTTCATCCAGTCTATGCTAAACAGAATTCAGCATCTATGTAATACTGTATTTCAGTATGTAAGTAAAGTATTATGACAAGGTTAAAAATTAATTCGGTTCCACCTGGACAAACTAATAAATTTAAATGAAATCGTTCCAAAAATAGTGTTCACCGCAAAAACGGTTTCCATAACCACATAAAGCTCGATGAAGACCTAAAAGATAAAGCCTACAGTAACTTAACATTTGGACATAAAAACTAAGTCAAATAAAATTAGAATATTCCATTTCTAAACGGCTTTCCTTCCAGTTTAAAAATTTACAAAGTTGACTTTAATTTGGTTACAGCAACAGGCCAAAAAACAGGAAATTCTTACGAGTAGTGATAAACAGGCAACAGCACAGAATGAGAATCTGGTATCCACTTCACCCCATTCATCCCCAGAGAATGATCCATCTTCATTCTGGAGCTTTGTGACATATTTAACGACTCTTTCAATATCAACTTCTTCAATGGCTTCCAACAAAACTAAAATCTTTAAAAGAAATGAGTAAATGTAAGATGACAACCTTGAAACTCATTTCCCCACTGTCAGAAGAGTGAGAGTACGCCAAGGGTCACCTCAAAGTCTACCCGAGCCCGACCATTGACGGTGAACTGGCCCAACCTAATCCAATAGTAGGGAGCGAACCCAGAGCCCAACGCTAGTACTGGCAGTTTGAGCTCAAAAGTAGGACATAAAGGCATTAAATTATCTTAGAACACTTAAGATTTTAAGTCTGTGAAACATGAAACCTAATTATAAGATACGTTAATTTCAATACAGTGAATACACAATGATCACTAAACTGACGTATAACTACGGAATCTTAGTAATATAACTAATCTATCTCTGTACGAATAAAGTAGATCATATAGAACGTTGAAACACTACATTGTACCTGTATAGCGCTTAAAGTGTAGAGAAGGTGTGGATCGTGACCAGTGCTGGGGGAGAAACCACCCGCTTTGCTCTGACACTGTTTAATAAAATCAATTATTTCTTTCTTATCCATTTTGTCCAATTGACCTAATAAGTCGAGTGCAGTAAGACCCCAATATATTCCTGACATTCGGAAGTGTTCCGTCATTGTATACTCCTATAAAACAAAGCAATTATTAGATAATAATTGGCTATTTAATAGTGTTGTAGATGATAATTGTATTTAAGCTCATTCATAACAGCAAAGGTCATGTGACAAAGGGAACCTACAGCTTTACGTGGATCTGAATCATCCAAGGGTCGACACATCATCTGAATGTGGAGAGCGATCGCCCATCCAGCTATGAACAAGCTCAACTTTGTTTAACCTCGCTGATTTAACTGAAAGCGGTGTTGCAACGTGGACGCGACGTAGCTCTGGTTGTTTTAGAGGCTGGATCTAAGAGTAGTTGAACAATGTTGACATCAAAATTTCTAAACACGCGTAACATCGAAAAGTTCGACCTTATGCATGTCAGTTAAATTAGGTTACATTATGCTAGGTTAGGTATTCCTGGTGACAGAGGATTTAAAGAATTCTTCCCACGTGGTCTCAGCGTGTCGGAAAAGGCGACTAAAAATAAGGGACAAGTGCGGACGGCTGGAAACCCCTCCCACCTGTAACTTTCCACAAACAGGAACAGTCAGAGAAGGGGCATAGCGGGGGCTTTCCCGCGACGGCTCAGGCTGGGGTGTCTGGATGTGGTCAGGATGATAAGGAAGATATTGGTGCTCTGTTTCGTGAGAGGCTTGGAGATCTTGGCTTTAAGTGAAACAAAGCTGAAGGGTAAGGGTGTGGAGTGGTTTGAGAATGTTCGAGGAGTAAAGTCTGGGGGTGGAGAGAGGGTAAAGGCAAGGGAGGGGGTATGGGGTAAGGAAGCGAGTTCAAGGTTGATTTGGGTTAGAATGAAAGTGGACCAAGAGAGATGGGTGATTGTTAATGCGTAGCGACCTGGGAGTGAGAGGAGTGAAGAGATACGGAATGCGTTCTGGGACGAAGTGGGTGTGTTTGGGTAGTTTTGATGCGAGGAAACGAGTTGTCGTGCTAGGGGACTTAAATGCGAGAGTGGGGGATGTGCCAATTGAGAGTATAGTTGGGGTGCCTGGTGTGAATGGAAGTGGGGAAAGGTTAGTTGAGTTGTGTGCTGAAAGAGAATTGATGATTGGGAATACATGGTTTCGTAAAAGAGAGGTACATAAGTACACGTGGGTGAGTGGTGTCCGAAGTGATAGGGCACTAATGGATTACGTGTTGATGACGAGATCTGCTCAGGGCCGGATTAACCATATGGCAAAAGCGGCGTATACCGCCGGCCCCTTGCTTTGGGGTCCCGCGCGCTGCGAATGCATATCACAGCACACCCAACGCATACAAGCACACTGTACACGTCACGATCACAGTGTCTGTCGCTGCAGCCGTTGTTTCGATTGCGCTGCAGATTAGTGACGCTTTCGCCCGAGTTAATAACCTGTAATCACTGATCTTTTATATTGCAATTCATCATTTGTCATTTTTTTTTTTTTCAATTTTGCGATTTTTTAATGGAATTTTCACTTCCTCACTAATGACCGACCTACATTTTCATTTTTTCTAACCACGACGCCCATGTTCGTAACCGAGGCAAGGGGTCCCGGTTACGAATGTGTCGCGGGCCCCGCGCAACCCCTGGATCTGCTAGGGGAAGATTGTTAGACATGAATGTGTTGAGAGTGGCAGGTGGAATGTCTGACCACTTCTTGGTGGAGGCGAAAGTGAAGGTTTGTGGTGGGCATGGACTAAGAGGGGATAGTGTGCCTGTGAGAGAGGTAGTGAAAGAGTGAAATGAGGAAAAGGGATTGTGAACAGATGTATCAGGAGAGACTGAATAAGGAATGGTGCAGGATGGGAGAGGAGTGGCAGATATCTAGTGAAGCAGTGCTAAAGTATGCGATTGAAGTGTGTGGTGTCGGAAGATTGGGGTTGGACATAAACGATGGGGTGGTGAATGGTGGAATGTGTTGGCTGAAATGTTGGTGAGGGAAGAGGGAAGCAAAGAGGGAAGTATATGCTTGGTACTTGCAGAGCAGAAGTGTGGATGATTGGGAAGAGTATAAGAGGAAGAGGCAAGAAGTAAAGAGAAAAATGCGAGAACTGAGAGAGAACAAATGAGAGATGGGGTATGAGTGTGTCAGAAAATTTCAGAGAGAACAAGATGTTTTGGAGGGAAGTGAAAAGTATGAGGAAAGCGAGAGGGCAGATGAGCATGACTGAAAAGAGTCGATGGGAAAGTGATGACAGAGAGAGAAGATGTGAAGACAAGGTAGAGTGAGTACTTTGAGGGACTATTGAATGTGTCAGAAGATAGAGAAGATAGAGAAGATGATGTGGTATGTTTGGACAGGGAGGGAGTTCAGAGTACGAGAGTTGTGGCAAATGGGTTGGTCCACAGGGAGGTGATGGTGGAGGCCCTAGTTAGGATGAAAGTTAAAAAAGCGATAGGAGTGGATGGGATCGCTGTAGAGTTCCTAAAAAAAAGGCAGTGAATGTAGTGTTGATTGGTTAGTGCGTCTGTTTAATGTGTGTATGGACAGAGGCGAGCTGCCTCAGGACTGGCGGAGTGCATGTATCATCCCCCTGTATAAGGCAGGGGGGACAAAAATGTATGCTCAAATTATAGAGGAATTAGTCTGTTGAGTGTGCCAGGTAAGATGTATGGTAGTGATTGAAAGGGTGGTGGCTTGCACAGAGCAACAGATTGGAGAGGAGCAAGGGGGTTTTAGAAGAAAGAGGTAGAGGGTGTGTAGACCAGGTGTTTGGATTGAAGATGTGTGAGAAATACTTGGAGAAAGAAAGATTTGTATGTGGCATTCATGGATCTTGAAAAAACGTATGGTAGGGGTGACAGAAAGGCATTGTGGCAAGTGCTGCAGCTATATGGGGTGCATGGGTCATTGTTGAATGCAGTGAAAAATTTTTTACTGAGAGAGTAGAGCATGTGTGTATGTGGGAAGAGAGGAGGGCGAGTGGTTTCTGGTGAAAGTAGGTCTACAGCAGGGTTGTGTGATGTCTTCTTGGTTGTTTAATGTGTTTATAGATGGGGTGGTGAAAGAAGTGAATGAAAGGGTCATGGGGAGGGAAGTGAAGGTGAAACATGTTGGGGGGGGGGGGGGGGGGGGCATTCTTGGGAAGTGAATCAGTTGTTGTATGTGGATGATAGGATTCTGGTGGTGGACTCAAGAGGAAAGCTACAGAGACTGGTAACTGAGTTCAGGAGGGTGTGTGAAGCTAAGAGTAAATGTGAATAAGAGTAAGTTATGTGGTGCTGTAACTTAGGGAGGTTTGTGAGGAAATGGAAGAAGTGGCATGTTTCAGGTACTTAGGGGTGGATGTGGCGAGGAATGGGACTATGGAGATGGAGGTGAGTCACAGGGTGGAAGAAGGGGCAAAGGTACTGGATGCCCTAAGAAGTGTTTTGAAGACGAGATCAGTGTCTATGGATGTGAGGATGGATATGATGAAGGTATAGTAGCACAAACAGTGTTGTATTGATGTGAGGCTTGGGTGGTGAATGTGAAGGAAAGGAAAAGGGTGGATGTAGTGGAAATGAAATGCTTGAGGATAATCTGTGGGGTGAGCAGACTGATCATATGAGAAACATTGTTATCCACGAGATGTGTGGGAGTCAAAGGAGTCTTGTGGAGAGAGCAGATGAGGGGGTGTTAAAATGGTTTGGGCATATGGAGAGGATGGTAAAGAGGATTTGTGGGTTGGAGTTGGAGGGGGAAAGGGAGAGGGGTAGACTGAAGAGGAGATGGAGGGATGGGGTGAAGGAAGCTTTGGGTCAGCAGGGCCTGGACATCTGGGAGGGTGAAAGACATACTGGATAGAAAAAAGTGGAGCAATGTGGTATAGGGAGGCAATGGGCTGGCAGTGTGCCACCCCACTACTGGTTAATTTTCAGCTATTCTGGTTGTTTCAAGAGAGTTTTTAAGGTTGTATTTCTTTTTCTTAGGATTTTACCTGACTTATTCATATTGTAACAAATGTGATTGGAGGGATTAGTACTATTGCATTATTTCATGGAATTAGCTAGGTCTTAGACACGTAATAACCCTACCACACATTTCTAGTGTCACAATGGCAACTCAGACAGAAAGCTTCTTTTGAGCACTACACATACCAATATCACATTATCTATTAACTGTGAAAAGATACCAATTCTAGAATTAATTAAGCTTATACAATCCCTAAGAACAGTGGATCTAAGGGATAACATGGAGAAAAAACTTTCCTAGAAGTAATACAAATTTATAACTTACATAGTCATCTTTCTTCTTGCTGTAACCTATAATATAATCAGCATGCTTTTGATTTAAAAGTGTTTTTGGATGATCATCTGTGATTTTAACATCTTTTGGATGAGTTCCCTGAAAAAAAGAAAAGAAAAGCTACTGTACATACAAATTATCACCACTATGAAGTCTATTCTGGACTCCAACTGGCTACAACAGACCTAACTTACAATAAATTGAAAGGCACATTTTCATTACTTTCAATATTAATTAAAATAAAATGATGCTATTTCTCTTTAGAAAGCTTACGTTAATTTATACTGTGGTAGAGTTGGTTGGGTGTTTAAGGTAACTTGAGGGAAAAGAAAAATGGAAGGGAGTGCAAATCTAGGTAGAATCAGTTTGGCATCGTAATTTTAAAAAAAAAAATTTCAAAATAAATGACACTCCAACACTTTCAAATTACTTGTTCATGTTAATTAGGTTAACTGAATGTCCAGTTAGGTCAACTGTATGGCCCTTGGTGATTGGTTAGGTTAAGTCATGATATTTTCATTAAAACTAACAAATATGTCATGACATGACCAATCATCAAGGGCGTACAGTTGACCTAACCAGGCATTCAATTAACCTAATTAACAAACAAGTAATTTGAAAGTGTTGGAGTACCATTTATTTTTGGTTGGTTCATTTATTTTGAAAAACAAAAAAAAAATTTGATGCTAAACTGTGATTCTACCCAAATCTAATATTCCTTTGCCAAAACTAATTCTAGCTGCTATTGTAGCTACACTGTTGGCTAAGTTCTAAATTTCTTTATAAATAATATAAAGTACATCAACAAACAACCTATCATAGGATACAGATTTTTATCAATCAAGTTAACAAAAATCAAGTTATTCTGTTTAAGTTTCTTATCTCTCTGCACATGACTATTACTAAATTAACTATTACACTGTACCAAAAAATACAATGTACTTTAGTTATGATACTCTTTCATGAAGGGTTAGTCTAACACAGCCTACTTATCTCTAATATTTGAGAGAAATTTCAATTGAATATGACAAAATGACGATAATCTCTTAACTCAATAAACTAAAAAAAACAGGGTTAAAAAATATTTCTTTTCTAACAACTGTACTTACCATTTTCACTTCTTTTCTCTACTAGAAGTTTGTCAAACTTGTTAAAAAGAAAAACAACACGAAAAATAAATCTTCAATCCTCAGTTATTTAAAATTGGTATATTAAATGTTTACTGAATAAGTTTCTGTATTTTTTCTTAATGAAAAGGTTTTGACATCACCTGAAACAAGTATCACAAATGAAAATCTATATTTTGAAAACTGAGATAAGTCAATATAGGTTATAGTACAAAAAATACATAAAAAAAGTGGGCTTGTTTCTCAAAGGGTGACTATAGTAAATTTAGGGAGTTGTTAGGCTCAATAGAGTGGGATAATGAATTTGCCAATAAAAATGCTACTGAGATGTAGTCTAGATTCAAAGAAATTTTAGAGGATATACAATGTAAGTGTATTCCTTTCAAAACTGTTAAAAATATCAAGATCAGGAAAATAGTTAAAAAGATTAAAAATGAAAAAAAAGGGCATTCAGGGAATTTTTTTTTGTTTTTTTTTGTTTTCCAGATTTACCGCCGATTCGTACCTAAAGAGGTGGTACATTTTTTTTTTTTTTTTTTTTTTTTAAAGTTCGGGAAGAACCGATTCGCCTCTATTTAAAAGGGCATATCTCGGCGGAAAAACAAAGAAAAAGTGAGAGGAAAGACAGAGGAAAAAGAAAGGGTGGAGGGGACAGTCGAAGTGGAAAAAACCAAGGATGACAAGGACTGCAGGGTCGAGCCCCATCATCCTTGGGTGCTAGGGCCGGGAGGGCGCACGTGAAACCTCCAGGAACAAGCACGTACAAATGAGCACAAAGAGCACTCAAGAGCACGAGCTTAGAACCCCCTTGCGGGGAGGTGGTACATATCTCGGCGAGGCAGTGAGTGGGTGATGTTACTGTGCTGGGGGTGGTAGACCAGGGGAGTGAGTAAGGGTCAGTCAATGGATAGTAGGTAGGAGGGGTACAGTTTCAGATGCGATGGAGCAGATGGGAGTGAGTAGGGAAGAGGAGAACCGCTTCCGCTGAAAAGTGGGAGCCGTCGGCAAGTATGGATCGTAGGCAGTTGGGTATGGGGTTTCCGGCCGAGAGAGGGAAACACCTGCGACGGAGAGCGGACAGCTTTGAGCATTCCACCAGGAGGTGTAAGACAGTGATAGGGGTATGGCAGGTAGGGCAAAGCGGGGCTGGCGAGTTCGCCATAAAGTGTCCGTGGGTGATGCGGGTGTGACCTATGCGGAGACGGGCTAGAATTACTTCTTTAAGTGGACTATTGTGGTTTTCGGGGGATCCATTAGTTGATGAAGGGGGATGGGTAAAGGTGTAGGCACTAGGAGGTTGGAGTGTGAAGGGAGATCTGGAGTTCGCGAAATTGAAGGCTGGGTCGGGAACATGGCTGGCTATCTACCGTTCACCAGGGAAGGAATCGGTCGGCCTGTCGAACCCCGCGGAGGTTGCGGGGTTGAGTCGGCCGAGCGAGACCAGAAGCGTGGATCACGGCAGACAGAGGAACATCGTGGGCTGAGCGGGTCAGAAATACCTTGACAGGCTTCTATGGTCGGGCCAGGGGGGGGGGGGGGGGCACGTTAACCCCTAAAGCGGCGCTACCCCGCCTGTCCGGGGTCTCACAGCGGACCCTAGGCGGTGACAGGGGGTACCAAAAAGACTGGGCGGGAGGGAGGGAGGGCGTACTCAGGGTAGTTGATACGGAGGGGGCCAGGGATGTTGGGGGGGTAGGTACTATGGGGGTGGAGAGAGGTGAATCAGAGTGGTCCCGTGGAGGGATGGAGAATATGGCACCAGGAGGCAAGGGCAGATCCATGAGACTCGTTGGCGCGGCCGAGCTTCCATCGGTCACACCGTGCAGCCGCGCCAGAGCCACATCCACTGGATCCACAGGGCTGAGTCTCGTCGTACTGGGCGGGTCGTGGATTTCGGCCACTATTGTCAGAGTCTGTGGGGGTAGAGCGGTGGGACTTCTGCGATGGGAAGAGATGGACATAGTAGATGTGGTGGGTGGTGTAAGGGTCCGAGCCGTCTTCTTGGTCCTAGGGGAAGAGGGAGAGAGACGTTGGAAGGCCGGAGGGTCTGGCGACACGCTCCGGCATCTCCGCCTCGACGGCAGGTTCGGGCGTGTACAGGGAGTACTGGGAAGGCAGGGTTTGAGGTGGCTGGGACCCGGGTGCCCTGGTCCAAGACTCATGGGGGATTCGTGGCACGTGAGGTTCGGGAAGAGGAGGAACGGTGGGGGGACAGGGGACCGTCGGGTCCTGCGAGGAGTTGCATTGTGGGGAACAGGGGGCAGTGGCTGGGGGGGGTTTCGGCGGCAGGCCAGGGCGGCGTGCCGAGATGACAGAGCCGAGAGCAGCGGCATAGGACACCCCCGGCCTCACCTCCCGACTCCGCACCCTGTCTCGTGCCTCACGGGGGCTAAGGAAGTCCGACACTTGTAGGCCGCGGACCTCCTTCTCGAACTTGTAGAAAAGGCATTCGCGGGATGAAGAGGGGTGTGCGCCTTCACAGTTGGAGCATTTGGGTGTATTGGGGCACCTGTCAGGGTGAGCAAGTCATCCACAGTGCACACACAATTGATGCAGCTGTCGACAAACGGAGCTAACGTGTCCAAACTTATTGCATTTAAAACAACGGGTCGGGTCTGGGATGTATGGGCGGATAGAAAACTCGCATGACACGCGGTCTCCCATACCCCATACAATGCGGCCGGGGGGGATTAGTGTATCAAAAGTAAGGAGCAGACGTGGGGTGGGGGAGGGGGTGCCTCCCTGTCGGGATGTGAAACGATAGATCTTAGTGACTCCTTGGGGTGCGAGGTCCTCCAGGAGCTCGTTCACTGCGATCGACAATAGGCGGGTGGCGTAAATAGTGCCCTGACTCTGATTCAGGCGAGGGTGTGGGGAAACAGACACCGAGCATCCAAGGACCTCAGTGACGGAGAGTAGGGCTTTTGTCTCTGCGGCTGTGTGAGATTTTACGAGGAGGGAGCCATCCCTCTGTGGGCGTACATCATAGCGGCTGGAGTTGCTGTGGGTTCGGATCGCCTGGAACGTCCGTTCAGAGTTGGTCGGGAGGGACCCAGATATAGGCCGAATCACCAGGAATTTGTGGATACTTGGAAGGGAGAGGGAGGCTGTAGAGTCGAAATGGACTGGGACATCCAACGGTCGATAAGACGGCCGTGAATGCCGGCTCCCCCGTCCGCCGCGAGGCTCTCTCCGTGGGGGGGGAGGTGGGCTGACGGCGGGTGAGGGGGGCATATGGGGAGAGCAAGAAGCCGGGTTGTGGGGGCAAGTCCTCGGTGGAACTTGACTTGCCCAAAGGTGGCTGAAGTGGGCTGAGGCGAGACCCCTGCTCCAGAGAGTGTAGGTCCAAGGGCATAGTCGAGGGACGGACTGGGGTTGGCAACGGAAAAGGAGAGTGCAAGCGTTCCGCTTCCACAGGGGGGGTCAACCCCATTAGGTTGCGGTCTTCCAGTGGTAAAAGACTCGAGGGCCTGGTTGCCCACCACCCGAGTGTTGAGAGAAGTAGTAGTCCGAGAGTGAGAAGCAGTAGTCGTAAGCCGAGGGGGAGAAGTGTCCATAGCGAAACAAATAATAACTTCATCCCCCGCGCGCATCCAGCCACCACCGACTCCAACAAGGGAAAGGCGAAGCGTGGGCACACTTGTCCCACTGCCAATAGATGTCACGCAGGGGAGATACACCCACACCCGTCCCTGTGCCTGAAAGGCGGCCACTCTCATCCAACGCGCGGTGAAAAGTGGCAGGGACAGGGTTTGGGTTTGGTTGGAAAGCGACAAGGGTGCAGGGCAACCACCTCCCACACCCAAGGGCCAAGGAAGGGGTCAAAATCAAGGTCCAAAGAACGATGTCAAAAAACAGAGAGAAGCCAGAAAGAATGGGTTAAAGGAGAAAGAAAGAAAGAAAGAAAAAGAAGCAGGAGATCAGCCGGGTCCCCAAACAGGCCCAATGGTCCACGAGGGCAGAGAAAGCCCTTACACCGAAGAAAGGTGTATTCCCACATTCGCCACAGAGGGACGCGCCCTATCGCTCCGGACAAAGCAAAGGGATTCAGGGAATTTAAAAGCAGTAACAATCTTGCAGACTTGGATAATTATAGGCAGTTAAGAAATAAGCTAAATACAGTAAGTCCCTGACTTATGAACTTAATGTGTTCCGAAGGTCTGTTCATAAGTCAGAAATAACTTATATCAGCAAAATAAATGCATAAAAATATGTAATGTATGTAAAAAAAAAAAAGGCATAAAAAACTGCATAATGTATGACACTAATTTAATATATGTATTTTATTCATTAAAAAACAAACCTCCACCCCTGCCCTCTGTGCATCAAGTTCCATCAAGTCTTTGTTTGTTAGCTCTTGCAAGTGGCTTTCTAGTAACTGATGGAAGTTTTCTTCCTCCAGTTCCATCTGCAGTTCGGTGTAACTACATACTGCTAGCACACACTTTGTTGTTCATATCTTTGAATGTTTGTAAGTCAGGGACCTACTGTAGTTTCATCAGGAAGAGCAAATGACAGTGAAATAAATCTAGCTAGAAATAGCAATAAAGACCAAAAAAATTCTTTAGTTTTTATAAATATAATAATAAAAAGCATGATGATAGGATATTTGAAAAAAGAGCAGGATATTGTTGGTATTTTTAATTATTATTTTAGCTCTGTTTTTACTGAAGTAAGTTTAAATAACTTTGATTTCAATTCATTAGATTCTGTAAACTCAGGCATTCTTGATAAGATTCATATAAGGAAGGATGATATTAGATAAGTGATTCATACAATGAAGTCAAATAAAACTGCTGGACCTGATAATATATATGCCAGTATTCTCAGAGAAGGGGAGGATAGCTTATCTGAGACACTAACTACTTTCTTTGCTAGGTCTATTAATTATGGGATCATTCCATCCATGTCAATTCAGCCACCCAAGAACATGACCATCTCAGATTTTCATGATAGTAGGTACATTAGTAGGTATGTGTGAGAAACTGAAATTCCCCAAAATTTGGAGCTGGCTAACCTTTGGTTGCTGAGATATGGGGTCACAAAATTTGGACCTTTGACCCAATTTTTTACTTACCGTACTGTCAAATTTCAAATTGCTGTAGCCACATAACTCATAAAGCTAGAGTTCTGATTCTAGTGTCATTTTGAAGCTCTTAAACAGCTTGTCATATTATCTCTCTAAAATGAAAATAAAAAAAAATATCCTTGACCTTTGACCTTAAATAAAAAAAATACCATCCCCAATTTTTCCAATTTTTTTTACAAATGTTCACTTACCAATGTGAAACATGTTCCTAAAAGGTTAGAAGTGGCCAGTGAAAAGTATGAGCAGGAAGTACTAACCTTTAAATAAATCTAGATCTTTGAGTTTTTTCATTGATACAAATCTTCTCTCAAGCAGATTATCCATTAGTTTTGTGCCTGAAAATATATGGTTCCATTATTATACAGTATATATATATATATTATATATATATATATATATATATATATATATATAATATATATATATATATACCTGCACACATTTCATTCAACACTGCCTTTGGGAAAAACACATCACTTCCACATACATAGACAAACACTTTACACTGGGATTAGGGAACCTCTGGGCGAGGCTTGAGCGGCTGTCAGTTTTTCAGCACTGAATGTTTCAACCCTGGAGGTTACTAAAAACAACATGACCCATCTTTCCTTGGGTTGATACGGGCATGCCCAGTGAAAAACATATATATATATATATATATATTATATATATATATACTGTATATCTACCATATATAACTTGAATGTGTAACTTACTTTTCTCTGTTGTAATTCTATGAGGGCCTTGGAGGTCTTAGTAGTTTCCTCCTTGGTGAGGTAGTATAGTCTTCCAGTTGCAGTAGATGCCTCTACCTTTGTCAAAACATCAGAGTATGTAATTGTAAGAATATCTGGTTGATGAGGAAAAAAGAATGATGGGTTGGGACCATGAGGATGAAGAAAAGATATTTTTACTTCCCTCTTCTCAGTTGTTTCGTCCAAAATGCATGCTAACTACCAAAGATTATCATATACAGCAGTGACAAAACCATGTAGTTTCTCTTCAGGTATAAGTTCTTATTCATTGACTTTTCAATACGTGAATATCCTGATGCTGAGAAATGCTTAACCTCTACTGAAGTTAATGAAACTGGTTTTAAATGGTGTATTTTCTGAGTACCAGCAATTGTTCTTGCTTTTGAATGTCTAGTTTGGAGGAGAAATTCTTCATTTTCATAATCTTCATTGGTTGAAAAATGTGGTGTAATATTATCATCATCATCTTTGGTAAATATATACAGTTGTTGTGCAGTAAGGATTTGTTTATCATAAGGCTGTTGCAGACTAGCTTTAGCAGCTAACCTCTTAACAGTGCCTCCTACATCATCACATGGTCCCTTCCCATGGCTTGTAAAAAAATTCCACTCTGCATTAATTCCAAAGTCATCCTTGTGGTGGCAAAGATTCAGAAAGTTTTTGCAGTTTTTATATTGTCCAGCACAGCCATCTGAAAAGTATATGATTTTGTTGATGGATGGGATATTCTCTTTTATGAAGTTTATGAGATGCTTTTGAAACAAATGTACTGCAACTGTGTTATGAATATTGCACTCAGATATGACAACAAAGCTTAGGTGAGCAATCTCATTTTGCTTGTTATAATATAAAACAAATGGATGAAGAGTTGCCATCTGATTGTTCCAGTGAAAACTCTGCAACTCATCTTGGAGAAAAAAAAAGTAATTTTGACAAAATTGCACACTACTAGGACTTACTTGGCTTCAGCGACATTTTAGTTTCATTGTAATAATTAGCTTGCATCTTGGTCAGGAAATCATGGATTTGGTATTCTTGAAGTTTGCTACAGAAATGTTCAATATATTCATCTGAACTCATGTGAATTGATTCAAGATTGGACCTGTCTATATTGGTCCACTTCTTAAACTGTACTGAATCAATGCAGTTATCATAAAAAATATTTTGGAGTTTCTCTTTCAATGCTTTTGTGTCTCCACATTGTTTACATTCCCTAAGACAGCATTGCAATGAGGGTGGATTGCACTCAATCAAAGTAAGACAATGTCGTATATGGTTGATAGGATTTTCATTATCTTCAATTAACTTGTTAAACTTATGTTTGTAGGAACTAAATTTGATATTCTGATGAATGGTACATAACTACACATACTGAGTGAGTTCCTGATGCTCCAGCAATAATACATTGCTTTGGACGCACTTCTGCAAATTTGCTGAAGCCCACTTTTACCAAAGGATTTCTTTCTTTAAAAAGCTGATAAGCTTCTTTTAAATTGCATAGCAGTAGATGCTTCTGAAAATGTTTCCTCCCCCCTGAGCTGTCCATAATGCTGACATAATCCTTTTTACCAGACATTATTCTACTGATATCTTCTGAAAGATAAAATGCTTTGATTTTTCTATAATGTTTTGTTCAATTTTCTTTCCAGGCCGAAGATTTGGAATTGAAAGGATACCCATTTCATTAGTAAGCTTTTTGGCAACTGATGCTTTGTGCCTTGTTGTGTTGAATTCTGTAGCTATTTTTCTCTCACTCCAACTTTTTGGTAATATAGTCAGGATTTGTATTCTTTCACTCCTCTTGGTCTGCAAGTTGCCGAGTTTCTCCTTCAGTTGATTTAATATTTCATCATAATCTTTTTCTATCTTAGTTTTTCTTTTTCCTGTATTAATATATATCTTCCAGCAATTTCTTCTAATTTTCTCTTGACTGTTCCTGTAACTTTTGTTATTTTGTGAGATGCATAAGCCACTCTCTCTTAGCTTTCTTGTCTTTATGAGAGTTTCTCCTAATGATTTTAATGAAGTATTTAAAGTTGATAATTGAAATTCAAGTGCTGTGCTTGTTCATGCCTCATTGATTTCAAGTTCATTTTCAGATGAAGATATTTCAGGAATATTACTAGTTTCTTCATAGCAAGAGCTTTTTTCATCTTCATCTAAAGTTTTTTTTTCAGGCAATGATTCCAGCATTTCCCTACACTGCTTACAAAGCCTGTGATCAACTGTTAATTTGATTTCAGGTCTTTTATCAATTAAATATTGAAATACAATTTGTAGACTTTTGGTTCAACACTGTCCTTTGTGTGATTGAAAGGGATTAGCACATTTCTGTTTAAGTTTATCCATTTTTTAAAAATTAGTATTAAAACTATAAGTTATATTTAAATGGCATTCCTTAATAGAAATTAATAGAAACTGTCAATGAACATCCAGATTATTCTCAACAATTCCTGATTATTCTGATATTGCTGCGCACATAATAACATTATACTGGTAAAACATGAAAAATGGATTATCTCTGAAACCATTCATGATACACACAAACCAAGGCCAGATTTGGACTCAGTGCCCACAAATGCATATAAAAACAAAAAATTCTACATAAACAGAATCAGTGTTACACAGTGTTATAGGTGACTCTCAAGTGAGGGGCCTAGGATCTAAATTATCTAGAGGTAGCATAGCTTACTGTTATCCAGCTGCAGGGATAAATAGAAAAAGGATCTGGTATTGACCTAACTGTACCAAAGAATATGGTTATACATGTAGGTGGAAATGATATAAAGGGTGAGCACTCCAAAGAAATCATGGCATCATATAAACAGCGATTAATGAAGTTAAAGGAACGGAGACATAACCTTAAAACATCTATCACAGGTATAATTCCCAGGATACATGAGAATAATAAGTGGTACTCACAAGCACTATATATATAAATAGTAGGCTTAAGAGACTATGTCAGAGCATGGAAATTACATATATCAAACTGTGGAATAAATTTTACAAAAAAAGAGAGAGTTCTATAACAGAGATGGAATTCACCTTAATAGTAAAGGGACTGATTTACTATCAAAGATTGTGTCATATAATTGACTAAAAACCAAAGGAATAGGCCAAATTAGTACAAATACCAATACTCTTGATAACAATAAACTAATAAAAAATATACTAATTAAAACTCAAAAGAAAAAGGTCAACAAAGAAAGTAAAAGAGAGGCAAATAATATACCATCACAGAACAAGAACCAGACTAAATTACAAGCAAAATATTCCAAGGGTTCTTTGTCATTTTTCTATGTAAATGCAAGAAGTATCCGAGATAAAATAAATTAATTCAAGGCATACATAGGTACTGAAAATCCTGATGTTATGATTGTCATTGAAACTTGGACAAAATTCAGTATGATACCAAATAGTCTATTTAGTGAGAGAGATAATACCATTACTTATGAAATTGATGGCTATGAACTTTTTTATTATGAATGTAAATATTCAGAGGGTGGCAGAGTATTTATTTATGCCAAGACAAATCTGAATCCAGTTGAAGATACCTCCGTTAAAGAGGAAATAGTCGAATCTGTATGGATAGATATTGGGCATAAAAATGCCAGGAAAATCAGGATAGGGGGTATCTATAGACCACCTGAGAAATGTTCAGTTGGAGGAATCCCCAAAAGTAGAGAAGAAAATAAGTATGTAGAAAATAAACTTATTGATGAAATAAATAAAGCAATGACAAGCAATATTATTGTTGGAGATTTCAATTATAGGCATATAGACTGGGAAATATTACAAACACCAGAAAGTAATGAGAGATTCTTAGACTGTATAATTGAGAATGGTTTAACCCAGTTAGTAAAGGAGCCAACCAGGGTCGATGCCATTCTAGATTTAATTCTAACAAATAATCCAGATACCTTCCAGGATATCTCAGTTTCAGAAACACTAGGTTCAGGTGATCATTGTATCCTTCGGTTTAATGTTGTTTGTAATTCAAGACCTACCGTAGTGAAAATAAAGTAGAAGTCCCAGATTTTAAAAGAGGAAATATAAATGGACTAGTAAATGATCTGTGTCTAATAAATTGGACAGATATTCTACAGCCTGAACAGACAGTAATTAGTATGTGGGAAAACTTTAAAAGTATAATAATGAACATACAAAGGAAGCATATCCCACAGTGTAAAATCAGAACTGGAAAAAATAAAAACAACCTTGGATAAACTACAATGTAAAAACAGCAATTGGAGAAAAAACAAAAGCACTTCATAAATTCAAAAGAACTAAAAATGGCAGACTCTGAAATATATAAAAGTAAAAGAAGCATTTGCAAGAAAGCAATTGGAGATAGCAAACGAGACCTGGAAAAAAGCCTAGCCAAGAATTCAAAAAACAATCCTAAGAAGTTTTTCAGTCACTTCAATTTGAAAAGTAGTGTGAAAAAGAAAATTGGCCCCCTCCATGTAGATGATAAAACCATAGATGATGATCTTGAAATAACTGAAGAACTAAACAAATACTTCTTATCAGTATTCACAAATGAAATTTAAATAATATTCCTGATCTTATACTACCAGGACAAGATAGAGAAATAAATGAATTAAGGGTAACAAAACTAGATATCCTAAAAGCAAAAGATAAATTAAAAATGGAAAAATCTCCAGGGCCAGATGAAATGCATCCAATAGTCATAAAAGCTGCCAAAAAGAATATAGCACAGGCACTAGAAATTATTTTTAATAAATCATTGATATATACTGAAACTTCAAAGGATTGGAAGAAAGCAAATGTGGCTCCAATCTTTAAAAAAGGAAATAGAAACTTGGCAAAAAACTACAGACCCATCAGCCTCACCTCCATTATTTGCAAATTACTTCAAAGTATCAATAGGGGTAAAGTTACAGAGTTCCTTGAAGAGTGCAACCTTATAAATGATAGCCAGCATGGCTTTCGAAATGGAAGGTCCTGTCTAACCAACTTGATTGAATTTTATGATGGAGTCCTATTGCATTTGGACAATAAAGAGCCAGTAGATATAGTATACTTAGACTTTGCAAAGGCATTTGATACTGTTCCTCATGCAAGATTGTTGGTAAAAGTTAGAGCCCATGGTATAAGAGGTCATATAGCTGACTGGATAGAAGAATGGCTGAGAAACAGAAAACAGAGAGTTCATCTAAATGGAAATAAGTCTACTTGGAGACCCGTATTGAGCGGAGTCCCACAGGGGTCTATGCTGGGACCTCTGCTTTTTGTTGTCTATATAAATGATCTAGAGAAGGGCCTATCATGTAAAACCTCAAAATTTGCTGATGATACAAAATTAGGCCATAATGTTGTCAGTAGCAGGAGCAATGACAATACAAAAAAGACTTACGGTCAGTGACATGCACAGACTTTCAGAAGGGCAGGGGCTCAGTTGAAAAAAGGGCACTCTCCTAACATCTTTAAAAATGAAATCCGCAATGCCATATAGGCTATATATATGTATACACACACAAAGGAAAAATTTAAAATTGTATGTGGTAAATATTCTTAAATTCCATTAAATTCAATGCATTATTTTTGTATATAAAGCTGATTAAAGAAAATAAATGAAAATTTGTTGTAAAAAGGCATGTTTTATTGCAAGATTTTCAAAAGATATGAAGATATTGAAATATTGGAGTGTATTTACCAGTGGCGACTGGCGTATAGGAGCGATGGAGCGGTCGCTCCCCCTTGCTTGAAACGATAAATATTAATTTAACAGATAAAAAATATATTAATTTTAAGGTATTAAAATAAATATTCTTGAAATATATTTTAAAAATTCATGTGGCATATCATGATTCATGAGGCATTTTGAGTAAGCCTTCATACAGTACATAATATTCTAAACTTATAGCATAGCTTCGTTTAAACAGCATACCGCTGTTTGAATACCAAATAATATTGCAGCCGAATGGAGCGATAGATTTTTCGCTCAAGTAAATATAAATTATATTTTACTGTTGTAATGAAAATATAAGTACAATCGCGAATTTTTTTTATAATAACTTTATTTTTACTAATAGTTACTTCAGTAATAATGATATAAGCCATTTATATATATTTTATTGAAATTATTACTTATTTGTAATTAACTAGAATTGTATGTCTGGCATAGCCGTATATGTTAATACAAGTACTCTTGTGAGCGGCAGTTGGATTCGCGCTAGCCTATTATGAGTCCGTGTTGTCGTACAATTTTATGAAATCGCACCCCCATACATTTATACCACGAGTCGCCACTGGTATTTACAATTATTATTCAATTTTACTTATATTGACTTTTAGCTTGCTCATCATATAAATTACAGTATTCTGCTGTACATACATTTAAATATGGAATAATATGAAACTATAAATTAAAGATTTATAGAAATATACTGTGGGCTATTTAATATGATGGCCACAGCTCTTAAGTAGCAATAGAAAAATATTGATTCTTATCAGGAAAATACAAAAGCAAAAATTATATTCTTAATCATCTACAATGAAATGCATACTGAAGAATAAGGAAGCCAACATGTTTAATAAATCATAATAGCAGTCTCCTGTTGGCCATGCGCTTGAAAATGTTTATCACTTCTTCATTATCAACAGGGATGTCTTTCTCAATGCTCAGCAGCATGAGATCGGAGAGTCTTTCTTCTCCACACAGGCTCCGCAGTTTATGCTTAACTAACTTGAGCTTGGAAAAGGAGCGCTCCACAGTTACTGTTGTTACTGGAAGTGTTGCATAAATTTTAAGCAACTCATACATAATTGGGAAGACAAAATGGGCATCATTTTCCTTGAAACAATTGAGGGTGGATCTCAGATCATTTTTTGGCAGTGAGTAGGCTGAGTGAAATATCCTCAATTCTGTCAAAAGTTTGTCTTCATCATCTTCAAAGCCATAGTTAGCTTAGGTTAACGTAAATTAAACAAACAGTAAACAATACACCCACATACCCGAGAGACGCAATCAACAGTGAACAGCTGCAGTCAATGTTACCACTAGGGACACCCTCCCTGATTGACAAAATAATAGTAACGGTATGTTAAGTTTATTATTCTAATAAAAAAATCATAGATCAAAGTAATTCCAGTTTTGAAAATCTGTTGAAGTAGCAGTAACTAAATAAAAATATAACTAACTAATTCAAATTTATGTCGAATCAATATATTTATGAATTTTGACTAAAAGGGCACTTTTGATATGAAGAAGAAAAAGGGCAGGGGCTCAAGCACCCCCCTGTGCACGTCCCTGCTTACGGTAGACAGAATAACAGCCTGGGCAGATAAGGGGGAGATGAAATTTAATGTTGATAAGTGCAAGGTTATGCATATTGGGCCAAAAAATCCAGAATTTGAATACAATATGAATGGAATTTGGATTAAAAATGATAGAGAGAAAGACTTGGGTATCACTGTGACTAATGAACTTAAACCCACAAATCACTGTATGGTAATCAGAAATAAAGCAAATGCTAGACTCAATCTCATGCAGATACACATTGAATACAAATCACCCAATATTATAAAGCAACTATACATTTCATATGTGAGACCCCTCCTCGAATACTATATTCAATTTAATAGTCCCTATTTGATACAAGATATTGAAAAATTGGAAAAAGTACAGAAACGAGCAACAAGAATGATCCCATCTCTAAGACAATTGACATATAAGGAAAGACTGGCATATCTAAATATGTTCTCATTAAAAAGGAAGAGATTAAGGGGTGATATGATAGAGTTGTATAAAGTGATAAAAGGGTTGGATAACATAGATTTTGAGTCTCTTTTCATTGAAGATCACAATAACCAGACTAGAGGTCATAGTATGAAATTATTTAAGCCAAGTTGTAGAACAAATTTAAGAAAACAGTTTTACAAACAGAGTAATTAAGTTTTGGAACAGTCTGACAGAAGAAGTGGTGACTTCAGATACACTTGATTCTTTCAAAAGAAGGTTGGATAGTTTGATGTGCAAGGGACATCTGGTGATAGTGTTTAAGCCCATTTTTATTGCATGAATGGTACTAGTTTATTTCATATATATTATGTGCATTTAAGTGATAGATCCCACAGCTCAACACAAGTGTTGTGGGATATAGGGAGGAAGCATCTTGGGTTAGGGGATACTCTCTGTCCATACACCCCATTTAAAGAGATTCCTCTGCCGAACAGTGCCCCCCATAGTACTGTGAGGTATTGAAAAACTCATGATCTTCACTTGCCCCACAAACACCTTTAAATGGGAGACCCAAAATGAGTGCACACACATTTCTACATTACTATAGTCTTTACAGCCACACCTACACTTTTCCTCCTAAGTATATATATTGTAATGTATATGGTTATAATTGTGACTTGGTCCACAATTGATATGGACTGTGACTTATTTTTGGTTGGCAAGGTACTGGTATTGATGGGTACCATAATGAAATTGACTGGATTCTTTGGATCTGATATATTTGCATGTCAGTTATTAATAGATATAGAGTGCAACATATTTGTGGATAGTAGCCTATTATGACTTTGATCCTCTGGATCCAGAGATTCTATCTTTAGTTTTAAATTGATAATTAATTAGTTTTGTAAAAATTGGTTGTTGCCAATGTACAGGTAGTTTTTACATAGTGCAGCCACCTCGATGGGCCGAAGTGGCCCCGAGTGTGCCCACTATAAAAATTTCTTATGTGCTTATCTTAAGAACATAAGAAATTTTTATAGTGGGCACACTAGGGGCCACTTCGGCCCATCGAGGTGGCTCCACTATGTAAAAACTACCTGTACATTGGCAATAACCAATTTTTACAAAACCAATTAAGTATAAATTTAAAACTAATTAATTATCAATTTCAATCGCTGTGAATGGTTGACTGTCCTGTGAATATACCCTAGATTTCCGAGTTGAGAATATGCACGCCACTCGTCGGAATAGCTTGTAGTCCCAGGCCTAATATGTTGCTGGACCAGGTCACCAGGCCAACAAAAGTTGTGGTTAATATTCGTCTTAATGCTTTGTTCATTTTCGATAAGACACATTCTATGACAATTTAACATATAAATTCGTATTCAGGACACCTTGAAACCTCAGGGAAACTGATAAAAATCAAGGAAATATAATAATTATTTTTTATGAAAAAAAAAAAAAAAATTTAGACGTAAAAAGCAGCCATTATAGGCCATTGACCAAGTATTTAGCTTTTAACGCTGTTAAAATTTTAACGAACCTCACCATCTCCAGTTTTATGGGGAGACATCTCGTGGCAAAATTAGGAAACATAGGTCAAATCAGCCAATTAAATCTGGTTTTTGTTTCACGTGACCTTATCCAACCAATCAGAGACGTACATTTTGAATCTCTCATAATGCATACTCATTCAAGAATGCTTTTTCAGTCTGGTTTTCATTATGGTTTGCGGAGGTTGTGATTGCCTGGGTTTTTGGTACCTTGGAACGCAGTTCCAAAAAACTACTGTTGTTTGCGGTTCCTCAGAGAGACGCAACAACTCTTGTTCACCTGATCCAGCAACATATTAGGCCTGGGACTACAATCTATTCCAACGAGTGGCGTGCGCATTCTCAACTTGGAAATCTAGGCTACATTCACTGGACAGTCAACCATTCACAGCGGTTCGTGGAAGACACCGTTCACATTCAAAATATTAAGCATTGTTGGAAAGACGTGAAGAGCTGGATATTATGGTCTGGCAACAAAACCCAATCCTATTCAAAGTATCTTGCATGGTACTTGTTTAACCGTGAATATCCCTCTCAACAACGTCTCCACAAATTCATGTTGGTCGCCGCGGATTTGTATAAACACCCCAATGGTGCTATTTAAGGTAAGAAATTGCGAAAAAACGCGGGTTAGGTTAGGTCTGAACCAAAACATATTTTTCTGGTGTTTTTTGGTGTGATTTGCTCAAATCTGAACTTCGTTTCTTTGGGAAATGAGCCATTTTTGAGAAATTTTCAATTTTAAAATTTCTCAAAAATGGCTCATTTCCCAAAGAAACGAAGTTCAGATTTGAACAAATCACACCAAAAAACACCAGAAAAATGTGTTTTGGTTCAGACCTAACCTAACCTAATTAATTTTGACTCGACGATTTTGCCAGGCCCACCAATTTGAACTTGTTGGCCTAGCCAACGCTCGCAGACTTCAAAGCAAAAGCTCCTCCAATTAACTGCACACAAAACAAAAACCTGGAGGATGGAGAGCGGCAAAATTTTAATAACAGAGGAAAGAGATAAACACTGGGTCACTGGCTTGTAATGGGTAGTTATCGACGTCTAGGTTTTTTTTTTTTTTCCATAAAAAAATAATTATTACATTTCCTTGATTTTTATCAGTTTCCCCGAGGTTTCAAGGTGTCCTGAACACGAATTTATATGTTAAATTGTCATAGAATGTCTCCTTCTATCGAAAACGAAGGGAGCATTAAAACGAATATTAACGGGCAAATTAATCCCTTAGGTAAGCGAATATTAACCCCTTATTTTTGTAATGTAGCAAAAGAATATATATATATATATATATATATATATATATATATATATTATATATATATATATATGTTGTGTTATAAGATCTCATGTAATAACAATATACATAAAATTGTCAGATAATTAATCAAACAGTATGTTTGGTTAAGTGGCTATGTTCGCCTTATTTTTGTATTAAGTTCAGTGTACACGTAAGATTGTATTTGTATGTTAGGTTAAGTGGGTATGGATTGCGAATGATCCGCAATAAATGTCTTGTTTTTTTTGTTGTTTAACGAAATGATCATAAAACGTGAGCTTGGTGCAATGATGTGAGAAAAGTTGGCCGACGGACTCGTACGCGTACGGTAACTTTGTACGACCCGAGAGATTCCTACACAACGGAAAAATATCGTAACTCCATAATAAACTAATATATATATATATAATTAATTAATTGGGGTTGTTTAACCTCCTTCGCAACATCTAAGGTCATATGACGGAGGAGACCTAAAGCTTTACGTGGGATCTGAACCACGGGTCGCTACATAATCTGGGCGCGGAGGACGGTCTCCCATCCAACTACTACTACCCAGACCCAATGTCGCTTAACTTCGCTGATCTCCGGGAAGCGGGTGTATATATATACTTGGCAATGGTGCTTCGAGCTGCATGCACCCTAAATATATTTTTAAAGGTGCAGCTTGAAGCACCATTGGCATATATATATATATAATATATATATATATATATTATATAATATATATATATATATATATATATATATATATGATGAAAATAACCACGAAGGAGAAAGGAAACACAGAATGGTGCTCAAACGCTTTCGTCTTATGACATCCTCAGGAACACTGAAATAAATAACAAGTTCGAGACTATATATAGGTCACAAAAAAAATAAAAATAAAAAATAAATAAAAATAAAACAGAAAAATACAAATTGTAGGAGGAGCATACAAATTTATAAAGAAAAACTACCAGAGTTTTAGCACTTTGACCCTCTTGTCTAAATCTGTTCTGAACGAATTCAAAACAACAGGATCAAGCTAAAAAGGACCCTGGCTAATGTCAAAATTATTTGCAAGTTGAATAATGGCAGACTCAAGAATATTTCTATTAACAATGTTCCTTGAGTGAAACAAAACCGAAGCATTATTCCAATCAATACAGTGGAATAACTCTGACAAGTGGATGAAAAGGGCACTGGAATATTGATGCTGTTTTACACGTGTGTGCAAATCCTTTCCCGTCTGTCCAATGTAAAAGGAATCCTATCGTTTACAACCAATTTTATAGATAATGCCTGAATTATTGGTAGGGCTATTTTTACTATGATATTTTTCACAATATTGTCATATGAACATATTACATTAATATTCAAAAGTTAAGTACATTAGCAATGCCTAAAAAGCCTGGGAAAATGGAAGTACTAAAATATTCTTCGACAAAGTGCGAGGGTTATTAATGATAATAATAATAATAACCCTCGCACTTGTCGAAGAATATTTTAGTACTTCCATTTTTTCGCAGGCTTTGCATTTCGCAGGCATTGCTAATGTACTTAAACTTTTGAATATTAATGTAGTATTTTCATATGACAATATTGTGAAAAATATCGTTTTACGCAAAGGATGTGTTCCTGGAAAACGCTCCGTAAGGTAAATACATAAACTTATATGAAAATATAGATCAGTTGCAACAAAAAAATATTTTGTACAAGTTTTAAATACAAAATATTTTACATTAATTCTATTTTATTTATTAAACCTAACTGCACCTGTAAAAGTAATATGTACAGTATATAATATTATGTAATACATATCAGGCCCGTAGCCAGGGGGAGTCGGGGGTCGAACGACCCCCCCCTTTGACAGGAAAGGTCCACTTTTGTAACCATAGTTATAACTTATAATGTATTATTATAATATATAACATCATTTCATAAAAAATACTTGCATTTTTTTTCTTTAAACTTCACAAACTACTCTAAACTCCCTCTGCAGTGACTAGGTCGTTGCACCAAAAGGTCTGCTTTCTACAATTTTGACCCCCTCTTGGGAAGTCCTGGCTACGGGACTGCATACCCTGCAAAACAAATTAAACATTAACATTTTTGACACACTATATGACTGTCATCGGAGCAACTTGAAGGAGGCACGAGGAGAAGGATCGACTGCTTCACTATCGGTCAGTGCTTGAAGTTTATCAGCCTTAGGAGAGAGAAAATGTTCAGCTTACAAACAATCAAATTGAAATTAAAATGTACAGTACAAAGCAATGGCGGGCAGCCTCCTTCCCTGGCTAGTGAAGCGGTCTGCGCTTTTACGTCAGAGCGATGTTTGCACGCACGCAATTGAGTAGTTGTTAGAAAATCTAGAAGAGGAAGAGCCATTGTTGTCCAAGGCGATATGATGACTAAGCTGATTGATGCAACATTGCTGTATATATTCAGTTAAGGTGTATATATATCCATCTCATAATTGTAAGGTTAGTGAAAAATTCATTTAATTTAGAGCTAGCATTTTTGGGCTCTTGTGGCATCATTGTTTGAGCACTCTTGTGGCATCATTCTTTGGGGGGGGGGGGCACTGCGCGTCCTTCCTACTCGTTTGTTGAATGCGGCACTTACAGGGCGTGGTCTTATAGAGAGCTCTCTTGCAATTCAGTTTGGTTGTTTAGATACAAGATTGTTGCATCGTGCAATGGTGCAGGTTGTGTTGTTTTTGCAAGGTTTAGAAAGAAGACCATAAATAGTGCCCCTTTTGTTTTTTATCTTAATTTTATGCAACTGAGGCCTAAGGTAGGCCCACATCGAGTCAGCAACCCTGAGGTAGGACCTAATAGGACTTCCAAGTCCGTAAGTTTTTAGTCTAGCTTAACTTGGGCTGTAGGTTAAGCTGGGATTCTGAACCCAATAAAATAAAAAAATAACATTAGTGAAGCGGGCAGGACCATACGTTAGTTGTGCCGGGCAGGGATGCCACTCCTTGGGATTTGTCCCAAGATCTTGGCATTTTCAGTGATACCTTGGGATATTGGGATTTCTTTAAACAAATATAGCAAATCTTGGGATTTTAATCTTGAGATATATATATCTTGGGATTTTTTACAAGTGGATCTTGGGTTTTTATAAATTTCTGAGTGGATCCCTGGTGTGGGGGTTGAGCATGTAAGTCAACCGCGTTGTCGCAAAAGTGCATCCGCGGACGGCGAAAATAGGAAGTAATATATTAACCGTATTCAAGTGAAAACCCTTACGGCAAAAGCGTGTAAGGGTTTATAGGCTACATAAGTGCTATAAAGACAATTTGTGGTTACGAAACAACTATATATCTTTAAGGCGTGAAGCGAAAAGCGCAATAAAAAAGTCCAAGCGCGATTTGGATTTCATAGCTCGTGACGGCAAAGAAAACCCCAAGCGATTTTTCAACAGGAATCCAGAGAAGTGTGTTGGGACCGTTGGGAAATTCTGACGGTGAGCTAGTTTCTGAGAACAAGCAAATTGCTACTCTGAAACGAATTTTTTACGTCAGTTTTTACAACAGAAGATGTAATGAATACCCTACGGTCATAGACATAATACCTTTCGATAATGGTAATACTTTAGATAATATTGTGATGAGTGAAAGGGAGGTATTGCACTATATTTGCAAAATGAAAATGCTTAAATCACCGGGGCAGGATTCCACATATCCCATAAAACTAAAAGAATTAAAAGAAGGCATTGTTGTGCCATTAACAAAGATTTTTAATGCGTCTATTTCTCAGGGGTGCGTACCAGATAATTTCAAGTTAGCAAATGTAACGCCTATTTGTAAGAAAGGCAATGAAGGTGTAGCGGGAAATTATAGGCCAATCAGTTTAACGTCTGTTGTAGGTAAGCTACTGAAATCGATAATTGAGGATTGTACAGTTGAACACTTAGAATTGCATAACTTGATTAGAAATACGCAGCACGGTTTTAGGCGAAACAAATCTTGCTTAACTAATCTTTTAGAATTTTTCCAAAGCGTGGTTGAAGTTTACGATAGTTATAGGACGGTAGATATAGCGTATTTAGATTTTCAAAAAACGTTTGACACTGTACCCCATGGATGATACGAAGTTGGGTGGTAGGGCGATAAATGACGAAGATAGAGGTAAAATCCTAGAGAATATTAATTATTATTGATGTGGTGTCTTCATGTTGATGCCTTTATTTTTCATGTATGTGTTTATGTTTGTTTGTGTGTTTCAGAGTTCCATCATTGTTTAGCGTTCTGGATATTGGTCAATAAACGTAATAACAAAAAGTGGAATCTTATTTATGATGGAACTTTATACAAAACAATAGTAACTCTCAACAGGTCAACATGCCGTGGTGAAATGTCCAATTGAGGGGTGCGCATATGAGACCCCCGCACACAGCGCCGCCATTGTAGCAGCACTCCTCACAGCCCACTGCACTGTCCATTCCGTGTTCGCTGCTGGCGCCACGGCCCAAGTGGAGAAGGTGAAGAGACCAACAATATCTTCAGCCGGTACGAGCGAGGATGGACTATGTGGATGCCACCAAAATCACGGGTCGTGACAAAGTGGTGCAGCTACTGGAGTGCTGCGATGAACCCCTTCGCAAAGACCTCACACGATCAGCCGGTGGTAGTCTGACAGGGAGAAGTGAAAGTGAGGTGCTCGCAGCCAAAGAAAACTCGCAGTCAGAGAAGAGAGCACCATGGTTGCTAGAGTGGCGCTGCACAACATGCGCCAAGACCGTGACGAAACCGTGCGTTCATTCGGCGCCCGACTCCGTAGCCAGGCAGGGGTATGCAAGTATATCACCAAATGCTCGAGCTGCGATGCGGATGTGAACTACACGGAGGCCATCTTGCGCGACGTCCTGACCCGCGGCATTGAGGACCCCAAGATTCAACTGGACCTACTCGGCAACACGAACCAGAACATGACATTAGAGCAGGTCTTCCAGTTCGTCGAGGTCAAAGAATCCGGCAAGCGCTCAGCATCACGTCTCCTCCACTCTTAGGGCGTCGAGGTTGCTAACAGCGCCTACAGACGGAACAAGACGGACGCTCTGAAGGAGATGACAGTCGGAAACCATAAGGTGTGCTTATATTGAGGCAGGAAAGGGCAGGGTCCGAAAGAAAGACTGCCCAGCCTATGGCCACACATGCAGCCACTGCAATCGTGAGGACCACTTTGAAGCAGTGTGTAGGAGCAAGCACAAACCATCAAGAGTCGAGATAGTAGCGAATTCACATGCAATATGCGAAGAAGGTGCTGTATTCGAGGTCCTCTGCTCGATTGCCACAACTGGCCGACGTCGCATCAGGAGAGTCGTCGCATCAGGAGAGTCATCGCCCTTGACCATCATCTTTATCATCGCCTTTCCGACAAATGGATTAAGCAAGCCTCCAAACCTCAGCCATTCATAAACCTCACAGTGACAGCCGTCGATGAAGATTACACTGCATTCGGATTCGAGCTAAAGGCCGCGCCCAAGATTGCTACACTCGGTGCGATGGCTGACACCGGCTGCCAGAGCTGTCTGGCAGGCATCAAAGTCATCCACCGCATAGGCCTCAAACAAACCGACCTTATCCCCGTCACAATGAGAATGCTCGCCGCCAACAACGGATGCATCAAAATACTCGGTGCCGTCATCTTGCGACGCTCTGAAAAGGACAAAACCGGCAAAATGGTAACAACTCGTCAACTCACCTATGTCACGGACAACTCCGACAAGCTGTTCCTCAGCAAGGAGGCATGCCTCGCACAACTTCCCGATGATCGGTGAGACGTCTTCGCATCGACTCGAGGCAACCTCGGCAGCCGATACCGCGAGCGATGAGGTGCCGGTGAGAGATAGTGCTATCAGCAGCGAGAGCGGTCAGACCAGCACATGCGACTGCCCGGTACGTCAAACACTGCCCCGACCGCCATCACAACTACCGTTCCTGGCGACTGAGAAGAACCGCGACAGACTGCGGCAGTACTTGGTCGAATACTACACGTCAAGCGCATTTAACACGTGTGCGCATCAGTCGTTGCCAATGATGGAGGGCCCTCCATTGAAACTTATGGTGGACCCTCTAGCTGACACGGTGGCATATCACACCCCGGTACCCGTCCCTCTTCAGGCAAGATGACGTCAAGCGTGGACTCGACCAAGACGTGAAATTGGGCGTAATCGAGCCAGTGCCGGTTGGCGAACCGGTGGCATGGTGTCACCGGATGGTGGTGTGCGCCAAGAAGAACGGGAAGCCACGCCGCACGGTAGACTTCCAGCCCCTGAACATACATGCCACCCGCGAGACACACCAGATGCCTGGAAAGGAACGGATACTACAGCGTGCCCTCCGCGAGGAAGACCGTCACCTGACTACCTTCATCACTCCATGGGGCAGGTACCGGTACCGCACGGCGCCCAGGGCTATATCGCCTCTGGCGATGGCTATTCGAGACGTTACGACGAAACAGTATCCGACGTTCCAAACAAAACCAAGTGTATCGACGATACGCTACTCTGGTCGGACGACCTGAGATAAAGTTTCTTCCAAGCAGTCAACTGGCTTGACATCTACGGCAGACACGGCATCACGCTGAACCCTGAGAAGTTTGTATTTGGACAAGACACTGTGGAGTTTGCTGGCTTCGAAATCACACTCGACAGAGTACGACCCCGCGAGAAGATCTAAATAAAATCGTTGATTGGTCGGTCACATGGCAAATGAGATTTAATGTAGATAAGTGCAAATTTTACATATAGGTTCGCGTAACGGTAATTTTGTGTATAGTATGTCAGGGAAGGAGTTGGCAAGCGTAGATCAGGAAAAGGATTTAGTAGTTATAGTTACTGGTGATTTGAAAGTAGCGAAACAAAGTCCAGCAGCGGTCAAAAGGCGAATAAAGTGCTAAGTTTTATAGCTAAAAATTTTCAGTACAAATCGCGTGATATTATTGTTCCTCTTTATAAGTCATTAGACCCCATTTGGAGTACGCAATCCACTTTTGGAATCCGGAAATGTGCAAGGATATAGTCTACAGGAGCGACTCGCAGGTAGGCACTGTGGAACTGCAGCACCCCATGATCTTATGATCTTTATATTTAAATATTTAAAATAGCCTCTCTGATTGTTTTTTCAATGAACTTCGAGTTTTTAAATCAGATTATATCCTTTTTTCCTTAAACTATTTCAATGCCGAACGAATGAATCACGAAAGTGGCTTCAGCCTTCCCGTGGAACTGCGTACTTAACAGTTCCAGATTTTGTTCGAAACGCTTGAAACCTCGGTGGCGGACGTACGAAGAGCGAGTCAGAATCGCGGGTTTAAGAGCATCCAAAGCACTGTGGACAGAGCAGTGCCGATTTGTTTGTTTGACGTGGTAGTTGTGTTGCTGTATCGTTTGCTAATTCGAAATTTAATTTCCGAATTGCATTTATCAATGATTCGTTATCATTTATTTTTTGTCGTGAGATTGAAGTTAATTATATAATAATTGGATTATTTACAGTATATAGCTTTCATTTCTTAGAATATTTTTTCGCTCAGAATAAAAACAGAAGAATGGAATTTGCTTATAAATAAAATTTTTGGCAAATTCGAAATTACCCGTTAAGCGTAAGTACCCTATAATTGATTTTATGATACTCTTACTTATTTTTATGACTGAGTAGTTATCTATTTATCTATTCGACTTTCTCTCTCTCATATATATATATATATATATATATATATATATATATATAATCGACACAATTGTTCGCAATTTCTGAGGCAGCACCTCCATAACTGAAAGTCACGAGCCGCCACTGGATATAGACAAAATCGAACGAGTTCAAAGACGAGCAACTAAGATGATTCCGTCGTTTAGGTCAAATTCATACGAGGATAGGCTTAAGGAGTTAAAATTGACTACACTCGAGACTAGGAGGCTAAGGGGTGAATCCAGGTTTTTAAAATTATGAATGGGTTCGATAACGTAAACAGAGAAAGCTTTTTCGAAATAGCACAATATAGTAGAACTAGAAACAACGTGTGTAAGTTGACTAGTAGAAGGTTCGAGACAGCAGTTGCCAAAAACTTTTTTACGCCTAGAATAGTAAATAACTGGAATAGTTTGCCGGTAAAAGTAATTAGTAGCACGTCTATAAATATGTTTAAAATCGATTAGATGCATATGTTGATAGATTGGGTATAGTTTAAGGCAGTAAAATTAAGTTTTTGTGGTTCGGAACCTATGTAAAATTGTAGGTCCCCTCTGCCACCACGGAGGACATGCGCAATACACAATTACAAACACGGTTAGGTAGAGCAGTCATGAGTGGATTCTTGGGTCTTTGTTGGTCTGAAACATTATATTATAACATCATTATACTACTAATATATATATATATAATATATAATATATATATATATATATACCACCAGAAATTTCATTCACTTAAAATTTCACTTTTTCTACATCACTTGCCATCTATACTGCATGCCCATTTTCTCAATACCTAAAACCAACCCAGATATGCCAATAGTACCATCCATTAATTCAATCTATACAGTTTTCTATGGTTGGAAACTATAAATTGAACTAATGGATGGTACCATTGACATATCCGGGTAGGTTTAGGTACTGAGAAAATGGTTAGGTAGTTATGCAGTTCTCAAAAGTGATTGAGAAAATGTGAAAATTTAAAAAGTGAATGAAGTGTCTGGTAGAATATACATATCATGAGTATATATATATGTTACACACACAGCGTGCATAGAACAAGGACCTCTTCTGGGAAAATTAAATCCACTATAGTCCAAATAAATAATAGTAAATAAACACTATAATTTTTCTTTTTCATGTAAATCCGATGTAGGCCCCAAAGAAACCCCAAAATATACCTTCCCTCACCAGCTATCTGCCCAGCAGATATCATCCAACTTTGGGACAAGATCCAGGGTTTAAAGCCACCTAACCTACTACATTCAGAACCTCAATATACGCAAGAAATCACACACACACACACACACATATATATATATACAGGGTGTCCCATAAGTCCGGCATCATAGGAAAAATAATAAAAAAAGGCAAAACAAAAACTTTTATTTACAGAACGTGCTCAATATGTCCACCATTGTTTTCAATACACAAATTCAGACGTGATACCCAGTCAGCAAGCATACGGTGAATGATGTCACGAGTAATGGTGTTACATGCCCCAATAATGCGCTGCCGCAAATGTTCAACACTCCTAATTTTCTTTGCATATACCAGCGCTTTCAAGTGGCCTCAGAGATAAAAATCTAGTGGTGTGAGATCCGGGCTTCTAGCTGGTCATTGCACAGGCCCTCCACGTCCTATCCAATGACCAGGGAATTGTTGGTACTGTGATGTACAGGAGCGCCGTCTTGCTGGAACCATGTTGGGAAATTTCCTTCTTCGTTCAAGACACTGGGAAATGCTTCTTCCTTGAGCATACGTAGGTAGGTGCCTCCAGTGACATGTTCATCGAAAAAGAGGGGGCCTATGAGATCCTTCCAAATGCCACACCATACCATCACCCGAGATGCACCTTGTTTCTTTGAAGAGGTATACCAGTGAAGGTTGTTTTGAGACCAGTAGCGGGTGTTCTGTCGATTTACCTCACCATTTCCATAAAAAACAGCCCCGTCACTGAACAGAATGGTGGACGGGAAATTGGCATCCCGAGCATATTGTTCCGTAGCCCATTCACAAAATTCCATCCGCCGGTCGGGATCATCTTCGCTTAATTTCTGTTGGATCTGAAGTTTATATGGATGCCATTTGAGAGCCTGAAGAATGCGATGGATGCTACTTTTCGACACTCCTGTCTCGACGGACAATCGCCGAAGAGACTTGTTGGGACTTCTGTTAAAATGAGCCAGGATAGCAGTCGCTGTATCATCGTCAGTGGACCTCATTGAAGGTCCACTGTGTGGTTTATCTTCTATGGATCCTGTTTCCTTAAACTTTGCAACAAGTCTGCTAACACAACTCTGTTTTATTGGCTCGCGGTCTGGATGCAGTCTGTTAAATTCAGCAGCGGCCTCTCTTTGACTCCGATTCCTATGAGTAGAATTATCTGGATTCGTTCTTCCTTGCTCACAGACATTATGGCCTGTAGAAAGAGAAAAATATGAATTATGGTTTGTAGAAATAGAAAAATATGAATTTCTCCCATGATGCCGGACTTATGGGACACCCTGTATATATATAACTAATTTGCCAATGATGCTTTGAGCTGTTTGCACTCTGTTCTCTCTCCTCTCATATATATATATATATATATATATATATATATATATATATATATATATATATACACACACACATATATATATATATATATTGGGAATGTAATAAGGTTAATTAATTACTGGTTATAAATTAACCGAGACACAAAATTGCTCATGCAAAAACACGAATTTGTATGTGTAAATATCAAAATGAAATAAAAATGGTAGAGAGAGAATAAAGTAATTTTAAGATCGATTTCTCGTTACGCGAACATTAAATTACATTTTTAAACTTAGGGTTAAAGTTGACTTTTACTGTAGAAAGGTTGTAAATCACACTCGCGTTATCAAAAAAACGAACGGTTGTTTGACACCACTGGCATGAAAGATTGCTGAAAGTTGTTTTTGCTTACTCTTTGGTTTCTCCTGAAGAATATCCTCGAGAAGAAGATTTTAAACTTTAATTTAAAAAATTTATTTAAGAGGGAGCATAAGTATAACGTATAACGAAATTGAAATTAGAAAAGAGAATCAGTGCAATTTAGAAGCTGAGACCTTAAATATCGAAGATCGTGTCATGTAAACGAAACAAAATTTTATAATTTGTCTCCCAAATTCTTAAAGTAAAAGATAAACAGGAGAAAAATTCGTGCGTGGTTCAGATAAAAATAAAAATAGTAAAATAAACTAAAAATAAACATAAAATAACAAACTAAACTGAACATTAGTTTATTTATTTTATTTTGCAGTTACGATATTTTTCCGTTGGTTGCGTACGAATTCGTCGGGTCGTACAAAATTACCGTACGCCTACGAATCCGTTGGCCAACTTTCATTACATCAATACGGCTCGGACTAAAAAAAAATCAACAATCAATCAACCTCGAACTTTGTACTGTACATACACTCTTGTGCAAATTAATGGAATCAATCACTGAATAAAACAAAATGAAAGTTATTGGGAGATTTATTCCGGTAAATATTTACTATTACACCGGTCTCCGATATAAAGTTTTAAAAGCTGGTTTTCAATGTTTTTCATTGTGCTTAATTAAAAAAATATACTCATTTCCCATTTCCGTCGCAAATGATTTGTTAAAGAGTTATTGAAACTTAAAGCTTTTAAAACTTTAACAGCTATTAACAAAGTTAAAGGAACGGAGACCTAACCTTAAAACATCTATCACAGGTATAATTCCCAGGATACATGAGAATAATAAGTGGTACTCACAAGCATTATATATAAATAGTAGGCTTAAGACACTATGTCAGCATGGAAATTACATATATTGAACTATGGAATAAATTTTACAAAAAAAGAGAGTTCTTTAACAGAGATGGAATTCACCTTAATAGTAAAGGAACTGATTTACTATCAAAGATTGTATCATATAATTGACTAAAAACTAAAGGAATAGGCCAAATTAGTACAAATACCTATGTAAATGCAAGAAGTATCTGAGATAAAATAAGTGAATTCAAGGCATACATAGGTACTGAAAATCCTGATATTATGATTGTCACTGAAACTTGAACAAAATTCAGTATGATACCAAATAGTCTATTTAGTGAGAGAATACCATTACTTATGAAATTGATGGCTATGAACTTTTTTAGGTAATTATGTGTTTTAAGTCACTCAGTCATTTTACATACCAAAATACATTTTTCTAGTAGTATTTGATATGATTTGTTCAAATATGACCTCCATTTCCGTCGGAAATGAGATCCAACAAAGTTATAGTACTTTGAAGTTTGGCTCATTTTCAAGGGAAATGGAAGTCAAAATCTAAGCAAAACACATCAAATATTACTAGAAAAATGTATTTTGGTATTAATTAACCTAACCTTACCTTACCTAACCTTAACCATGGCTAAACGAGCCTAACCCTGGCTAAACGAGCTCTCGTCTGTATCCACCACCTAATCCATAATAAGGTAATACTCTAGGCTTGTTTAGCCAGGGTTAGGCTCATTTAGCCATGGTTAGGTTAGGTAAGGTTAGGTTAGGTTAGGTTAATTAATACCAAAATATATTTTTCTAGTAATATTTGATGTGTTTTGCTTAGATTTTGACTTCCATTTCCCTTGAAAATGAGCCAAACTTCAAAGTACTATAACTTTGTTGGATCTCATTTCCGACGGAAATGGAGGTCATATTTGAACAAATCACATCAAATACTACTAGAAAAATATATTTTGGTATGTAAAATGACTGAGTGTGATAAAACACACAATAACCAAATATTACTAGGAAAATGTATTTTGGTATTAACCTAACCCTGGCTAAACTAGCCTAACCCTGGCTAAACTAGCCTAGAGTATATTAAATCCTCAAAATAATATTCGCACCATTCACATGTCATCGCCACAAACATCTATCAAAAACTAACAGAAGTAGACTAGCAACTTAAAAGGCCTAAGAACTTAAAAAATGTAGCTCATATATCATGTTCTCATGACGTCACCAATCAAAATATTGGAAGGGCGGGAAAAAAAATGCAAAAATGTCATAATATTCAAATGTACATAATTTGTTAAGTACGCATCTGCGAGCATAGTGACATATGAAAATGATGAGAAAATTATGCTTTAATATTTTATAATTATATTTGCTTTTGATATTCTGAGTGGGATAAAACTCATATTAACCCTTTTTTATTATGAATGTAAATATTAGAGGGTGGTGGAATATTTATTTATGCCAAGACAAATCTGAATCCAGTTGAAGTTACCTCCGTTAAAGAGGAAATAGTTGAATCTGTATGGATAGATATTGGGCATAAAAATGCAGGAAAATCAGGATAGGGGGTATTTATAGACCACCTGAGGGATGTTCAGTTGGAGGAATCCCCAAAAGAAGAGAAGAAAATAAGTATGTAGAAAATAAATTTATTGATGAAATAAATAAAGTAATGACAAGCAATATTATTATTGTTGGAGATTTCAATTATAGGCATATAGACTGGGAAATATTACAAACACCAGAAAGTAATGAGAGATTCTTAGACTGTATAATTGAGAATGGTTTAACCCAGTTAGTAAAGGAGCCAACCAGGGCCGATGCCATTCTAGATTTAATTCTAACAAATAATCCAGATACCTTCCAGGATATCTCGGTTTCAGAAACACTAGGTTCAGGTGATCATTGTATCCTTCAGTTTAATATTGTTTGTAATTCAAGACCTAGTGAAAATAAAGTAGAAATTCCAGATTTTAAAAGAAGAAATATAAATGGACTAGTAAATGATCTGTGTCTAATAAATTGGACAGATATTCTACAGCCTGAACAGATAGTAACTAGTATATGGAAAAATTTAAAAGTATAATAATGAACATACAAAGGAAACATATCCCACAATGTAAAATCAGAACTGGAAAAAATAAAAAACAACCCTGGATAAACTGCAATGTAAAAAGAGCAGTCAGAGAACAAACAAAAGCATTTCATAAATTCAAAAGAACTAAAAATGGCACAGACTCCGAAATATATAAAAGTAAAAGAAGCATTTGCAAGAAAGTAATCAGAGATAGCAAATGAGACCTTGAAAAAAGCCTAGCCAAGAATTCCAAAAATAATCCTAAGAAGTTTTTCAGTCACTTCAATTTGAAAAGTAGAGTGAAAAGAAAATTGGCCCCCTCATATAGATGATAAAACCATAGATGATGATCTTGAAATAACTGAAGAACTAAACAAATACTTCTCATCAGTATTCACAAATGAAAATTTAAATAATATTCCTGATCTTATACTACCAGGACAAGATAGAGAAATAAATGAATTAAGGGTAACAAAACTAGATATCCTAAAAGCAATAGATAAATTAAAAATGAAAAAATCTCCAGGGCCAGATGAAATGCATCCAATAGTCATAAAAGCTGCCAAAAAGAATATATACTAGCACGAAATTATTTTTAATATAATCATTGATATGTACTGAAATTCCAGAGGATTGGAAGAAAGTAAATGTGGCTCAATCTTTAAAAAAGGAAATAGAAACTTGGCAAAAAACTAGACCATCAGCCTCACCTCCATTATTTGCAAATTACTTGAAAGTATCATTAGAGGTAAAGTTACTGAGTTCCTTGAAGAGTGCAACCTTATAAATGATAGCCAGCATGGCTTTCGAAATGGAAGGTCTTGTCTAACCAACTTGATTGAATTTTATGATGGAGTCCTATTGCATTTGGACAATAGAGAGCCAGTAGATATAGTATACTTAGATTTTGCAAAGGCATTTGATATTGTTCCTCATGCAAGATTGTTGGTAAAAGTTAGAGTCCATGTATAAGAGGTCATATAGCTGATTAGATAGAAGAATGGCTGAGAAATAGAAAACAGAGAGTTCATCTAAATGGAAATAAGTCTACTTGGAGACCCGTATTGAGCGGAGTCCCACAGGGGTCTGTTCTGGGACCTCTGCTTTTTGTTGTCTATATAAATGATCTAAAGAAGGGCCTATCATGTAAAACCTCAAAATTTGCTGATGATACAAAATTAGGCTATAATGTTAAGTCAGTAGCAGGAGCAATGACAATACAAAAAGACTTAGACAGAGTAACAGCCTGGGCAGATAAGTGGAGATGAAATTTAATGTTAAGTGCAAGGTTATGCATAGTGGGCCAAAAAATCCAGAATTTGAATACAATATGAATGGAATTTGGATTAAAAATGATGATAAAGAGAAAGACTTGGGTGTCAGTGTGACTAATGAACTTAAACCCTCAAATCACTATATGGTAATCAGAAATAAAGCAAATGCTAGACTCAATCTCATGCAGACACACATTGAATACAAATCACCCAATATTATAAAGCAACTATACATTTCATATGTGAGTCCCCCTCCTCAAATACTGCATTCAATTTAATAGTCCCTATTTGATACAAGATATTGAAAAATGAGAAAGTACAGAAACGAGCAACAAGAATGATCCCATCTCTAAGACAGTTGACATATTAGGAAAGACTGGCATCTCTAAGCATGTTCTCATTAAAAAGGAGGAGGTTAAGGGGTGATATGATAGAGGTGTATAAAATGATAAAAGGGTTGGATAAGATAGATTTTGAGTCTCTTTTCATTAAAGATCACAATAACCAGACTAGAGGTCATAGTATGAAATTATTTAAGCCAAGATGTAGAACAAATTTAAGAAAACATAGTTTTACAAATAGAGTAATTAAGTTTTGGAACAGTCTGACAGAAGTAGTGGTGACTTCAGATACACTTGATTCTTTCAAAAGAAGGTTGGGTAGTTTGATGTCTGCAAGGGACATCTGGTGATAGTGTTTAAGCCCATTTTATTGCATGAATGGTACTAGTTTATTTCATATATATTATGTGCATTTGGGTGATATATCCCACAGCTCAACACAGGCAGTGGTGGGCACGTTAACCAAAAAGTTAACTTCGTTAACCGCTAATCCGTTAACCAAAAAGTTAACTTCGTTAACCGTTAATCCGTTAAACATGTAACGGAAGTTACCGATAAACTGTTAACGTTAACTTTTATTATAAAAAAATGAAAAACACAATATATATATAATTTAATTTTCCCTCTTCTTCTCATTCTCCATTTTGTCCATGAGATGCATGTTGCCCTTCATGAAAATTAGCATATCAAAAGAAAACGATGTAGACTTATGCCCCTTTTGTCCTGTTGGTACTTAGAAGTTGACTCAATAAATCCTTTATTATTTCACACTTAAAAATAATAAAACAAGAACAACAATTGTTTGAAGCATTCTGAACATTTCAAGAACAAGATAAAAATAAATAACCCTTACCTTTGTTATTTGGAACAGATATGGCACAGAATATTCGGGAAGTAATTGCACTGAAATTTCTTCGGTCTTCACAGCAGAGATACTAAAGAGTAAACAGCCTCTGGCGCCACACGCTCACATTTACTTCTCAACGCCATCTATTATCTCATAAAGAAACTAATTCACATTGGGACTTGAAAGTACCGGCAGGATCAACCGGGTAGAAAAATAATTATGGAGATTTTAAAGATGTGGTACCTAGAAGTACCACCAGGACATAAAGGGTTAAGGGTGAAAACGCTCCCATTGTAAGACATCAATTGACTTAATTTATGTCATCAAAGTGACATGAGAATTGAAATCTTACCTGATCAGTTTATGGTTCTTGAAATGTATCAAGGAGACTACTAATAAGGTACTCACAGACATATTATAAATATACATGACTTACTTGACAACGATTATTTTTAAATATTCACTAGCACAAACATGTTGCGCAAGAGACAGACTGCAAATGAAACGAATGTAGTTATTTGTTGTAATTGTTACATATATATTATTGAAAGTGCCTTAAAATGCTCGTGATATTTCTTGAAAGAAGTTGAAACATTCAACTCAAATGGCAATCTTTCCGCCTGATTTTACAGTTGACCATGTTTTGCTCAAACCAATGCCATAAATAACTACCATATTTGGTAAGACACAAATTGTGGCGATGGAAACAAATATATCGCCTGATTTTGCACTGCGGAAATGGAAATTCGTTCATCACTATTAACAGTGGTGGATTAATTGCGCACCTGCTCAGCACTGAAAATAATAGAAACTTTTAAACGTTTATTTATGAACTTTTTGGGTTAACGGACTTGAGTTAACGGAAGTTAAATGTAACGGAAGTTAATTAGTCCGATAATGATTTTCAAAGTTAACTTAAAAGTTAAATCGTTAACGAAAAAGTTAACTTCGTTAATTAACAATTAACGGATTAACGGTTTGTGCCCAGCTTTGAACACAGGTGTTGTGGGATATAGGGAGGCAGCATCTTGGGTTAGGGGATACTCTCTGTCCTTACACACCCTATTTAAAGAGATTCCTCTGCCAAGCGGTGCCCCCCATAGTACTGTGAGGTATTGAAAAACTCATGATCTTCACTTGCCCCACAAACACCTTTAAATGGGAGACCCAAAATGGGTGCACACATATTTCTACATTACTGTACAGTCTTTACAGCCACACCTACACTTTTCCTCCTAAGTATATATATTGTAATGTATATGGATGTAAATTGTGACTTGGTCCACAATTGATATGGACCATGACTTATTTTTGGTTGGCACGGTACTGGTATTGATGGGTACCATAATGAAATTGACTGGATTCTTTGGATCTGATATATTTGCATGTCAGTTATAAATAGATATAGTGTGTAACATATTTGTGGATAGTAGCCTATTATGACTTTGATCCTCTGGATCCAGAGATTCTATCTTTAGTTTTAAATTGATAATTAATTAGTTTTGTAAAAATTGGTTATTGCCAATGTACAGGCAGTTTTTACATAGTGGAGCCACCTCGATGGGCTGAAGTGGCCCTAGTGTGCCCACTATAAAATTTCTTATGTTCTTATATTCTTTTCTACACTTTTACGTGGCAGACCCCCAGTGGAACCGGGAGTTTTTGGGTGGGAGAATCACAAAAACGAGTGGTTTCTGAAGATTTTGAAAGTCAGATTAATACAAAACGCATCAAAAACCATAGGAAAACATAAATTTCACCTTCAAAATTGGCTGAACTGAAAACAACCTAAGCAAACCTAACCTAAAACAAACCAGCTTTTAAAACTTTCTACTGGAGACTGGTGTAATAGTAAAGAAATACCTTTATTTCCTTTGCCCTGTTTTAAGGTATTAAGTGATTAAATCAAAGTTTTATTGTGAAATATAAATATGGCAATTCCTCTGAGTTGTGTAACATAACTCTGCACATGCGCAAGTTTCATTTCTTGTGTTGAGAGAGTTGTGTTTCAGTTGATGACAGACTCATCTACGTAGTGGGTGTTACTGTAAGTGTCAACTTTATAAGCAAATTTCAATTGCAGATCATAATGGATATTACACAAAAAAAGTATTAAAAAATATTAACCTTCTCTTGGCATACTATAAAAAGCTAGAGAGAGATAGCACGGCTGTGTGGCATCAGTCAGAGTGCTGTATCAAAGATTTTGAAACAGAAAGCCACTTCTGGTTCCATAATACCACTGCTAGGAATGATGTGTTTTTACTATGGCAGAGCAAAAAGAATCCAAGGGCAACAAGTGATGTTCTACAGAAAGATTTAGACAGTGTTGGAACAACTGTAAGCTCCAGTACAGTGCGGAAAAGGCTCATTGAAGCAGGAAGAGTGTAGGCAACCAGTAAAAAAATAACTCCTTATGATAAATATTTACATTAGGGTTTCCACCCAATTTTGATGCCAAAATACATTTTCCTAGTAGTGTATGATGTGCTTTGTTCAAATCTGGCCTTCATTTTATGCAAAAATGAACCAATCAAAAGTTATGAGACTTCAAAGTTTTAACATATTTTGGTTTATTTCCCTATAAAACAAAGGCCAGATTTTAGCATTGCACATCAAATACTACTAGAAAAATGCATTCCAGTATCCAAATTGCTAGAGAACCTAACCTAACCTAACCTATCAATATTGCTAATATCTATAATCACATCTTCAAAATACATTTCACATCCTTCACATGCCATATTGGAAAACCAACTAATGAAGAAAATGGAAAACACTGTAGCCGCATACCTAATTTTTTGTAGCCAAATGCGATTTTTCCACCCAAGTAGATACACTTATGATGACATCATTCAAAAAATTATGACCAAAATGGAGTTAAGAAAATAATTTCTTTAAAAGCCTATAACATTATAAATACACAATTGCGCAAATAATAACATATACCATTAGACTCCTAAAGTTATGCTGAAGCGTTTGATAACAGCCAGTATTGTCAACTTGGTGGAAACCTTAATATAAATAATTTCCCTCCTTACTAGTGAAATGAAGAAGCAGCGATATAATTGGGCAAAATTGCATAAAGATATGGTAATTATCGTTTTCACCCAGTCTGTTTTTATGATGAGAAACTTTTCTGGTCAATTTTGAGGTGTTTTGCACGAATCTGCCATCCATTTTCTGTGCAAATGCGTAGTTTTCGAGATATCATCTTGAAAAACGCATTTGCACATGAAACTGATGGCAGTTTCATGCAAAACACCTCAAAATTAACCAGAAAAGTTTGCTCTCATCATTTTCATTTAAACTAACGAAAATATCATGATTTAACCTAACCAATCATCAAGGGTGTACAGTTGACCTAACTGGGCATTCAATTAACCTAACAGGTTAATATTGGTTATTTCACTTAAATATCTTCTGATCTTTTGTATTAGGCACACTCTGTCACATTTCGGGCAAGTTAAGGATGAGAGAATAACACCGTAATTGATAAAAACATCCAATCCTTTGTCTTCATCTAGGGCACATGATGAATCAAGTTCTCAAAGTCAAAATCACATGAATGGCATGTCATAATTCTATCACAACACCACCAAACTGAATCCAATTAGAAAAAAAAAAAAATAGCCAGAACAAAACCCAACCAACAAATTAAGTTGCAGACTAGCAAAAAAAATAGCCTAATCAGGAAAAATATTTTATGAAAAAAGTACATTATAGCCAAAACAGGAAATATATTTTATTAAAAAAAAGTACATTTGAACAAATTTGCACGATATATATATTTTCTTAGTCAGTTTTGAATGGCAATTCAATATATTATACTGTTTTAACCGGCTGTGTGAGTGGGTGTTAAAAGACGAATATTAACCAAAGATATGACAAAGGAGGATTGGTGAAATGTTTATTCTCGGATGAAAACCATTTCTTTGTGCAGGGGCAGCGAAGCCAGCATGTGCATCGATCAGCAGAACCACCACTATGAGAGAGTCACATAGAACAGTATGTAAAAATCCTGAAAAGCAAATATTCTGGGGTTGTTTCAGCTATAATGGAGTTGGATCACTTGAGCCTATTACAGGTATGGTGAATTCTGTGAAATATGTCACATACTCAGGAGAAGAGTGCTTCTCAAACTGAGGAAGTTTCCCAATGGATCTGGCACCATGCCACATATCAAAGATGGTCAAAAATTTCTTTCAAGAAAATAACATTCATGTATTGGACTGGTTTGGGAACTCTCCCAATGTCAACCCCATTGAAAACTTATGGAGCATCGTCAAGGCAAGATTAAGGACAAATGACTGCACTACAAAAACCAAGCTAATTCAAGCTATAATTGAAGTATGGTACAGAGATGAACAAATCATTCAAACCTGTAAAAATCTTGTAGATTCAATGCCAAACTGTGTGAAGCAACTCATTTCTAATCAACGAGACCATATAAAGTATTAGTTATAAATAAATGTTTCAGAATGTTAATAAAAACAAAGTATAAAATAATTTTCATTCCTTTTATTCAGTGATTGATTCCATTAATTTGCACAAGGGTGTAGCTCATAAGTAAAAATTTGGGGTTTTTGCTTTGCACCAACCATAGCTGTACATGCAGAATCAGGTCTTATACCTTTATCACACTGTAGGGAACTGCTGTTGACTTTGTAAGATTTCAAACTACTTGATCATCTATTCCTCCAGCCTTTGTCAAGGTTTTATAAACACTTCCCAATAACTGATTTTGTTGTAAATTTCACCTACCATTTATGAGTTGAACATTAAAAATCTTATCTTTAACACTCCCATCCATTACCTCCTCCCTCCACTGAGGTCTCGGTCTCTCTCTCTCGGTCTCTCTCTCTCTCAGGAATTTTCAGTATGACTATTTTTTTCTTTTAGGTATGGGGATGGCTGTGAAATTAAACAATAATGACAAAGAGTGAGCTTGGTTTATTATGGTTGTACCTGGTATTCCATACATTAAAACCAAACACTCACCCTCTTGTCTATTGTTAATTTCACAGCCATCCCTATCTAAAGAAAAAAAATAATGTATTATAATGAACACTGAAAATTCCTATGATGCACAACTTTTGTGCCACCCTGTATATAGTTCTAATACTGCATAGGCAGATCCCCCCTCCCAGACAGAGAATTCTGAGATTATGCAGGCAGTAAATGATGCACTTTGGGACGCACTCACATGGCTTTCCCCACACTAATGCTAATGGCAATAATAGTGAATGAAATAAAATTGTGTACATTTTTAGCTGTCTGTCCCATTCATAACATATATGGACACTGTATACAGACTCAGTTTTTTATGTTCACCATCCAGTTATTACGTTACATTTGCCTAAATTTAAAACCTGATAAATGTCAAAACCTGGTTCTACTAATATGTAGCCAATCTTGCTGTAGTCACAGCAAATCAAAAGAAATATTTAAGTTAAAAGTTTTGGTAAATATTTGATTTTACTCCCAGTCTGGTTTTATAATGAGAGCAAACTTTTCTGGTCAATTTTGAGGTGCTTTCCATGAATCTGCCATTGGTTTCCTGTGCAAATGCTAGTTTTTGAGATATCGTAACAAACAAATATGATATGTTCAATTGTTCATGTTATGAGATCTCATAAATGACGTATTACCACAGGAAATGCGCAAAACACCTCAAAATTTAGCAGAAAAGTTTGCTCTTGTCATTTTCATTTAAACTAATGAAAATATATCATGACAACCAATCATCAAGGGTGTTCAGTTGACCTAACTCAGCATTCAGTTGACCTAACTCAGCATTCAGTTGACCTAACTCAGCATTCAGTTGACCTAACTCAGCATTCAGTTGACCTAACTCAGCATTCAGTTGACCTAACTCAGCATTCAGTTGACCTAACTCAGCATTCAGTTTGACCTAACTCAGCATTCAGTTGACCTAACTCAGCATTCAGTTGACCTAACTCAGCATTCAGTGACCTAAATCAGCATTCAGTTGACCTAACTCAGCATTCAGTTGACCTAACTCGCATTCAGTTGACCTAACTCGGCATTCAGTTGACCTAACTCGGCATTCAGTTGACCTAACTCGCATTCAGTTGACTAACTCGGCATTCAGTTGACCTAACAGGTTAATATTGGTTACTTCACCTAATATTTCTGATCTTCTCATATTAGGCACTCACTGTCACCTTTCAGGCAAGTTAAGGATGAGAGAATAATGCATAATTGATAAAAACAATCCAATGCTTTGTCTTCATCTAGGGCACATGATGAATCAAGTCTTCAAATCAAGTTCACAGGACTGACACATCATACTGCTAGCACAAATCACAAAACTAACAAAATTTAGTCGCGAAAAAATAGCCAGAACAGAAAAACACTAATTAAGTCGCAGAGTAGTGAAAAAATAGCCCAATCAGGAAAAAAGTACATTTAAACAAATTTGCACAAGATATATATTTTTTTAGTCAGTTTTTAATGGCAATTCAGTATATACCAGTAGCACTTGTTCAACTGCTTGTGACGGAGTAAAATCAAATATTAACCAAAGTTTTATTTCCTCTACAACATACATCTTGAACCCATTAATAATTTACTGTTCAACAAATTTGAATTTTTCCTGTTTTTCTCAAATAAAATCTGTTGATTCCTATAGAATTTTAGGATTGCCTGAAGATCTGTCATCCCAGCCTTTTTTAGTTAGCTTTATAAGGCTAACAGGGTTGGCAAAAACCCAGCAAAACCCCAAAAACCCAACTGGTTCTTTGCTGGGTAGTTGGGTTTTTGCCAACCCTGCTCTGCCATCAGCTTGGACAAAGAAAGCTCTACCATCCTTTACATTTACATTACATTTGGAAAACATAAAGCCACTTGGGCCTATCTAGGTTATCAAAGTTATGAGCTATATTTTATAATAAAATTATGAAAATGTCAGTCTCGAGTCAATTAATTAACATACAACTATTTACAGAACTACCAAAGTAGTTAACTTAAGTTAAGAATATACTATTTACAATGTACAAACTGTTTCTTTCATTCGTGAAAGTGTCCACATTTTTTCTTAAGGAGCTGCTATTTATCACATATGGTGTCATTCCAAAAATTACCAGTTAAAACTGAGGGGTTGAAGTATTTTTATACAAATGCACAAAGTCTTAGGAAGAAGAAAAATGAGTTATTTAGTTGTAAAACGTGATTAATGAGAATCTGGCTATAGTCTGTATAAGTGAGACTTGGATTAGTGATGCAGTATTCAATGAAACTAGAGCAGAATACGAGTTTACAGTAATCCCTTATTTTATGCAGGGGTTCCATGCTTGTGCAACCTGCGTATATGAGACATGATATACAGTAAATACTCGATAAGTCGGACTATATAGGGTTCTAGCCAGTCTAACTCATTGCGAATTACCTTAATTAACCCCCCTATTTACCTCTAAAGAGGCAAAAATACTCTCTAGTGAGAGTCTAATACAATGTTCAAAATAAACATTAAAAAACAATAAAACTTTGTTTCACTTACCATTGCTGGAATTATTTTGAGTGTGAAACAAAAAATTGTATTGTTTACCTTTTCGTACTACAATACAGTATTAAAAAACACTTCACTTAGTAAAAGAAACAAAATAATAATGGCACTTGACATAGGAAATAAAACACTTCTCTCAGTAAAATAAACAAAAGAATAATAGCACTTGACAGAGGATGAGTCCAACTCATCCCGAATTCTGACTCATCGAAGTCCAACTCATCGAGTATTTACTGTATTTACATTCAATAGCCTGATTTAACCTTATTAACAAGTACTAAACTATAAATACAGTTAGTAAATAATATATAATATAATAATATATAAATAATACATAATATAATAAATAAAATTTTACTAACCCAAAAATAATAATGATGATAGTGAGGATTGTTGTGCAGTACTATATATGAGTGATGAAGACTTGATGAGATGTACTGTACTGCACAGCACAGCTCTCTTTTAGTTTTCTTCATCCTGCCCAAAGTCATCAAATGCCAATGCAAGTGGTGGAGGAGAATCTGGATCAGAGAAAGTAGATCTAGCTGTTGCTGGAGAATTAGATGGAGGTGTGCTGCACAGTATGTAATTGTACTACACATGGAACTGGCACACAATATTTATCTATTCAAATTTAGCATTTTAGGTATGGCACAGCTTACCCACATACAGGGTGTCCCGTAAGTCTGGACCCATAGGGAAAAATAATAAAATTACAAAATAGTCCAAAAATTTATTACATAATCTGTTCAAAGTGTCCACTGTTGTGTCGCACACATAGTTGAAGACGCAATCTCCACTGCAACAGCACTTTCTGAATCACAGTCGCAGAAATTTCTTGACACGCCTCCACAATGCATGCTTTAAGGTGGAAAATGTTCTGAAGTTTGACCTCGTACACTTTGGCTTTCAAGTGGCCCCACAAATAAAAATCATAATAAAAAAATAATAATAGTAAAATAATAATAATAACAATAAAAAAATATATTATAAATCCCTATGGGTCCAGACTTACGGGACACCCTGTATATACAAAACTGTGTTTAACAAAACCACTTAAAACAAGGGATTACTGTAGTTATACAATATGTATTTATCAGAGAATTGACAGACAGAGGGTGGTTTGGTCTCATACATTAAGAATGAGTTAACCAGTTCAGAATGATGGTATTAAATTGGACAACAGGGTAGAATCAATTTGGGTTGATGGTTGTGTATCAAGCAGAGAGTATATTCAGATAAGTGCATTTTACAGATCTCTAAACCAATCACAGGAAATTAGTGGTGGTATGAGTCAGGAAATAAATAAAGGTTGTAGTGCTAGAACATTAATTATGGGAGATGTCAACCTGCCTCATATGGACTGGAGCCTTTTAGAAGGAAATAATAGGGAAGTTAACTTCTTCATTGAGTGCTGTAATGATAGCTTTATAATACAATTTATAGACAAACCAACTAGGGATCAATCAATCTTAGATTTGGTTCCATCCAATGATTATGAGCATATAAGGAACTTGCAGTAGGAGAGTCATTAGGGAATAGTGACCATATGGCCATACGTTCTAAGATAGAATTAAATAGGGGTCTAGTTAACAATGACCATCGAGTTCCTTGCTTCTCAAAGCAAGTAAATTTAGAGAGTTGTTATGCTCAGTAAAGTGGATAATGAGTTTGTGAATAAAAATGCTATTGAGATGTGGTCTAGATTCAAAGAAATTTTAGAGGATGTACAATGTAGGTGTATTCCTTTCATAACTTAGGAATAACAAGATCAGGAAACCATTGTGGTGGAATAGGAAAATAGTTAAAATGATTAAAAAGGGCATTCGGGTAATTTAAAAGCAGTTATAGTCTTGCAGATTTGGATAATTATAGGCAGTTAAGAAATAATCTAAATAGTTTGATATGGAAGAGTAAAAGAGAGAGTGAAATAAATCTAGTTAGAAATAGTATTAAAGATCCAAAGAAATTCTTTAGCTTTTATAATTATAATAATGATAATAAGAAACATCATGATAGGATATTTGAAAAGGATCAGGGGTTAATATTCTGCAGAACACATCACCTAAACCTTAAAAAAACAATAATATACAGTGATCCCTGACCCACATGAGGGTTCCATTCCTGAAAAAGTTCATGGAGTGTGAAATCATGCAGGTTGGAACTATCTTCCCATGATATAAATGGGGTTAGGGGGATAAAAGTTTAAAAAAAAATCATGTATAAAATAATTTTTACTTGAATAAAAGTTTTTAAATCATTCTACAATAAATGTATAATAATAATATTGCATGTAAAATAATATAGCTATAACAACAAGTATAATAGTAAAAACTTGTAAAAAAACAAATTTCAAAAACATCACTAAAAATAATGTAATAATCTTGAGGAGCATGAGAAAGATGACTTTATATAAATTTGCCAGTTGTACAAGAGATGCACTACTGGGCATGTAGATGCCAGTTGCAACTGCGAAAGTATTGTATGTGTAAGTATTGTATGTAACATCTTTTGTGTATGCAGTATGATAAGTCATTTTTTAGTATTTACCACAAATTTTGAATCTTAGCTCATGCAGATTGAAAAAAGGGTAGTGAAATGTCCTCATCCTACTTCTGAGTTTGTGCAGGTTGGGGGATCACTGTACTCAGAATCCTCATGAAAAATAATGAAAGGAAATATGTTTCATATGCTGTACAAATGAATATTAATAAGATAAAAAATTAATATTTAGTATGTCATCTTTACTCAAATCAAAATTGGCAGCAAATAATTGTTTCTGTGACCATGAACTGTGCCAGTTATGAAGTAGACTTTGAAGACTTAATTCATTTTGTTGCTTTAGAATTTTAGATGAAGATAAGTTTTGGATTTTTTTGCAAATCATACTGTGATATTAAAAACTAATTTATGTTTGAACTGTGGAAAAAGAGTGTAATTATAGAAAAGACTGAAATATTTTCTATTGTAAAGGCAATATACTGACTGTAAGAGTAAGCATGTAAAAAAGTGTAATTTTATAGGTTAGGTTACAATAAGAAAAAGAAATTACGTACCAGAAAATATTTATTTGATGTATTTTCAGGCATTTTAACAGAATCTGTTATCCATTTTTTGTGAAAGTAGTAGCAGCTGAGATACACATTTCTTTTGAAAAAAATATTTATCTCTAAACCTGCTCAACTGCACACAAAAATGGACAGCATATTCTGTTAACACACATTACAATACATCAGAAAATTATCATCTGGTTTGTAATTTCTGGTGATGTGTTCTGTGGAATATTTACTGGATCAGGGTATTGTTGGTATTTTTAATTATTATTTAGCTCTGTTTTAATTCTTTAGATTCTGTAAACTCTGGCATTCTTGATAAGATTGATATAATGAAGGATGATGTTAGGCAAGTGATCCATACAATGAAGTCGAAGCTGCTGGACCTGATTATATATGCTAGGATTCTCAGAGAAGGGGAGGATAGCTTATCTGAGGCACTAACTATTTTGTTTGCTAGGTCTATTAATTATGCAGATGTACCAAGTGAATGGAAAAAAAGCAAATGTAGTACCTATTTACAAAAAGGGTAGTACATAGTACAGTTGACTCTTGACTATCCTCACAACTATGATGTCACATCAATTATCTGCACAACTATGACATCACACATCAACTATCCACACAAAATTGGCCAGATGACATCTGACATGTACTGCTAATTTTTCTATAATTGTATGATTGTTTTTTATTTTCTATAATTATTTTGCTGTTTTTATTTATGTACTGCTGTATATTGTACTTTATATTGTATATTTTTTATATTTATATTCTTTCTCAAAGTGAATGTCAAGTATCCACATTTTTAAACTGTACACACATCTCTAGGAATGGACATGTGTGGATAGTAAAGAGTATATATATACTGTAAAAAGAAGGTAGGAAATTATAGGCCTGATAGTTTAACATCATTGGTATGAAAGATACTAGAAAGAATTATAAATGATAATATTCAAGATCATTTGGAAAATTTTAATCTTATTTCATGTTCACAACATGGATTTAGATCAGGAAGGTCTTGTTTTCTAATATCTTAGACTTTAGTTTATAACTGAGTGGGTAGATAATAGAAATGATGTAGATGCTATTTATTTGGATTTTATTAAGGCATTTGACAAGATTCCACACAGGAGACTTCTATATAATTAAAAGTTCATGGGATATTGGGGTTGGTTATAAATTGGGTAGAAAAATGGTTAGAAGACAGAGAACAGAGGGTAATTCTAAATGGTCATGAATCTGAGTGGCAGGAAGTGAAAAGTAGGGGTACCACAGGGATCAGTTTTAGGTCCATTACCCTTTATTTTATATCTATTTTATATCTAAATAATTTAGAGAAGGGAGTAAGGTAGTAAAGTTTCTAAATTTGCAGATGATAATGAAAATTTTAGTTATGAGATGCAAGGAAACTGGTTAGAGAATGTTAGACAGGCAAAAGATCTTGGCCTTATAGTTAGTAGTGATCTGAAATTTCATTAGCAGTGATTAGAGGCTAGAAATAAGACAAACAACATGCTTGGTATTATTAAGAGGAATGTTACTTACAAGAGTAAGGAAGTCATTTGTAAATTATATAATTCTTATGTTAGGCCTCAGAATACTGCATTCAAACTTGGTCCTCTCATCTCAGACATGATTGTGATATGCTTGAAGGTGTGCAATGAAGCGTATACCTAATCTAAAAAGATTGGAATACAGGGAAAGATTAAAGAAACTAGGTATGTTTAGTTTTGAGACATTGTTTGAGTTGAAATTTGATACAGATTTTTAAAATGTTTTCAGGTTTGAACAATTTAGATGTAAGCAACTTTTTCTCATTAGAGGCTGATGAAATAACTCAAGAGCATAATAAAATTAGAAAACAGACTTGTAGACTGGATCTACAAAAATACTTTTTTAGTTATATATATATATATTAGGGTGGTCCTCAAGCATAGGGGGGATTTTCAAACATATATTTCTCTTGCTCCCAGGGTCTCAATCTGTGAGGTTATGCATAAAAACACTGTGGTTAAAATGTCATTGAGAAATAATAATATTTACTAGAGTTGCACCGATGTATTGGTATCCGTATCGGCCACTTTTCACAAAGTATCGGTATCAGCCGATACTGTTCTGAAAACCGATACCGATACTTTGAATTACTGTTTTTTGAAGAAATTATCTTATTTTATATATTATTAAATTTTTTTTATTATTACAGTAATATCTTATTTAGTTGTTTAATATATATTTTATCAAAATTAGCAATGTTTACATTTACTAACAAAACAAAAAATCATAAAATGTAACTATAGGCCCCTATACAAGATTACAAATATTCAATACAGTATCATATAAATATACAATTTCAAATTACAGTAATAGTTTTCAGTAAAAATGAAAGTTTTGTAAAGTTGTTCATAGATGGCACCACGCGGCATGCATAATCATAATAAACCATTCAGTTGCTTGAATCTCGTGTGTAAAGTTATTGATAATACACTACCATTATATGCATTCGTTTAGAACTTTATATAATAAGATATATATATATATTTTCTTTTTCTTAATTTAATTTAAACATAATTAAATTACAGGCTCTAGCTATATATTATAATATATTATATTATTATGAAATTAAATGGAACTAAAGTTGGGATTGGGAAAGGCATTTTAAGTTAATTGAGATATTATATCATTTACTTGAACTTTTATTAATAATCAATTTTAAAACAATTAATTAAAAAGTATCGGTATTGGCACTTTTTTGTAGTATCAGTATTGGTATCGGTGCAACTCTAATATTTACCCTGTGCTCAAGAAGGTTGAAGTTATGCCCCTATGTGGGCCGTTGACACGCCTTGCTGAGAGGGTCGGATTGTGTGTGGTGTTGCTCTCACCATTGACAGATTAGTGTTTTTTTTTGGCTTGCCTTTAGAATTGGTATTAAACATTTCCAATGTATCTTCCCCAGGTGTTATTTTGGTGAAATGGCCAGTACACGTTCAAAAGACTTCCTTGTGACGCCAGTCTCTGCACTCACGGGGAGCAAGCTGCCGTCCATCGGCGACGTCCTCAGCCTGACTCTGCACAAGCTGAGCACGAAGGCGGCAATGATGACGAGGGAGGCTGTCACGGCCGTTGCTGATGAAGTGCTTATCTTGTGGATGAAAGCGCGGATTCCAACGATGAGACGAGACCACATCACTGAGAAGCTAGAGAAGTTGTATGGTGAATACAAGCTTCTCAAGAAGAACAAGAATTGACGCTCAGATGCCCAGATTGCACGGGAAGCCTCCTTCCAGCAGATGTTCTGCAGCCTCTTTGATGTCGCCCACGCTGACGCACTGAACATGATGAACATCGAGGAGGACAAGGCCTTCCTGATTGCCCAATGAGAACCCGGCCGCAGGGGGACCATGGGAGGAGCTGATGTGGTCCTGGCTCGCACAGAGCGCAATGTTGCGCAGCGGAGGGAGGCTGAACAACGCCGTTGGCGCTGTGCGACTGAAGAAATGGCCACTACTTCTCAAACAGCAGAATTGGCCTCTTCCAGCTCGAGCTCTTCACCCCCCAGCGACTCTCCCACCCGTGGCACTGTCGGAGGTTGCAGCCCACCCAAGCGCAGTTGGCCGGCGAATATCATTTCACCGGCACTGGCGACTAGCTTGGACCGCACGAAGCTGACTGACCGCGACGCCATTTACGCGTGCTCGTGAGATGGCTCGGTCCCTTGGCCACAACATTGATGAGTTGAACATCAACCGGTCGTCCATATGGCGCCAGAGGATGGCGCAACGCCAACAAGTTGCCGCTCAGCTCAAGGAGCCCTTCCATTGAGAAGCTGCGCTCATTGTTCACTGGGATGGGAAGCTGATGGTGGATCTGACGTCCAAGGAACGGTTATCGACTCCCGATCCTGGTCTCTTGTGGCGGCGAGGTGCAGCTCCTCCAGGTCGCCAAGCTCGGTTCCGGTACTGGTGCAAACTGTGCCAAAGCTGTGATGGAAGCTCTGCGAGACTGGGGATTGGATGACAAAAGTTGGTGCCCTCTCGTTCGACACTACGACTTCAAACACGGGAAAACACAGGTGCATGCGTGCTGATCGAGCAGGAACTTGGGAAGCCTCTATCTGGCATGTCATTACCATGTCCTGGAGCTTCTTGTCAGTGCGGTTTTCACGGAAGTCCTTGGACCGTCGTTGGCACCCGAGGTTCAGCTCTTCAAGCGATTCAAGGCGCAATGGGAGTTTGTGAACCAAGAAGATTATGACCACGTCATGAGTGATGCCAACGCTCGTCAAATCGTCGAGGAGGATGCAGACTCCCATCATCGAGTTCTGCAAGAAGGCCTTGCAGAAAGGTCACCCCCCGGATGATTATTTGGAGCTCTTGGAACTCACCATCATCTTCCTCGGCAGAGTGCAGTGCCCCCCCCGGTTGGGATTCGGTTCCGAGCGCCCAGTGCGATGCACCAGGCCCGCTGGATGTCGAAGGTGTTGATGTTCCGGTGGCAGTTACGGCTCACAGCCAAGGAAGAGGCCGGAGTTCAGCGCTGAGCGTGTTCGCCGTGAAGTTCTACACAAAGGCGTGGACGGAGGCCCCGAACGCGGCAAAGGCCCCCCTGAGAGATCTCTGGCTCCTCCAGGCTCTGAAAAATACGAAGACAAGGTGGGGGCGAAAGCATCCAAGTCGAAATTTGCCAACCACCTGTAGTACTTGTCCGAGGAGTTGTGGCCCTGGCTCTCTTCGACGATGATGTTCCTCTGGAAACGAAGAAGGTGATGACTGCTGCGATGTTGGAGGAGCCAACGGAGGAGATGACGCCCCCCCCAGAGAGCGTCGTCCTGGCGTGCTCTTCCCTGTCATTAGAGACATTCGTGACGGGGAGGACTCGCCAGTTCTTCGACCGACTCCAATTGCGACGTGGATTCCTGTGTGGTGGGATTCGGAGTAACCTAACGGCCGCACCACGAATAAGAATTTTTTCTTTTGTTTAAGAACTCCACGAAACCAGGCTGCTTACCTTGAAGGGTTGTTGGATCCAGGCTCGCTGCCCAGACCTCCGATTCCACGACTGCTGGCTCCTGCCACCAACAGTTTCTTACTTGCCAGAATAGCTTCCTTCTGTTAGTGGTTCACTATCTCCGGCATCCCCTTCCTAACAGAACTTAAAGTTCCCTTGGTCCAATAACGGTCTTCAGCCTCAGACAGATCCAGCCTGACTTTAGTTTCCTCTGTTATATTCTTTATTTTCTCTTGTCAAATTACCCTCTTAAACTATATTTTTTATTATTTATATTTCCACACATGCGCCAATTGGTTCCCTCCACTTCTCAAAACTCGAGTTTTGACACACACGCCGACACTTTTAAACCTCAGAAGCGTCTCTTTTACTAAATTTGTTTATTCTTCTTTTCATTTGTTTGTTTGTTTGTTAAATTTAACAATTTAGTACTTTATTATTCATTTACTAACAGGGTTTAAAAGCGACTGTCCAACTCTCACTCTTTTTCCCATACTAATTTAATAAAACTGTTTTATTCCTCATTCCTTGTTTACAAGTTTAACATTTCTTTATATAACTTATTGTTTAGTCTTTTCATTCATTAAAATATTAACATTAACATATAACATTATTTCTTTATTTATTTGTTTGCTAATATTAATAATTTAGTACTTAATGTTTATTATTTATTATCTTAATGCTTAATAGTTTACTACTATCTTTCTAATTTCTTATAACAGTTATCATTCTTATTCATTATTTGTTTGCTGGAAAGAGAGAGAGAACCATTAAAATCCTTTCTATAACAAATATTTCATTCAAAAATCAAATTTAATATATAATAATAATCAAGGCCAGGGGGAAAGGGCTGAGAACTAAAAGGGGAAAGGGTTCACCCTCCACATCTTCCCCCCCCCAAGCTCCTTTCCACCTGTCTTGCCATATAGCCTACACACCTACTATATTACCCTAATATGGTTCTCTCTTCCTTTCCTTACAATTTTTATACCAAAATATTTATTAACAAATTATTTACATAGATACCCTCTTTTTTTTCCGAAAAATAATTTTTTCAATTTTCAAATATATATATATATATATTTTTTTTTTTTTTTTTTTACAAAAAATAATTTTCAATTTTTTTTTTTTTTTTTTTTTTTTTTTTTTTTTTTTTTTCAAAAATAATTGTTTTCAATTTTAAATCTTTTAAATCATTAATTACATACATGGCTATCATAAGAATAACATATTTACAAATTTACTTTATAAATCATTTATTTATTTAAATTATAATTCAGTTATTTAATAATCTTTATATTTAACAAATACAGTAAACATTCAAACATTCAATATTTAGGACTAACAGCTGGCTAACAATTACTTTCTCTTTAATAATTTACGTTATACTAAAAAAATATACCTACAATTTAATTTTTTAATAGTTATTTACAATAGTTATTTACAATACCAGGAATGAGGTTGAAACCTGCAAAGCAGCAAATCACCAGAGGCAGGTATCAGCAGGTCTGGGAACTCACCCAGGCACCTTCCTCCTTCAAGCACAGCCCAGCTTCTGGCCTCAAAATGTAGGCTGCCACCTGGTTGAATTTCCAACCACTCACTCTTTCACACATCATACAATACTACTATTTTTTTTTCCTACAGAACACTACCAATACTTTATACTACATTACCATCACCACTCCCTAAACACTGTTGCACTTTCTCTATCATTCTAACCCATCTACTTTTAATATCTTCTCTAATACTACTTGTTAATTCTACATCTAAGCTTTTATTCAACACATTTTCTTCTATCTCAAGCAATAACATTCTCACTTCCTCACAAAAATCAATCACATTCATTCTCTCCCTCATTCTTTCATTTATACTTCCTTCACCTCTATCTACTCCCCATTCATCCCTCACACTTTCCATTAAGGTCACAATACTTTGCTCAGTTACACTCCTTTCTCTCTCACATACATTTTCCCTTTCACTCTCACTCTCAAGAATTGTAAATCCCACACTCTTAATGCCCCCTCCCTGACACAATCTTTCCACTTCTGAGTGAAGAAGATTTCCCTTCTTCTCCCTTCTCCTCCACCCTCGGAAAATCCCAGAAAAGAAAGGCCCTCAAGGTCTGAGACCCCAAAACCCTCAAATGAGAATTCCCCGGATGGACCAGGCTGGCACCATGAACCACCAAAGTCCCGAACATCCCATTCTAACTCTGCCTCACCCGCGGCTGTTCCAGAGTCCAACTGGGAATCCTTCAGCTCATATACTTCACCTATCTGCCTGGCTTTCTCACCTTTCATTCCCTTTCTTCTCACCTTTTTCTTCCTTTTTGCCCGCTTTGACACAATCAAGAACTCCAGATCTGCATCCATCCATTCATCCTGGATTCCCATCATGTTCTTGGTTTCTAGCGCTTTCTTTTGTTCCATCCTCTCACACATATCATACATTGGGTGACATACGATGTACTCCGGAGGTATTCGCCATTTGCGCAACTGCCGATGATGTGCTCTTACTTCTTCACACTGTCCATTCTCTTGCTCCCTCTCAATCACATACGTTACCCCATTCTCCCATACCTTTTTCACCACAAATGGACCCTCAAACTTTTGCGCCAACTTATACTCATTCCTTCTTCCAGCCTCATGCACCTCTTTCAAAACAAGCTCACCAACACCAAATGACCGAAAATGCACACCAGCCTCTCTCCATCTATCACATGTATTCTCATTTAATCGTATATCCTTTTGCACAAACCTTCCAAATGTAGACACATACCTTCTTGGGGAAGTTTGAATGGCTGAGTGGTATGTCGAATTGTAGCACCAGGCAATCTTGCCAACTCAGCATCCCACTCAGCCCCTTCCCAACATACACGCAGCATTTCACTTATCGTTTTCACCGTTCGCTCAGCCAAACCATTCGAAGCAGACATATACGGAGTTATTCTAACATGCTCTATCCCATTCTCACTCAACATTCTCTCAAAACTAGCACCCCTAAACTCAGGCCCATTATCTGTTAAACACTTACGCGGCCTTCCAAGCATCATTGGTAACATACTCTCTCTCATCACTCTCGCAACATGCTCACTTGTTTTATTCTCTAACGCAGCAACATACACAAACTTACTCTTGTGATCGACCCCTACTAATATTCCAACTTTCCCTCTACTCGTTCTCGGCATACTCACAATATCAACCACCACAAGCTCCCACGGTTCTTTCACTTCAATCTTTCGCACTGGGGGGCGGCTATGCTGGGACTGGTATTTTCGCTTTTGGCAACTCTCACAAGTAGTTGCCACTTCTGCAACAACCAGTCCCAGCCTAGGGTGGAAAACCATTCCTTTCATCAATTCCCATAACTTGTTTTTTCCCACATGCCCATACATCCTATGTGTAATAATCACCAATCCTACCATACCCTCAAATGTCATCACTGGCACACTCTCTGTCTCACCCACCTTATTTACCCTCATATAATATAGCACTCCCATCCATACAGCCAACTTTTTCGCATACCTTTTATACTCTTCCACCTCTTTTGACCACTCTCTCACATCTGTACCATTATACACATATTCTCTCAACTTGCATATCACCTCATCTCCCTCTTGCATATCTAAAATATCTTCATCTCTCAACACTTCACACTGGTCTTCCACCTCTAACTCAATTGCTCCCACTAACACAGCATCTATACCTGTGCTCGGAAACATTCCCATACTGACCACATGTTCTCCTTCTCTCATTACTGAGCCCTGACCAACATCCACACTCAAGTTCATATTCTCAAGGAAATCAATTCCCAGTAGAAAATCCCAGGGCATTGATTCCCCTTTCAAGACTATGAACTTGTGCTCCCATACCTCTTTACATGCACCTAATCCCACCCTCAACTGCACAGCTTCATGTGACGCGACTGTTCCCCCTCCGATACCACGTATTCTCACACCCACTCTTTCTCGGGATACAGGCACATTCTCTTCATCTAAATCACACAACACTCGCTCATTCACCAGACTGATTTGGGCACCTGTATCCACAAGACCCCTGTAGAGCTCAATAGGACCTTCTGGAACCCTTACAGGAACCACAGAAGGGCTGAGCTCTACCTCATCCACACAGTCACGTATCATCCATGGCCCCTCTAACATACCTACTTCCATACAACCTTCTCCCTCTGACTCTCTCTGTGCAGCTCTAACTTCATCCAAAACCCTTTCCAAATTTTCACCTGGCACTATGCTTTTATACCTCTTCCTTTCACTCACCCAATTGTAATGTACACCACTAATACACTGCAAATGCAAAATCAGGGCTCCTTTCTCCTCGATCCTTTCATCTTTATACACAATCGGACAATCATTACCATAATGCACATACACTTCAACACTAAACAATGAGCTGACCACCATGAGGACCTCTTGAAAAGGAAAAATACCCGGGCTCCCCATGGCTTTCAGCTCACGTACATAATTGCGGACCTTACAAACACCCATCCTTTCTGGTTTCTTAATCGCTTCATTCATAACCAAGGTCCGCAATTCATTCACACTCCCTGGTATTCTCATTTTTAACCCATCCAATTTCAAATCTTTCAACCCATACCATACACTTTCAAACAAACTGTCGCCACCCCCCCTACTTTCATGCAACTTTACTATTCCCACTGGCAAATACTCAGGGTCGACCACCTCTTTCTCACACCTTTCATTCACCCCAGGTATTCTTGACATCAGGTCAGCCATACAATTCCTCTCCCCTGGCACATACTCAATCTTATAATCAAACTCACTCAACTCAAGCAAAGTTCTAGCAATTCTTCCATCCACAACTTTCATTCTCTCCATATATACCAAGGGCTGATGATCAGTCTTTAAAATAAATTTCATTCCATACAAAAATGACTTGAAAGCTTTCACACAAAACCTCATTGCCGCAAGTTCTCTCTCAATTGTACTGTACTTTCGCTCTGCCTTACTGAATGCTTTAGATACATACCCAATTACTCTCCTTCCTTCCTGTCCTTCCTCTCCCTGCAACTGGCACAAGCACCCACCCATACAAAATCCACTCGCATCTGTATACAATTCTAGCAAACTCGCTCCTTCACTCAGGTCCGGATAAGCCAACTCCACATCTTTCGCTGCTTCCACTCTCAATTGCTCAAATGCTTCATTCATCTTCTCCGTCCACACCAACTGAGTACTACCTTTCATTCCAGTCACTTCGGTCAGGGGTTTCGAAATCCCAGAGCAGCCCGCTATAAATTTCCTCTGAAACTCTACAAGTCCCAGAAAAGATTTAAGTTCACGAACTGTCCGAGGTTTCGGGAACTCCCTGACTTTTTCCATATACTCCCCACTCTTTCGTATACCACTCGAACTCACCTTGTGCCCCAGAAATGCCACACTTTCCCTGAACCACTCACACTTACTTGGTTTCACTCGTAGTCCGACTTCATCCAACACTTGCAGTACCTCTCTCATTATCTTCAGGTGCTCCTCAAATGTCTCTGTCATAATCAAAATGTCATCTATAAAACATATGACATTTTCCCTTGCAAACTTACCAAGAACACGATTCATTGCTCTCTGAAATGCAGCAGGTGCAGCTGTAAGTCCGAATGAGAGAGCACGGAACATATAATGATTCCTGGCTGTGGAAAAGCAGTTATGGGACGAGACTCTGGCTCAACCGGCATCTGGTAATATCCCCTCAATAGGTCCAATTTACTAAACACCCTCTTTCCATGCAAAGAGTATACACTTTCATTTATCAAGCACATCGGAAACCTTTCGTTCACCATTCGATAGTCCACACACAAGCGAATCCTTCCATCAGGTTTCCGCACAGGCACTATTCTACTATTCCACGGACTTGTGCTCTGTTCAATCACTCCCATTCTCTCTAATTCCTCACACTGCTCTTCTATCTCATTCATTACTGGTGGGGAGAACCGTCTTGGCCTTTGGTAGATCGGAGTCTCATCCGTTAACTGGATCCTGAAGGGAGGTAGTTTTGTTAAACGGAGGTCATCATCTCCTCGGGCCAATACGCTCCTTTTCTCCCCTGCCAACTGCCACACCTGCATTCGCTCACTCTCACTCAACTGTTCGCCAACAATCACCTCCTTTCTGATTTGTTCAGTCGTCCATTCCTCCCCACATTCTTGCCCTCGTTCATCCATTTGTATTCCATTTTCTCCCTCCTCACATACTTCCTCAATCACTGTATATGCTCTCCCTATCACATCCCCCTCATTTATTCTCTTTCGCCATGCACCCCCATCTTCCCTAGCTTGCACACAAATCCATGGGTTACTCTCATCAATTATACCATCATACACATGCCCAACTCTTTTCACTTTATAGGATGCATCCATACCATTCACAAAAATCATGCTTCCCTGCCTTTTTCTTCTATTATCACTCACTGGCCACTCAACATGCACCAATGCTGGGGTTCCCTTTTCCAGATTTACACTCTCAGATGCTCTCACCTCATACCCTTTTATTACCCTCATCCAATCCGATTCACTTCTCCCCACATAGAATTCACACTTACCCAACTCATTTTCCACTCAATCATACGTCTAGCAGGATGGATCACCAATCGATTCTTTTTCAAAAACTCATACCCCAGAATCATGTCATACTTTTCACTCTCCTTATCAACCACATAAAGCACACATTCTTCCATTTCACACCCCATCACTTTCACTTTAATCTGCACCTCTCCCAACACTCGTACTGGGATGTTCCCAACCCCTTTAATTTCCCCAGTTACTCCCCAATTCACTCTTCCTAATTCATTCTCTTTACACAAACATCCAATTCCTTGCTTACTTATTAAATTAGGTGAACATCCTGTATCCACTAATGCCCTCCATACACTCCCTCCCCATTCAACAGGAATAACCATACACTCTGCCTTTTTCTCACTCGCTCTCACTTCCTTATTCACTTGACACCATCCTGCTAATGCCTCAAATACACATTCATCATTCAGAGAAGCAGGGACCCCAACCCCAATGAGAGGCCCCTGCCCTATGCGTTTCCCGTACTGGGACCAGCCTCGCCATTTCCAGTGACAGCACCCCCTTGAGGGCCCTGCCTCTGAGGTTGAGGAGCTGGCATGGCTGACACTGGCCGATTTCCTGCATGAGAGACAGGACTCCCTCCCGCTGGTGCTGGAGCACCCTGCTGTTGGGCTTGACAGAACCGGGCAATATGCCCAAAGTTCCCACATGCCCTACATTCATACCCAGGTGTTCTGCATTCATACGCCATGTGTCCCATCTGCCCACATGCAAAACACGCACCCACTCTTCTTCTACAGGTCTCTATACTATGTCCCCCTCTACCGCAATATGCACACCCTCTCACATTCCCCATATTCCCTCCATTCACTGGCCCTCTTTGCTCATTCATTGTTGACTGGCCTTGAAGCCCTTGCCTTCTATACGTTTGCCCCAGCATCGGACCATTCATTCTGGGACCCGATGTGGGAGGAGGCCCTGGTTGTTGCATGGCCGACCCTCCATACACCCTTGTGAATTCGTTCACAAAGTTAGCCAGCATTTCCATTGGGTTTTGGGCCATGGATGCTTGGCTAACTGGAGGGTGACCTGGCCTAGTATTTCTTAATGCGTCCGCATAACTAGGAAACACAGGTACTTGTTCCTCCCTCATCGCTGTCCCCATTCGCACATCTGCTTCCCTATTACGCCAATCCACTCTCATACACTCGGTCCTCTAACAATTCCAAGATTTCATGCCACTTCAAACGTGTCCCTCTCACTCTTACACACTCTTTCCTCTTAACATTCAAAAACTCTCTCACACTCAGGTACTGTCTCAATCAACTTTCTTACCAACCTTTTATTCTCATCTATCCCATCATCTCCAAATTTCTTTCTCGCCAAAGTTTCAAGTCTATATGCATACAAATCAATACTCTCCCCCTTCTGCATCCTTGCTCTCTCAAAATCATCCTTCTTTCGATATTTCACACCCCCTCTTATTCTTAACACTTGCTCCACCAATCTCTCCCTTAACACCTCATACTTCACAGGCACTCCTGAATTTACAACAACATTGTAAAACTCTAGCAACCTACCTTCCAAACAGTCACCCATCTCTTTCACCCAATACTCAGGAGCGTCTGGATACTTGCTCTTACAATAACGTTCATACTCTTTCAAAAACTCTTGTACATCTCTCCCACTATAAACATTAAATTTTGCAACCTTCGGAATCTCCCTAATTAAGATTCCCTTATGCACTCTTACACCCTCACTCGTATCACTCTCAGTTTCAGTCTCACTCTCATACATACTGTCCTCAATGCTGGAATAGAGGGAGTCATCTGCGCTAACGCAGCGTTGAACCTTCCGAGAAGCCCTCTTACCAGATGCCCTCCGAGCCCCCTTCATTCCCGCCTTGCCCCTCTTAGCCTGCCCTTCCATCCTCTTACCTTTCTCCCTCTGATCCTCACCCTCAAGCTTCTTCTTACCCTCCTTAGGGGTGGAATGCACCATCACCTTGTAAGGTCTTTCTTCTTTCCCCTCACTCACGCTTTCACTCCCTTCTCCTTCCAGGCCCCCTACTGCTACATCCTTTAGATGTGCCCCTTTCTTACTACCAACACCCTTACTATTTTCCCCTTCAAAACCCCCTTCCCTTCCTTTTTCACTTTCCCATCAAGCTTGCCCTCCAACTCACTCATTCTCTTAACCATTGCCTTTAACCCATCATCCATCTCTTTCTTACTCTCAATCATTCTTTCTTCCATCTCTTGACGACAAACTACTAATTCTTTACTCTGTTCCTCTAATCTACTTGCAATTTCCCCAAAACATTCTCTAATTCTGCCTTCTGTAACTCTAACTGATGGTTCCTAGCCTTTTCTACCTCTAATGCCTCCTCTATCTCCCTCAACCTCCTTTCTAACTCCTCCTTGGTAGGCATCTCTAAAGATGCTACCCTACTTCACTTCTACTCTATTACTACTACACCCAACCTACAACTACTCTTTCACTCTTCTTCTATACAACCCAACCAGGAAACAACCCACTTTCTGAGTGGAAGTCCCTGTTCGGGCGCCACTTATTTTATGTGGTGGGATTCGGAGTAACCTAACGGCCGCACCACGAATAAGAATTTTTTCTTTTGTTTAAGAACTCCACGAAACCAGGCTGCTTACCTTGAAGGGTTGTTGGATCCAGGCTCGCTGCCCAGACCTCCGATTCCACGACTGCTGGCTCCTGCCACCAACAGTTTCTTACTTGCCAGAATAGCTTCCTTCTGTTAGTGGTTCACTATCTCCGGCATCCCCTTCCTAACAGAACTTAAAGTTCCCTTGGTCCAATAACGGTCTTCAGCCTCAGACAAATCCAGCCTGACTTTAGTTTCCTCTGTTATGTTCTTTATTTTCTCTTGTCAAATTACCCTCTTAAACTATATTTTTTATTATTTATATTTCCACACATGCGCCAATTGGTTCCCTCCACTTCTCAAAACTCGAGTTTTGACACACACGCCGACACTTTTAAACCTCAGAAGCGTCTCTTTTACTAAATTTGTTTATTCTTCTTTTCATTTGTTTTGTTAACAATTTAGTACTTTATTATTCATTTACTAACAGGGTTTAAAAGCGACTGTCCAACTCTCACTCTTTTTCCCATACTAATTTAATAAAACTGTTTTATTCCTCATTCCTTGTTTACAAGTTTAACATTTCTTTATATAACTTATTGTTTAGTCTTTTCATTCATTAAAATATTAACATTAACATATATAACATTATTCTTTATTTATTTGTTTGCTAATATTAATAATTTAGTACTTAATGTTTATTATTTATTATCTTAATGCTTAATAGTTTACTACTATCTTTCTAATTTCTTATAACAGTTATCATTCTTATTCATTATTTGTTTGCTGGAAAGAGAGAGAGAACCATTAAAATCCTTTCTATAACAAATATTTCATTCAAAAATCAAAGAAATTTAATATATAAATAATAATAATCAAGGCCAGGGGGAAAGGGCTGAGAACTAAAAGGGGAAAGGGTTCACCCTCCACACCTGGAACAGGATGTGTCGAAATGGCCGGACAGCGAGCAATTCCAAGCGGCTGCCGAGGTGGTCTGGAACCTGTCCGTGACCAATGACCATGCCAAGCGGGCCGTGGCGTTGGCACAAGAATACAACAGGCGCCACACGAAGAAGGAGGACCAGCTGCAGTACATGCTCCTGGGTGTTGTAGAGCACCGGAAGAAATTCCCGGACGCTCGGAAGGCCACGCTGCGAACCGGGCGACAATGAGTGGCATCAGCACCCATGAGACCCCCGCCCCTGAGTGGCATCAGCACCCATGAGACCCCCGCCCCTGAGCGGCTAATACCCTTAAATGGGGGGGACTCGGAGGCTGGTATACCCTATAAACTTCAACCTTCATGAGCACAGGGTAAATATTATTTCTCAATGAAATTTTAACCACAGTGTTTTTATGGGTAACCTCACAGATTGAGGCCCTGGGAGGTGAATAATTCCAACTTTCGATTTTGAGGACCACCCTAGATCCCTAGATCCATGTCCTAAAGCTGGATCCTGTCTGCTTTGCAGATAGCTGGTGAGGGAAGCTATATTTATGGGACCTCTTTGCGAGTGACCCATTGCCCACGTCGGGCTAGCATCATGAAAAAGAAAAACTATGGTATTTGTCATTTACCATTACTTATTCGGACTATAGTGGATTTAATTATCCCAGAAGAGTTCCTTGTTCCATGCACAGTCTGTGTGTATCATATTATATATATATATATTTTTTTTTTTGACTTAGTTCCCATCTGGAGATCTCCAGGTTGAGTCCTGTGCAATGCATCTCCCCCATCGGTAATCTCACCACTGCGCCCCGTCTCTGGCCAGATCTGTTCGCTGGTGCCAGGTTAAACCTGGATTCTCTCTTTCTACTGTCTTGAGTCAAAGTACATATAATAAATATTCAATAATAAATAATAAAATATAATTTAAGTAGTTGATGCTTATCAGTGGGTAATTTAGTTCTTCCAGACACTAGGTAGCGGAAGAGAGAAAAAGCTGGTGCAATAGTGTCCGGAGTTTCAGCTCTTGTTATAAACAATCTTTGGCCTAACTTAGTTAAGTTTCACCATAGTCCAACATAATTACCAAGTCACCTCATATCATTCATGAGCCATCATACTAAAATAAAACCAACTATTACAAATTACGATTAGCATACTCTACACATCATTTGATCTCTCGGAAAGTAATGAGAAGTTATATTGTTTCCTCTAATCCGTATGTTCTTACAACAGTAAGAAGCACAATATGTAAAAAATCCTGGCCCTACTCAGAAATTACCAGCCATTCCAGATTCATATCCACCCACCTTGACTCCTAAACTAATGTTGTTGAATGAAGTTTAGAGGTTCATGAATTACATCTGTAATTTGTTAAGCTCACGTGGAAGAGCCCTGCCAGTCAATTTTAGTACTGTATGACTGTTTATTATAGCATATATATATATATATATAGTAAATTTTTGGAATAACTTGCATATAATGTGGTAAATAGTAGCTCCTTAGTTTTAAGAAAAAGTTAGATGCTTTCATGAATGAGAGTTTATAAATTGTGTATATTTTTAGCTTAAGTTACTGTGGAGGTATCAATGTCCCTTTTGTAACATCACCTCAATTTTTCTTGGCTATGGAAAGGTCTTGTCAAAAATAGGGTTTGGTACAGTACTTGATGTGATTTCAGTTAGTGATTTTGATATAGTTGTAAAGTTCAATTAAAAGGCTGACAATTTATATAGGCCTACATTCTTATGCATAAATTTAACAGGGAAGTGAGTGTTAACACATAACCTACATTGTAGAAAATAAAAATTCAGATAAATCCAAATTATTTCACAATTATCCATATTTTTAACTAAGTATTGGCATAGGTATAGGCCTAAGTTAGGATATTTGAAAATTTAAATTAAATTACTGTAAAAGGTTTGTAAAAGTTTTCAAAATCGTTAATAACATCGATAACGTAAATTTTGACAAACTGTTCACTTTCGCTAATAGTAATACTCGTAATAACGGATTTAAGTTGCGTGGCAGACGTTTCATTACTAATATCGCTAAAAACTTCTTTACGTTTACAGTAATTGATAAATGGAATAATCTTCCCACACGCGTCGTGAACTCTACCAGCATTAATGTGTTTAAGAACCATCTTGACAGACATTTTAAAAAATATTAACGTTGTTTTAAAAAAAAAAAAAAAAAAAAAATTAGCAACAGGAGCTCTGGGGGTGGTGGTCAAGGATGAGTCTGTTGATGATTAATGCCAGCTTGTGACATGCCAACGTGTGATGCCAGCAATAAAAAAAAAAATTAAACTAACATGAACGTAGATGTAGCTCATAGCATAAACTAACCCACTTTTTGTTTAACTTCACTACTACTTTTTTTTTTTTTTTTTTTCCTTACTTTGCATGTCTGTAACTCTCTTTTCTTGCATGTTTGAAGTTTGCATGGTATGACAGTGAGTTAAGACTGTGTTTGCATGGTTTGTAAGCATTCTTATTTTGCTTCTTTTCATCTTTCACCCTTTCCTATTCTCTCCGACTATTTTTCTGACTTGTCGGCAGTGGTTGGCGGATGATGATGGCGAGTCTTTTTTTCTCTTTTTCTGAATGAATGTTAACCCACGAGTGATAGGTGTTCCTCCTTTCTTAACCCCTTATTCTCTTCTCTTTCCTTTCTCTTGGGCTAACCTTAGAGTGGATCTTAGGGTCTTTGTTAGCCTTAGCTTCTGTAGATCATCATCATCAGACTCTGTACTTCATTCGTCAGCCAGACTCGGTACTGAATGGACGCATTTCCTGAGCTCTCTGATATTGCATCTACTTTTGCATATTGCTAAGAATTTTACTTTTGGAAAGTTTTGAATTTTATATACTTGCGTTTATATTCACATAGTTATAGTTAAGTAATTGAATATTAGTGGTTTTTAGCGATTTAGAAGTTTTCATAGCATGCCAGCTAGGGTTTCTTTACCGGGATCCCGGGATCCCGGTAGATTTTTAGCTAATTTAAATTTCCCGGGAAATTCTCCCTGTCCCGGAAATCCCGGGATATTGCAATCACTCTTTCTGAAGAAATTCAAACTGAAGATGACGAACATAATGACAACATAGATGAAGATGGAGAAGATTTCAATCATAGTATTGATTTTGAAAGTGTTTTGTGTGAGCGCTTTGATGAGGATCCGTTCGAGATAGATATTTCATTTGGATCGCACGACACTGTAGGTAAAGAAATCAACGTGTCTCAAATCATCAATAAAGTCAGAAAAATAGCAAAAAAATTTCGCAAATCACCTTTAAAGAATAACATCTTACAAGGATATGTTCAACAGGAACAAGGAAAAAGTTTGCATCTATTGCTGGATTCCAAAACCAGATGGAATAGTCTTTTAGCTATGCTGGAGCGATTTATCAAAATAAGGTCATCCGTATCGAAAGCTCTCATCGACTGCAATAAAGATATGGACAATTTTGACCTTGACAAACAAGAAGTTGCTGTAATTCGTGACATTGTGGCATCGCTGGAGCCATTAAAAGTTGGAGCAGAAAAGCTGGGCAACAGAGAATCGACTTTACTTTCATCAGAAGGTGTTTTTTTCTTTCATTTTGAACGAACTAAATCAACTAAACACACCTTTTTCAAAAAAACTAAAGGAGTCGTTCATTCGACGCATAACAGAGAGAAGAAATGAGAACTTGACTGGCCTCATACAATACCTCAATAGTGGAAAGAATTATAAAAAGGTCGCAAGTGACAGAAGTTTGCCAGCCTTACCAACCAAGTCTATGTTAATTTCATCAGCAAAGCAGATGTTAGATCGCCTTTTTGGAGTACCTGCTGATTCTACCTCTAGTGAGACAGATGAAGATAATGATGTGCAAGAATCAGCTGTCCCTCAGTCATCTTCGATGACTCTAGCTGAAAGGCTTGATGCAGCTATTAAAGCAGCCAAGGTAGAGAAATCAAGAACACTAGACAGCAAAGCAAGCGCTGCAAAGCACCTTAAAAAGGAACTAGAGATCTTCGAGGCTACGGGCGAAAAAACGCAGAACATCTCTCTTCTCTTGAATGCATTAAAGACGATTCCACCCACGTCAATAGAATCGGAAAGGCATTCTCAGCAGCAGGACTTTTCGTGACTAAAATGAGAACAAGATTGAGTGATCGAAGTATTGACCATCTTTGTTTTTTGAAATCGTACTATAAAAATTCACAGTGATAATTTTTTTGGTTGAATTCATTGAAGTTTTTGCAATTTGAAGGTAATTTTTATTTTTTCTTTAAATTTTCTAAGCAATTCAAAGGCAATTTTTTTTCGTTGTATTCATTAATTTTTCAATGAAACGGAGCAATTTTTTTATTTGTGAAAATTTTCTATGTAATTCAAAAGTATTTTTTTAATACATATTTTTCACAGCAATATTATTTTATTTTGCCCATCATGGAGATTGCAGAACTTATTAAATGACTATAAAAAAAATAAAAAATAATTATACCCCCTCTTTTCTAGGTTAATTTATTTTATAATATATTTTAAATATAATTAATTATATCCCGGGATTTCCCGGGATCCCGGGAAGGGAATCATTTTTATCCCGGAATCCCGGGATAAGCAAAAGGCCGGGAAATGAGAAACCCTAATGCCAGCTTAATTTAACTTAAAACATGTAATGGTTATAAACTAATTTTTAACTGTGTGATGCTGTCGCAGAAAGCGTCATGTGTTAGGTGTAGGGTAAACCAGTGGTATTCGGAATTTAAAGATTATAACAGTGGTCCTATGGCGATTACCGAGAGATCTGTTTCTTTTGCGAGTTAAGGAAGGAAATAGTTGACATAAAACGCAGTGTACATGAGGTAATGGAAAGACTTGCAACCCTTGATGGGGGCAGGGGTAGGGCTATGGTTGATGAAAGCTGAACCAATACTAACGTCGAAGACGTTAGTAATTTGAAGGGTGAGGTGCGTAATCTAGTTTCTAGTTCAGGTAGCTTGTCAGGAAGGTTGGATAGAGTTGAGGAAGGGGTTAAGGTTGGTCTGAGAGTAGTAGATGGGGAGGGATTTAGAGAAGTAAAGGGTGGAGCTAGGCTGCATACGTTAGGTGATAGGAATCCCCCCCTATTGAGGTTTCAAACCCTTTTGCCCATTTGGAAAGGGATGTGAATGAGGGGGAAACTATTTTAATTGGGGACTCTTTAGTGCGCCACATGGACAAAGAGTTCGTTGAATGGCATCCAACCAAGAGGAGGGTCTGTCTCCCAGGGGCCAGGGTTGACAGAGTTCAAGACGAAGTGGATAGGATTGATGTTGCCTCCCATCACTCGATGTTGGTGATGATGGTAGGAGGCAACGACTCGTATAGGCCCGATACGAGAGTGCCTGACCTTTTGGAGAGATATAGGGGGTTAATTAGGTCCCTGAAGGCGAGGTCTTTAGTTCTAGGTATTACCTCTAGGCAGGATTATGTAAAAAAAATTTTTTTTGAATAATAAATTAGAAGAGATTTGTGCTGAGGAAAATGTACCCTTCGTAAAGCTGTGGTCCGAATTCAGTGATTCTAGCCTTTTTATAAAAGATGGGGGTGCATTTTAATGAAATAGGTAATGCTAGGCTAGGTAGGTTAATAGACGAAAACGTGTGAAAGCTGTATAGGTCGAAGCCGCCTTTAAACATTGTGGGTCCAGGGAACACGGGCCCAACGTGAAAAATAGTCTAAAACGCTGGCCTGTGGTAAAAAATACCTTAAATGTCTTTTATTGTAATGCGTGTAGTATTAGAAATAAATTAAACAAATTTAAGGTGATAATTTATTCTGGCAACTACGATATAGTTGCTATCACTGAAACATGGTTAAATACCGTCATGTGGGGGAAAAGTGATCACCTGGGGGAAAGTAAACAGTAAAAAAAGGTATACGTAAAAAATTGTTATATCGGGGTACGTTAAAAATTAAGGTGGTTTAGAGCTTATATATAGCATAGATGTTTTGGATCCATCTATGTTTAAAATGGTAATCAATGAATGTACCGTAGTAATTAACTTTGCTTTTCTTTTCCTTTCAGCGACTAAAAATTTATATGCTGGTATATGCTAAGATAGTTGGCAACCATATACATTTCAGCAGTGGTGGGCACGTGCAACAATTTTTGTAGCGCCGCAACCGCAACCGCAACTCTGCTGAAATAGTTGCGCCGCACGCGCAAGCGCAACCCTTTTCAAAAAGTTGCGCCGCAAGCGCAACCAAAAATGTTGCGCCGCAACTTTTTGCGGCGCAACTGCCCACCTTTGCATTTAACGTATATCTGCAGTGGTGGGCACGCGCAACAATTTTTGTAGCGCCGCAACCGCAACTCTGCTGAAATAGTTGCGCCGCACGCGCAAGCGCAACCCTTTTCAAAAAGTTGCGCCGCAAGCGCAACCAAAAATGTTGCGCCGCAACTGCCCACCTTTGCATTTCAGTTACAATTTTTGTTGTATACAGCGCATATTCGTACATCTCAAGGTACGTTATACACCACCATCCGGTCATGGATGTAGGCTAGTACAGCAGATATAGACTTCATTTTTTGATGGGGTAAAAGTAACCAGACTCTCAATTTTGCAACAGTCATTCTAATGTGTCCTGTATGTCTGTCCCGCAGGATGGGACGGACTTATGTCAAGAAGATGAACACTGGCAGGTTACAGTATACCCAAGAGGATGTGGTGAAGGCTTTAGTTGACTTGGCTGAGGGGAAACTGCCCATGCAACCAGTGCAAAGTACAATATTCCTGCTGCCACGCTGCATAAACGTCGGCATGGCCTGGTTGCAGAACCAGGCCAGTCCGGGCATTCCCCAGCCTCCTAAGGAATGAAGAGAGGGCTATTGCGCAGAATTTAGCAGCACTTGGGACTTCGGATTAGCATTTGACATCAACGAATGCGGAAATTTGTACAAATGCACCTCACAAAATGCAACTGCCACATCCCTCAGTTCAAAGACAATCTGCCAGGGGTTGATTGGGCCAGAGCATTCATGCGGCACCAC